>JAPQVY010000068.1:85891263-86488763 GCA_028535165.1 Quercus tomentella
AAAGAAAGAAAAGAGTAAGGTCAAAAGAAAGAATGAGGAGTAAAGGAAGCTCACAAATGAATCCTGTTCTTGAGAGTTCCTTGAGGAGCTTTTTCTAGACCAATCCAAGCGTTATTCATCTTTTTGAAAAGAACCCAGAAGAGAAAAGGTGAGAATCAATGAGATTAGTGATGAATCTAAAAAAGAGAAAAGGTGAAAAAGGAGGGACCTTGAGAGAGACGAAATCGATGAGGAGTTCTGCATTGGCGTTAAGGGGTTTGGGATTGGAGGAGATGTTGCGCCAAAGTTCTCTGAGTGTAGAAGGTGTTTGAGAATGGCCTGAGCCGAAAGTAGTAGAAGCAAGCGAGTCGTTGATTGATCGAGTGAAGCACCAATTCTTCCCTTTAACCGGGAACACTACCAATCTCGCTCTCATGTTTACCAAAATCAAAAAAATATAAACTTTACCTCTGCTCTGCTCTGCTCTGCCCTGCCCCTTAGCCCTTAAACCCTTACCCTACCCCACTAAGCAAAGCAGCCTACACACTAGACTTTGATATCTAATTATGTATTTTCAATTAAATTTTGAATTTGAGAGTAAGGAAAGGAATCAATCATCGTGGATCTGTATATCCCAAGTCAATAAAATCAATATTGTTACTTTAAATATTTAGACAAAGTCAATGGAATTTTTTATTTTTTTTACAAAAATAAGAATAGAGAAAGGAAAATGAAAAATAGAAAAAAAGAAAAAGAAAAAAAAAATTGAGAGAGAGATATGGGCTGAGTTTGTTTGAGTCGAGAGTTGGCGAGGTTGCAGTTCAGATTTAATTAGGTAGTGAGTAGTGCAAGTACTAGTGGGACATCACTAAACCTAAACAGAGGAGAGAGACGGGGAAACCCGAAACCGAAAACAGTTTGTGTTAACAAAAAGCGAAGCTGCGACGCGCTTTTACTTTAGTTATAGAAGCCCACGCCTACACACTTAACACTTGTTAGACTTGGTGGACTGTGACTCACTTCCAAGAATAAAAAAGGCTCTAATCCTATCCCACGGTGGAAGTCCACTAATTGCTTCTGTTTCCGGCCCAACTGGGGCCCACTGCTTCTACTATCATTCTTGAGGATGATTTCTGGAAAGACTTGAGATAAGAAAAACTAACCCAACTGCTCCTCAGATTCTTTAAAATGTGATGAAACGAGAAGAGTCAAGTCCAAAATTCTGATATTTAATAAATAAAGGTTATTAGTGCATGACAAAGAACACACCTAAAGTGCTAAACACCAAAATGATGGATAAACATGAATAGTGCATTAAACCTATATCGTTTTACACGTATAGCAAGACTGAGAATTTAATAGATATTAAAAAAATTGAGAGAAAGTGAGAGAGACATGACTCTACTATGCTGCCACGTTCACTCTCAAGCCTAATATTGTACTACTTTGCTGAGAGGGCTAAGTGTAGTGAGTATCGGTTCAAGTACTAATGGATGGTTTTTTTTTATTTATAAGATATGATGTGAGGTTTTATAGTAGGCTTGAAAATTTTACCACGTATTAGTCTTTGCATAAGAAGCAAAGTTATTGACCCCCATGTTGTTAAACAAGTAGTAAAGGTCAAATTTGCCTTATGGCCCTTATCTTAGATTTTTTTTTTTTTTTTTTTTTTTTTTAAAAAGAAAAAGAAAAAAGAAGCAAAGTTATTGACCCCATAATGTTAAACAAATAGTAAAGGTCAAATTTGCCTTATGGCCCTTATCTTAGATAAAGAAAGGACCTACTCTAATCATTGTAAGGAAATTTGTTGGGCAAGCTTGATTGTTTGCACTTTCCCAGACTCATTTGATGAATACCAGATTTCGCAAATGGCCCTAGCTCACATAGTAAAATCCATGTTCTAAGTTCATGAAAAGGCCTAAATAGACCCAATCGTACCCACCAAACCACACTCTTTTAAATCTCCATAAAGGTTGCATGGTGTTGGGTCGTGCAAGAAACTAAAATGTTATAAAAATACATAAGAGCCATGAGACAAGCCTAAATGGCCATCAATATTAGCCTCGTCACATGTATCACTCGTGGTATGCGCGTGTCTAAAATTCTCGCGGGCTTCAACTTGTCTTCTGCCTTGAAATAAATGGCTGATTTTGGTGTGAACTTGAACTTAAACTGAGATAAAAATTCAACTGGGTCTCCACTTTGCACAATCAAGTACACTATGCATTTTTTTTTTTTTTTGGCACATAAAGTGCCTTTCTTTTTCTTTTTTCAAGTCTCCCCAATTAAACCATGGATTTCGGGCTTCCAATTTCATTTTTTGGGGCCTTGTGACTAGTATTCAGGTTAAGAACAACCGGCTTAAAACCAAAGGCATTTAGGCCTTTTTCAAACTTCAGTCATACCCAAAGAAAACTTCTTTTCCACTCTTTGTAAAAACGCAACTCCCTCCTCCTACTTTAGTTTGTAACCACGATCTCACTCAAGACCAAATCTTTGCATACCACTACCACTGCGACTAGAAAAAACTCAAAAAGAGAGCCCCAACCTTATACCATCACAACCAATTGCTACCAACTGCTATCAAGCCAAAATTCATAATTCATATTTTCTCAAATTAATGACGCAAGACATACTAATAGAAAGATGCTTGATTATCAAACTATACAAATCAATGAAAATCAGTCCATGTTGCACGTATGCCTGGTGCCAAAAGTAGTAAAACAAGTGGAAATGATCTTAAGAAACAAGATTAACATGAAATTCAATTTAACTTTAAACTTTAAAGCAACATGCTTGGGCTGTATTCAGTGGTATAACAGAAATACGTAGAATAATCCAACATGAATTAATAAAATTATAACTAATCTGAGGCCTAAAACAAAAGTAAGAAGATGACATGCATCAAATACAAATTATACAATGCGCTCTATGTGTACAGTGTATATCATTGCCAGAGTCTAGACAAACATAAATACGAATATAGAGTTGATACATGCCTATCCAATGCAATTCAAGAAACTAAATGGGCATTTGTTATCAAATGCAATCCAAGAATTAAACAAATATGGACCAACAATTATGTAGGAACTTTTTTGAAAAGATACTATTAATTGGATCTGGCTTCTGTCCAGTGGCCAGTGGCCATTGGACCCGTTAGGATACGGACACGTGTCCAATCTTGGACACGTGTCTGCATCGCAACGTGTCCAATGATCACTGACACTGGACACAAGCTGCTCCCTTATTAATTTGACTAGTTCATAGTTTACCATCACCACCCTTCGAAGTGGCCTAAATAATCAATTACATCATCTCCTTCATTCCTATCAGGCCATCATTATCAGCTAGCTTGACTGCCTCGTCCTTATCGTTTAGCCGATCTTTTTCTACGTCAACCTTATGCTCCTTTGTATCTTTGCCATCACCCTTATGCTCTCTAAGGCCTCTCCATCTTTTCATTAATTCTCGTGATGCCTAATGTCATTAGTAGACTTCCTCACCTCACCCTGATTCATTTTCTTTTCGGGCTTATCAGCAGATCAATCTCCAATAAATAAGTCTATGATCCTCCCCATAAGATTGTTTCCTTTTATTAATTCCATCTTGCCCTAAACTCTTTGGCTCTTTTACCTGAATGGATAGAATTTGAAGCCGAAGTGTTGGCATCGATTTGCCTTACGTGTTCCAAGATGGCCAAGATTGTATCGTCTATATTAATGCCTTTTACGCCTAATTCTCCATTTGTTCTTTAAACCAACAGAACAAAAATAAAAAGAAATCAAAAGGTATGTATTATACTCACTTTATAAAAGAAAGATGGTGTGTAGATATACCAAATTCAACTGGTTTCCTTTGAGTTTATAGGTTTCAAGAAAGCGTTTGAATGTAATATTTGTTCCAAATTTATTGCAAGAATGCAAAATGCCTACCAAGATTGATTGTGAAAATATTTTAGACTTAAGATCTCCAAACAAATAATAGGAATGAAGAAAATTATCCAAAAAAAAAAAAAACACAAAATACTAAGGGCACGTTTGGTAGACTGTAATAGGCGCTGTAATGTTATAGCTATTCTTATGGTTTAGCTATTCAATAGTTTGGTTATGTTTTTATTACAGGGAATAGTCATTCCTTATGAATAGCTATTCTTTAAAATAAGGAATAACTATTCCTCTCTAAAAGGGTTGTAATAGTTATTCCTTAGTAGATGTAATAACTTCTAACATTAATATATTTCCAAATAAATAAACTTTCTATATCCATCTAACAATTATGGAAATAAAAAATCATCAAAAAATAACTCATCTCTCTAAAATTTAAAATATATTATTTTCTAGGAAATATAATTGTATGAATGAGATATTTCCTAAAATAGATTATAAGTTTTATTCTAATGTTACAACTCACAACCAAACTAATGAATAGGTTTAGTTATTCCATTATAACACATTTTATTCCCGGTAATAAAGATTACCATTCCTGTTGTAATCCACATTCAGTGTACCAAACATACCCTAAGAATTATGTGATTTAACAATAGCCTATAGTAGGAGACAAAAATTTGTCAAGCCAATTACAAAGTGCCAAGTCAAAATTTAGTGACACATTCCAAATTTATGTGTCATTAAATTAAATAAATCTGTTGACATGTGGCATTTAAATTGACATCACAATAGTGAATTAAATTTTACCAGGGGCAAGTATCACAGCCAGCAATCTGATCTACACATGGAGGGCTGAGATAAAGGAAGGAAGGGGAATATAAAGGAGAAAAGCCCCATTACAAAGGGGATCATCAGAAAATCTAAGGAAAAATCACTGTAGATTCAAGAACTGTAATTTTGTATAAGTTTAAGAGAGATATATAAGAACAAACCATCCTCGGACTTCGCCAAGGAGGACTTTTCTTGAATAAAATTGTTGTTCTATTCTTTCTAATAATAGCTAACCTACTGTGATTACTATCCACCTAACTCATTGAAAGTTTATCTTTAAACCCACTCTCTAATAAATTCTTTGTTTTGGGCTCTTTGGGCCATTGACCCTCCATTTGGGCTTTAGGAGCTAACTGTACCCTTACATATTTTATTTCATTTTAAAGTTTTTTTTTTATTTTTTTTTATTTTCTTATATTGGAATTATTTATATTTTTTGTGTAAGCGGGGATTGAATCCCAGATTTTTTATATAACCATCAGAGACTTTACCAAAGACCTATTTTGATTTATTTAGTAATAATTGAAACCTATTTTGATTTATTTATGAAATTTATCATAGCTTTACCATACTGGCACATTCAAAACCAAACCATAATATTTTATGGCTCTCCCTAAGTAAGTATTTTTCAAACTTGGTCATACCCAAAGAAAACTTCTTTCACACTTTTTGCAAAAACATGACTCTCACCTACTCTCATAAAGACCAATTTTTTGCTTTTAGAGGTATCTAGGATTGTACTTGATTTTGTTTATAATGCTGCAGCTATGGCAGTTAGAATACCAAATACATAACAGTTGGGCTGATCCAACTTCTTTTGTAGACTGATAACTTTGTATTTTCCTTTTGTGGTATCAAAAAAAAAAAAAAAAGACAAATTTTTTGCACACCACCCACTACTACAACCAAATAAAGAAAGCTCTTAATAGTGGTATTTCAGTCAGGAAGAGGTTTGGAACCCTGAGTACAGTGTTCCTGGTGTAGCAGGAAAAGAAGCTGTACACAAAACGGTGCTCAGACGAAAATGCTCTTTCTCGGCCATTGGATTAGCAAGGGTGTGATTCAGATGGATCAAGAGAAGATCAGGTCTGTTGTGGACTGGGAAGTGCTGAAGAAGGAGAGAGCAGGCAGTAGTTGGTGAAGCCAGATGCTCGAAGCCATTATAGATACGGCAAGACAGCTCAGGAAGAGTAGAACCACCCACTACTACAACCAAAAAGAGAAAGCTCTTAACCTTTCTCAGGAGTTCGTGTGTCTCGTCCTATACAATACTATGTAAGTCTTTGCATACCACCCGCTACTATAACCAAAAACCAAATAAAGAAAGCTCTTAACCTTTCTTAGGAGTTTGTGTGTCTCATCCTATACACTACTATGTGAGTCTTTGCATACCACCCGCTACTACAACCAAATAAATAGAGTATTAGGAGCTTGTGTGTCTCATTCTATACACTACTATCTGAGTTAATGCATGATATGCTATACATTGCAATAACTTGTTATTAGTTTTCTCCAATATTTCAATTTTTTTTTTGTTAAAAATTGTAATATATTTAGTGTTCTATTTTATATATAAAATAGAAAGACAATATCAGATGTGTAGTTATTTAATCATATTATATGTATTTATAAATTTCAAAATTACATGATATAGTGATTGATATAGATAGACATGTTTCATGCCTACTCAAGAATGAAAATATTGTTTTGTTAAAATAAAAATACAAATAACATTCAATTATTTTTTACATTTTTATTGTGTATTAATATATTTTTTTTGTTAGACTTTATTTCAATTGTTGTAAAATTAATTAATTTTGAACAAGAATATAATATTTCAAATCATTGTTTCTAATAAAACTCTTAGAAAAATGACATCAAAATTTCATTATACTTAAATTAGCCTCTATGCACATGCATTGCACGTGCTTAGAGACTTTTCTATTTTTTTTTTCTAAAAATTTTTAAGCAATAATTGTAATTTCTTTTTTGAATGTATGTTTGAAATTGATTTAGTGATATAGAGAAAAGATTGAGTAGGAAAAATAAGATGAATGTGAGGGGAAAGAAGGCTAAATTTTAGGAGTTCTCTTAGTTAAAAAAAAAATGGTGGTGTTTTATTTGGATGAAAAAGGAAATAAAAAATGGCTAAATTTTAGAGAATAAAAAGATGAACCTAAAAAAAAAAAGCCTAAATTTTAGGAGTTCCCTTTTTGAATTTAAAAAGATAGTAGCTTTTTTTGTTGTTGATATAAGATAGAAATTTTACTCTAACCTAATCTAAGTGTATATGTGTATGAGTCTCCCTCCTGGAGACTTGAATCTCGGTCCTTGACCCCATACCCCACAAGCACTTATATATGTGGAGTGACCATTGTACTAAGGGTGTGCGGTGGTAAAGATAGTAGCTATAGGTGTTGTAGAAAGTATAGATTATTATTATTATTTTTTTTTTTTGAGAAAAAAAAAGTATAGATAGATTGATTATTTGTTTGATATTTATGACCCTATTTTTAAGAGAAGCTACCCTTTATCAATGAGAGTATTTTTGAACTACATAAAAATCCAGTTCAAAGAGGTGAATCATATAGATAATGAATTCACCACTTTTTTTTTTTTTTTTTTTTGAGAACAATGAATTCACCACTTAAAATAATTAATATAAAAAATTAAATGTATTTATCATAATCCTTTTAGTACTTTTTCAAATATATAAAATAAATACAACAATGTTGGTTTAGGATTAGGATAAATATTAATTTTATGTATTAAAAAAGCTACTCGTATTATTGAAATTACACATATGATTGACATTGGTGAGCTTGAAACTAGAAGGAGACTTAATCATATTAGCGTATTATAACTAGTTGGAGATACTTGTCGGAGTTCTCACTTGAAAATTGATTTATAACTTGATAAAGATATTCAGTCCAACATGTGATCGTTTACATAAGATCATTGATGAAGGATCTACTCTTTCCCAAATAGGAGATGCAAACTTAGCTTATAGGTATTCACTTCAATTGAATTTGTGTTTATTTTGCATCTCATGAAAGAAACTATGAAGATCACTTATTTACTTTATCAAGGATTGCAATGTCAGTCTCAAGACATTTTTAATGTTATGCATTTTGTTTTATCCAATAAGCATTGCTACAAAGGGATGTTGATCTTCAATAAGCTCTGTCCAAAGATGATTTTGTTTTATGTGGTTTCTTCCCGTTGTTACTATGTATGCTTTTTCTGTATTGATGACTATATTAAAATTTACTCTGACAAAATGAGAGATAGGGGGATCCCATAAGCTCCTTGTGGATACTAAACCTAAAAGATCTCAAGAAGTTAGATGATTGTAATAATTTTTTTCAATTTGTCTAAATTAAGAGTATAAGACATGGTTTTTTTTCATTCATATTATGTCGTAGCAGATAGTTGTTGCAAATAAAATGAATATTCTTGCCAATTTTTTTGTGAGCTTCAACTTTTCTTTTGCTTGTAGTAACAATCTAATCCAATCAAAAATGGAATTGAATTACATGTCAAAGAATCTAATTGGTCATGAGGCGTTTGCCCATTCCATTTATGCAACAGGCACTTGATGGAATTATGCTCTAAAGTTTCTTCCTTAGCATTACAAAGTACATAGTTTTTTTTTTCCCCTGGATTTCCTAATTACTGCCTTAGTGGGAATTATTTGGCTGGCTATCTTCCACAAGAAGGGCAAAACTTAGATACAGTATCTTAGGTACCCCTTTTAATTTTTTTGACATTTGTCTAATTAAATAAGTCAGCTAACAGATGTTAACGTTGTTTCTTTTCTATTTTCTTTTTCTCTTTTTCTGGTTCATCGTCTCTTTCAGATCTATCAAACTTCTCACATTTGTGTTAAAACCCATTTATAAAACCCACAAGAAAACCCTTAATCCCCAACTTCTCTGACTTTTTATGCTCAAAGAAGATGAGATCTAGCTTCAATAAAGGTTTCAAAGCGTAAATCATTTGGAACCTAGAATTCTAAAGAGGGCAAAACTGATTTTTATACGCATAGGATGAGTTTTTTTTTGGCTAAAAACATAGGATGAGTTCAAATGTAAATAAAGGGTATAATGGAGACGAATAGAACCTCATGAACCAAGGCTAATCATTCGTTGATCTTGTGTGAACCAAGCATAGGGACATATCAACTTGTTTTATAATGAAAATAATGGGATTAATGAAGAAAATCGCCCCTTTATCCTTCTTTACTTGATTTTAATAAGAAATTTCAGAGTGTGAGAAGCCTAGTACTATTGAAGGTTTGTCGATTTACAAAAGCCAATGAGATCTTCTGAGATTGTGCATAAGAAATCCAAGAGTTTTGTTAATGATATGATGCGCACGAACCAGCCCCTTTGTCCTTCTTTGCTTGATTTTGATTGAGAATCCTAATAGGTACCTGGTTCTTCTGAGATTGTGCATGAGAAGTCTCAAGTCTAAGAGCTACGAAGCTATTAGGTTTCTCGCTGAAGGAGATGGTGAAAAAAAAATAAAAGAATAAAAAAAAGAAAATAGAAAAGAGACGGTGTTAACGTCTGTTAGCTGACTTATTTAATTAGACATGTGTCAAAAAATTAAGGTACTGTATTAAGTTTTTCCCCTACAAGAATAACTTGGATTTTCTTCAACTTCCATAAATTCTTTCATTCCTTGCTATTTAGTGTACTGTTCTCTACTTGTTTGCCTTGTTAGGTCAATTGATAAACTAATTTAGATGAGTACTTACCTGATGGGGTTACAGAACCATAATAATGAGTCTTCTAGGTACTTGGATGAACTGAATTTGGAGGATTTTTCTGTATTGATTCTCTTTCAATTTTATCCTTATCCCACCTAATTGGATTTTGTAAAATAAGCTGAAATGAGAGGCCCAGTTTGGGTTATTTGGTGAGAACGGTCTTAGAATTGGATAAGAAACATTTTACTTTGTATATATCTATTTTTGTTGATATGTATTCAAAGCAGTCTCATCAAATATTTAGCTAAATTAACTTTAAAAACTCTATTTTTTAAATTTTGATTATCTTTTATTTTTATATATATGCATTAGCCTTAATTAGGGTTGTCCAGCGGTTCACTGACCTGCCCAAATTGACTAGGTCTGACTAACCTGAAGCCCAGCGAGTGGACCCGAAACCCATGGTAGGTCAGATTTGGGTCTGTCTCTTACTAAAGTTGATATTCGGGTCGGGTAGCGAGTTAAGGAATTAAAAACCCATATTACCTAATCCGACCGATGGTTTCAGATTAAAAAACTAAATAAATAAAAACTTCAATTATTTCTAGGAGAACACGTGAAAAGAGAAGAGTGATTGGACTAAAGCACTGAGTTGTTTAGTGTTACACGCTAAGTTTCAAATCAAAAGCACTAAGTTGTTGAGAGTGATTGGACTAAAGCACTAAACTTACACAGTTACACGCAAAAGAAAATCAACCAAATCTCATTAGAAGATTCAGAATGGCTAAACTTCAAATCAAAATCAGAGTTCCACTTCCCTATGCCCATGGCCATGATGAGTCCTTACTCCCTACTCCTTAGACTTAGCCAATTACCCTCAACCTCAAGGCCTCAACCCTCATCTCTCTCTCTCATAAATTAGTCTTCTTATTCTCTTTGTTCTCTCTACTCTCTAGTCTCTCTAGTCTCAAGGGTTGATTTCAGAATCTTCTTTTTTATTTTGAAACAAACAAGTCTTTTACATCAAAATCTTTCTTCACTCCAATGGACCAAACCCTAGTTGCTGGTTGCCACTGCGGCTACCTCACACCACACCTAACACCGCCGCCTCACTTTCTTTCCACCATAGGTCTTCTCAACTTCTTAATCTCGGCTTCCTAGTCTCAGATCAGGTAAATTTTCGTCCTTTTTCATCCCTCTTTTTCTGTATATTGTTATATGGGTTTATCATCTTGTTCAAATGATTTAAAACTTAAAGATTAGGGACCAAAACTAACCAAGAGATTGGATTCAAAGATGAAACCCTAATTTTTTTGATTTGATTTGTTGGGTCAAAGACTTGATTTATCACTTTTCAAAGATGAAACCCTAATTTGAGTATGCTCGTTTGTGTTATCATTTTTCAAAGACTTGAGTTATCACTTTTCTGAGTGTGCTTTGTGTTTATTTTTTCGTGTTTACTCTTTACAGACAAACATTATAGTTAGTTTGATTCATTATTTTAGTGTGATCTGAGTGTGCTTTGTATCTGCCCTATTTTATTCCTTGTTTTTTTTTTTTCCTATGATTAATATACTTGTATCTTCACTGTTAAAAAAAAGAAAAAGAAAAAAGATGAACCCCTAATTTAAAAATATGAAATCCAAACACATTTTCATTTTGCTTATCTGATTGTATTTTATTGCTCATTTGTTTGATTCATTTTGCTTTCCTAACTTAAAAAATTGAAATCCTAATTTTATACTGGAGTTGTAAGTTGTTCAAGTAGGCTACTCCTTTTGCTTCCTTTTCAAGGTCGAATCCCTAACAGCTAAGAGTTCTCTGAGGTATCATTTTTCTTCTGTTGTTTCTCTTTTAACTTCTTGTTATTGTTTATTTGTTACTTTTGTCGTCGTTTTTGTTGTCGCTTTGACCTGTTGTTGTTGTTGTTGTGTCACTTGTGTGTGTTCTTTTTATTGGGCTAGTAGTATCATTGTTATGATAGTTTGCTAATGCTTAAATTTGATGTCTTTAGGTTATGAAACCCTCTAGTGATGCCCTCCCTTCCCAAACAACACCCGCTGCCTAAGCTGAACCCGCTGCCCAAGCTAAACATGTTGTCACTCCAACTAATGCTAAGGCACTTCCACCTAAACCTAATGGTAAAGCCAAGGTGAGTGAGATAGCTGCTGATTGTGGTAATAATAAGAAAAAATCTACTACTTGGGATCATTTTGAAAAAATAAAGACTAGTGAGGGTCAGTTTAAGGCTATTTGCCATTATTACCAAAAAACTTATCGTGCTAATAGTAAGGGGCATGGTACTTCTAATTTATTGAATCATGTGTCAAACTATGTTAAGAACCCTAATAGAGATGCACTTAAAGGGAAACAAACCTTAGCATTTGAACCTAAAATGAATGGGGAGGAAGGGTTTCAGCTTATACCAACAGCCTTTACTGTTGAGGCTTCTAAGAAGGCACTCGCTGAAATGATTATAATAGATGAGTTGCCTTTTAGGTTTGTTGAAGGGTATGGTTTTCAAAAATATTCAACAATCTTACAACCTAAGTTGCGAATTAGGGATATCCCATCTTGTCAAACTGTGGCTAGGGATGTGATTGGCATTTATGGTGTTGAGAGAGAAAAACTAAGGGTTGTAGGGTGTGCCTTACGAAGGACACATGGACTAGTATTTAAAATCTAAATTATATGTCCCTCACATGTCATTTTATTGATGATGATTGGAACTTGCATAAGAGAATTCTGATTTTTTGTCAAGTTGAAGACCATAGGGGGGAAACTATAAGTAGAAAGATTGAGATGTGTTTGTGTGAGTGGGGTGTTAATGGCATATTCAGCTTGACATTGGATAATGCTTCCTCTAATGGTGCTACCATAAAATTTTTACAAATAGTAACTAAAGATTGGAAGGGGACTGTTTTAGAACATGAGTTTTTACATATGAGGTGTTGTGCACATATCCTAAATCTGATTGTGGGGGATGGTTTGAAAGAAATTGATGCATCCATTGTTAGGGTGCGTGAAGTAATGAGGTATGTGAAGGCCTCACCAAATAGAAATCAAACTTTTAGGAGTTTTATGGAGAGATTAGGTATTGAATCCAAGTGTTTACTAAGTCTAGATGTACCTACTAGGTGGAACTCTACCTACCTCATGCTAGATACTGCTGAAAATTTGAGAAAATGTTCCTAAGAAAGGACTTTGAGGATGATAGCTATTCTTTATACTTTATGAATAAGCAAAATAGTGGTGCTTTGGGATCTCCTTGTGGGGTTGATTTTCAAAATTGTAGGACATTTGTGGGTTTCTTGAAACTTTTTTTCAATGCAACAAAGAAGTTCTTTGGTTCTTTTTATGTTACTTCAAATACCTTCTTTGATGAGATGTTTGTGATTCAAGAGAATATTGCTCATTTAATTAAATCTCAAAATCATCTCTTGAAAAACATGGCAACTAAAATGGAAGCTTTGAAAAGTATTGGGGGAAAGGGGATAAAATTAATCAGCTTTTGTATGTGGCTATGGTTCTTGATCCAAGAAAGAAAATGAGGTTTTTGAAGTTTTTTTTTTTTTTTTTTTTTTTTTTTTTTTTTTTTTTTTTTTTCCTGAAACTTATGGGGATGAAGTGTTTGATGTGATGTTTGATTTGGTGAGGAAGACCATGGATAGGTTGTATGATTATTACTCTTGTGTTGATTCACCGAATGTGATAGTACCAAGTGAGAGTGAGAGGACACACATAGAAGGTGATACAATTAGTTGTATTGATCCATATGTGATGGTTAATTCTCGATATGAGCGTTTCCTAGAGGTTGAGAAGTCTATAGGGTGTAGCAATGAGATTTAAAAATATTAAAATTGTGAAAGTAGGAGGGATGTGAAATTTGAGATTTTGGGGTGGTGGAAAGCCAATTCAGATAGGTATCAAGTGCTGTCCAAAATGGCCAAGGATATGCTGGTTGTACCCCATTTCTACGGTTGCTTCTGAATTGGCATTTAGTACCGGAGGGCGCATACTTAATCCATTTCGAAGTTCACTTTCTCCTCTCATGGTTCAAAATCTTGTTTGTGCTCAAAACTGGCTGCAAGTCCATGTCCCAATTTATTTTCGCAAGTCAAAGGACGAGATGGAGGCATTGGAGGATGAATTTCATGACTTAGGTAATATGTTTAACTTCCAAACTTCTTATCTATTAACTGTTATTAAATGTGTCATATACTTGAGCAAAATTTAATCTATTGCCTTAATTTTTTTCTTTTCTAGTTTTGAATCAAGTAACAACAGCAACAAGTTCTAGTTCTTGCTCAAGCAAAGGTGGTACTCGTACCACAGTTAGTATTGATGAATGATCACTGACCGGGTATGTTTCTACCCTTGTAATTTTTGTTGATATTGGTTACTTTCCTTTCGGTCATTCTGTAGCTTTTGTTCTTTGTCTTTATATATTATTGATAAATATTTTTTTCCCCTTGTATTGTAGGAGGAAGGAGGGTTGCATTTTGTATAGGAGACAGTTTTTTGGATATATTTTGGAAGCTTTTTTGTACAGATGTATTGCTTTTCTAACTATACATGAACTTTTGCTTATAGAAAGGAAAACTTAAATCTATGTAGGCTTTCCTTTCTATAAGTTATGGACTGGTTTTTTTTTTTTTTTTTGATACATTATGGACTTGTTAACTATAGATAATAAAGTAGTTCTTTACTGCTTTAGGAAAGCTATTTTTTGGAAATACTTATAGTATTTCATAATTGTAACTAATTATATATATTGCTGGGAATATTGCCTATTGCCTTGGTGGTTTACTGCCTTACAGACTTGTGCAGTAACTGCCTTCTCTACAGCCTCTATGGCTTATTATATAAGCGAAAATACACTTTTGGTCCCTACATTTTTGGTCAATTCTCATTTTGGTCCCTAAATTGATTTTGCTACTAATGTAGACCCTAAAAAAAGAAAATCAATTTTATTTTGGTCCTTGCCATCAACTTATTAATGGAAACCTCCTACGTGGCAGACAGAGTGCTATGCTTGCTGACATGGCCATTAAAATATTATTAAAAATAATTATTTGGCATTTTCAAATGCCACGTTAGCATTTTAATTTTTTTAAACAAAGCCACGTCAGAAAATTTATATAAACAAAGAAATTAATTTTTTTTTTTAAAACCTTAAATCTAATTTAATTAAAAAAAATTGTTACTTTTTCATTTTATTATTTTTCATAAGAACATTACAACTTGTTCTTCATCTTGTTCTTCATGTTCTTCCCAAATCAAACCCAGCAAGAACTTTTCATTATTATTTTTCATAAGAAATTTACAAGAATTCAAACCCAGATTATAAGAAAAAAAAATTTGTTACTTTTCATTATTTTTCGGAAGAACTCAAGAACATTGCAACTTGTTCTCCATGTTCTTCCCAAATTTCTCAATTTTACTTTTAATTAAAAAAATAGAAAATAAAAACAAAAATGAATTAGATTTTGTAGGGACTGAAATTGTGTTGATCCCAAAATCGGATTGGGCTCAAACGTTAACGGCTCAAACAATAAATTTGTAGAGTGTGGGTAGAAGAACTAGATTTATCCCAGAAGGAAAATGATTAATTTCAATGATTCAAGATGGTTCGACACAAATAAGATCCTCCAATTTCTTCCCTTCGGAATAGGCTAAGTACTTTGTTTTATATCGTTTTTCTCCAGACAAAGATCGTATCTCCTCCTTCCTAGTGTGTTCTTCCGGGTTATATATTTCAGTCTTCGTATCATCCTTACCACACACGTGTTAGTTAGATTTGGGGGACTCCTTCTTGTCCCATCTAACATCTCCTATAACCATCAACTCGTAGCTGTAAAGCTGCTTGATCACTGTTCAGACATCATTTCCATATTAATGCGGCCAGAGAGTTGGTTGAAAGGCAATTAATGCAGATGTCGCAGCCTTTGAAGATATTTATCTGTCTTTTTATCCTTATACTTGGTCCGATGTCTTACTCTCAGCTGTGACATAGCCCCGAAGTAAGTTCGTGAAGATAAGGTACTCAGATTCATCTCGGACGCATGTTGCCGAGGATACTTTTGTCCTCAGACACTTGTTGGACCCATCTCACATTGTCTCCTCTCCTCTCTTAACTTTATTTTACTCAAAGCCTTATTTGGGCCTTCTCGGATGGTCCAACATCCTCGGATAGGGCTATAGGCCCAGTTAGTACCGCTTTTAACAATACTTCCTGAGTAACTGGCCCCCACAATAGCCCCTCAAAATCTTGCTTTTTGACTCATCGGAAGAAAAGGATGATTTTGATATCCTTATTACGTCTCGTTTTTGGCTTCACTCCGTATTTCTGACCTCCTTCATGTCTTTTGGTATGCTTTGGATACGCTCCTGACGTTTCGGCGTCCAAGGCGTGCCTAGCATTAAATTTTTACGACACCCCTGTCTCCCATGTTCAATGGCAAGATGTAGATCGAACGATGGGATGCTTCTCTTGCTTTACGAGCGGGAATTTTCCCGCTTATAACTTCTGAGCCAACATAAATAGTTTTTCAAATCAACTCTCTCTCCTACTTTCATCAATCACACAATCCTAGAGCTCATACACTGAACCTGTCACTTTCCTTCGTTTTCCTGTGCGTCTACAAATACTAGGCTCTTGTCCGAGGACCCTCTTTAAAACCTGTAAGTCTTCTCGAAACCTCTTTTTAACTTCTATCTTAAACTTATTGATTTTTCTAAGAAACCCCTTAGGAGAATGGGTAAATTCGAAGATCTGGTTAAATTCGAGGAGGGTATGAGAAGTTTCCGGGCCAAATATAGGATTCCGCCAACTGTGGGTATGAGATACGCTGCCCAGGGGGAATGGGTTGGCAATAGGAGAACGGGGGAGGTAGTTATTCACATGATCGCCTTCATAGAAGGCGCGATGACTATTCCCATGGGTCCTATTACTAGAAGCTATTTTAGATTTTTAGGTTGTCTCCCATATAGTGTGCCCCAAACATGTTTAGGATCCTGGGAAGTATAGAAGCCTTAAATGAGAGAATGAACTTGAACCTGACCCATCATGATATAAATTGGGTGTACAATCTACATAATTTGCAGGGGCAGGGATACTACTTCAAATCGAGGTATCCCGCAGTAAGGTTAATCTAGTGCCTTCCCACTTCAAACAAAAATTTAAAGGAGGACTTCCTTATTTTTTCCGGGGAATGGCATGATGGCTTGTCTTGCCCAACGGAGGAGGGAGTACCAGGTGGTAGTACAGCCATGGACTCATGAGTTTTAGCTTACATCTTTTCTTTGTTTATTCCGTGTTTCAATACCTTTGTTTCTTATGAGACTTTCTTTTAATTCAATGACTTTGTAGATAGGCGCTATACCAAGCCCAACCTCCGCCTAGTCAACAAAGCGAGTTTGGATAGGGTGTTGCGAGCTGAAATATACGTGAACAAAGCTGACGGTCAACTCCGAGCAGCCCACTTAATCCTCGGATACACACCTCTCTCATTTGCCTTTCAAGCTCCCAAATACGTAATTAGAGCTCGTGATCCTCGGCTCCAACGTATCAGTGTCGCCTACAAGGGGTTCGTCGTTCCAGAAGGTATACCCTTTCCTAGAGGTACCCCCCACACTCAACCTCTTTTTGTTGCCACTGTCTCAGCAGGAGCCTCTTCATCCCAGCTTACCCTCAAGGAAGAGGAAGTAGAAGAGAAAGAGGAATAAGAAGAAGAAAATCCAAAGGAAGTTGTAGAAGTATCAGATTCCTCGGATGACTTCGAAATTTTTAACCAAACTACACACTCAGAGGAAGATCTTGACGAAATGGGTGTACAAAGGAAGCCCCAGAGAAGTCTAATGGAGCTGATAGAGAATTAGCCTGGGAAGAGTGCACCGGGGAGATCCACACAGTCTCAGATTCCTCCACCTCCTACCAAGTCTCCTCCTCCCGCTCCTTACCAACCTTCTCACCAACCTCCCCAGCCGGTCCGAGCTGAAATTGCCGATTTGAAAAGGCGAAGGGAGCAGAAAGGGAAAGACATGGTAGATACCGGAAAATCCCGTCCGACCCGTGAGGAAGAGGTCCAACGAGCTACAAAGCAGCAGAAGATTAGCCATACCTCACAGCGAGGGTAGGAGAGGTCGGACACTCAACCTCCTGAGCCACAAGCCTGGCTGCTAGCACCCATGCATGGTGGGGAGCCCCTAAGAGATGATGCATCAATTAGGGACTTCAACAGTGGCATTGGGTGCCACGTAGCCTCGGCTGTAGAGGAGGCTTTGCTACTTCCAAAGGACATGACTGAATTAAAAAATACCAGGAAGAATGAACTCATCCTCAACAATAAAAGATATTTGGGAATGGTATAGTGTTAACTCTTCTTCTTTTTCTTTTTGCGACCATTACTCACTGATGTGTGCTATCTACTGACTATGGTGTTGATTTCTTCCTTTTAGATTATCCAAAACACTTTTAGATTGGATGAGATGTTCAATAACTGTTACCAACAGTTAGAAGATGAAAGGAAAAAGCGGACATCGGCCGTACAAACTTTAACCATATCCGAGCACAATTTGGCAGACACGAGGAAGAAATTAATTGCTAAGGAGCAAGCTTGCAAAAGCGCTGACTCGGCCTTAGAAGGCGCGTAAAGGCAAGCCGAGGATCAGAGAAAGCGTTTGCGCGAAGCGAACGAAGAATTGAAGACTGCCCGAGATCAAATGGCAGTCCTTAAAAAGCAGCTAGAGGAGGCCCAAAAGTTAAAGGATCAAGTTGAAAGATCCAGGGAGGAGGCCGAGAAAGCGAAGACAGAGGCCGAGCAGGCAACGAACGAGGCCGAACAGAAAGGTTACGACCTTGGGGTGGCTGAGACAGAGGAAACCCTCAGGGCAGAGGTGCCAATGGTATGCCGCATTTACTGCGCCCAAACTTGGAATGAAGCCCTTAATCGAGCTGGGGTCGAGGCTTCATCTGAGTTGAGGAAGGCAGAGAATGTATTCTATCCTACTGCAATTCGAGCCTCAGATCCTCCATCCACTCAAGCCAAGATGACTCTCACAACTATTGAGCCCGATCAAGAAGTTCCACCTCAGAATCCTCTTCCTCCTAGCCAACAAGAACCAGCCAAAGAGGCCAGTGCTTCCCAAGAAGCACCCTTGGACAAAGCCGTAGCCGTTCCCGAGGCAGAGGCAGCTTCTCGAGACTTTCAGCAAGATTTGGCCTCTACATTCATGCCAGCTGAGGGAGCTACTAAGGATAAAGAGGGAATATCTACCTCGAAGGCGGACAAGCCGGCCAACCAGACTTCTAAGCTCCAGATTAAGCTGAAAAAATAGGCTCTATTTTGTAATTAGAACTTTTGGTAAGGGACTTCATTTCCGTTTCTCGGTTTTTTTTTTTTATAGACACACCTTAATGAAGTATGCATTTTTACTTTTTGGAATTTGCTTGAGTTGATGTTCATCTCATTTTTGCGTTGCTCGTTTTGTCATTTAGGTTTGGGTGGTTTCACCCTGATTGTCCTTTGCTAATACAAGAGAAAAAATGCAACTTAAACATATTAACAGTTGGCAGTGAAAACGGATGATAACCATCAAGACCATCACATCTCATAGATACATTTCGTGTAGGTATATATATCCTTTCTAATAAGCTGAAACTTAAAGAAGTGTTCAAAAGTTGGTTAAAATTAGGTCTAAAATACTTCAATTATACATTAAATGATGCTCGCAGCCCTATTAGGACTTATTATCTTCAATAGATAATTAAGAACCCTGTGATCTGAGGACGGAACTTGAGGGTTTATTATTTTGAAGTGCCCAAGTTGATGCGGCACCAACATTTCAAAAACGAGAGGCTGTATTAGTTTCCATTGAACCCATTTAATGCTTCGATAGATGTCATAGGGTATTAGTTTCCACTAAGCTTGTGGTCCGAGGACCTGACATAACTTAATTTCTGTTTAATACTTCACAAGATGTCATAGGGTATTAATTAATTTCCACTAAACTTGTGGTCCGAGGACCTGACATAACTTAGTTTCTGTTTAATACTTCACAAGATGTTATAGGGTATTAATTTCTACTAAGCTTGTGGTCCGAGGACCTGACATAACTTAGTTTTTGTTTAATACTTCATAAGATGTCATAGGGCATTAATTTCCACTAAACTTGTGGTCCGAGGATCTGACATAACTTAGTTTCTATTTAATACTTCATAAGATGTCATAGGGTATTAATTTCCACTAAACTTGTGGTCTTAGTTTCTGTTTAATACTTCACAAGATGTCATAGGGTATTAATTTCCACTAAGCTTGTGGTCTGAGGACCTGACATAACTTAGTTTCTGTTTAATACTTCACAAGATGTCATAGGATATTAATTTCCACTAAACTTGTGGTCCGAGGACTTGACATATCTTAGTTTCTATTTAATACTTCACAAGATGTCATAGGGTATTAATTTCCACTAAGCTTGTGGTCCGAGGACCTGACATAACTTAGTTTCTGTTTAATACTTCACAAGATGTCATAGGGTATTAATTTCCACTAAGCTTGTGGTCCGAGGATCTGACATATCTTAGTTTCTGTTTAATACTTCACAAGATGTGGAGACATAAGATGCATGATCAGTATAAATTAAAAGATACCCAAACTAGATTACTTTTATTAATAATAATACCTCTTGAGATTGTTTACATTCCAAAGATGGAGTACAGCTTTTTTATCTAGGTCTTCCAGATAATAGGCTCCTATTCCAGCTACTGAAGTAATCCAATAAGGCCCTTCCCAATTAAGCCTCAATTTTCCCCAAGCTGGATTCTTGGTGGTTCTTAGAACTTTCCTCAGTACTAGATCTCCTACAGCTAACGGTCTTAGCTTTACATTAGTATCATAGCCTTGTTTGAGTTTATGCTGGTACCAAGCCAATTGGACCATTGCATTCTCCCTTCGCTCTTCGATCAAGTCTAAACTTTTCCCCAACAGCCCATTGTTACCGTCCGAATTAAATGTACTAGTCCTTAACATTAGGAATCCAGTTTCTAGAGGGATGACGGCCTCGGCTCCATAGGTCATGGAAAAAGGAGTCTCTCCTGTTGATTGTCGAGGCGTTGTTCGATAGGTCTAAAGAACATGTGGCAATTCCTCCACTCATTTTCCTTTTGCATCATCCAGCCACTTCTTAAGTCCGTTGACTATTACTTTGTTAACAGCTTCAGCCTGCCCATTCCCTTGAGGATAGGCCGGAGTGGAATATCTATTCTTTATCCCTAAGTCTAAACAGTATTGCCTGAAGGCCTTACTATCAAATTGAAGGCCATTATCCGAGATAAGGGTGTGTGGAGTTCCAAACTGCGTCACGATATTCCTCCAGACAAACATCTTAACATCTACATCTTTGATGTTAGCTAAAGGTTCAGTTTCGACCCACTTAGTGAAATAATCCGTGCCGACCAGCAGATACTTTTTGTTTCCTAACGCTTTAGGAAAAGGGCCTACAATGTCTAACCCCCATTGAGCAAAAGGCCAAGGGCTGGACAGAGGGTTAAGAATTCCTCCAGGTTGGTGGATGTTTGGAGCGAACCTCTGACATTGGTCACATTTTCTAACATACTCATGCGCTTCCTTCTGCATATTTGGCCACCAATATCCTTGAGTGATGGCCATGTGTGATAGTGACCTTCCCCCCGTATGACTTCCACAAATTCCTTCATGCAGCTCCTCTAAAAGTGGCTCTGACATTTCGGGGTGTACACAAAACAAATACGGCCCAGAAAAAGAACGTTTGTACAACTTTTTGTCCTCGGATAACCAAAATTGAGGAGCTTTCCTCCGTATTTTCTCGGCTTCTATTTTCTCTTCAAGCAAGGTGTCACTTTCGAGGAATTTCAGTATGGGGTCCATCTAGCTCGGCGTTAGGTTGACTTGACGAACCTGAAACACGTCCTTCCTTGCTGGGGTAGGGGTGCACAAATCCTCAATGATTATGACCCGGGGCAAATTCCGTGTTGTGGAGGTGGCAAGAGTTGCTAGGGAATCAGTGTGGGTATTTTCACCTCAGGGTATATGTGATAAGTCAAAAAATTCAAATTTTGTTTGCACACGTCTAACTTGACCCAGATATTCCTGCATTCTGGCATCTCGGGCTTCCAGTTCTCCTTTCACTTGACCGACTATCAATCTCGAATCCGAGAATACCTCCACTACTTTTCCACCCATTTTTTGGACCATACTCATTCCCATTAACAAAACTTCATACTCTGCCTCATTGTTAGTAGCTGAGAATCCCAACCTTAAGGACTTTTCAATGATGATCTTTTTGGGGGATACCAGCACTAGCTCCACTCCTGCTTCCCATTGATTTGCTGCACCATCCACATATACTTTCTAAGATGAGACATTCTGCGTGGAAATCAGGCCAACCGACTTTTCATCCATGTCTTGTTGCTTCAACTCAGCTTCTTCTGGGAACTTGGCGAACTCGGCTACTAAATCGGCGAGGACCTGGCCTTTCACAAAGGTGCGGGGCATGTATTTGATGTCAAAAGCTCCTAAGATCGTGCTCCATTTAGCAATCCTCCCCGTATAATCTGCACTTCTAAGTATAGACTTGAGTGGCAGCTGAGTTAGGACTACTACAGTGTGCGCCTGAAAGTAATGTGCGAGTTTGCGAGTCGCATGGACTACTGCCAAGATGGCCTTTTCTAGGGATAGGTATCACACCTTGGCTTCATGAAGTGACTTACTTACGTAATAAACTGGTCTTTGAATGCCATTGTCCTCTCGTATTAAGACAAAATTAAATGCATAAGAGGCAACTGCCAGGTAAGCAAACAGGACCTTGTCCACCTCAGGGCTGGACATGATTGGCAGCCGTGACAGGTACTCTTTCAACTGTTGAAATGCTACAGCGCACTCCTCGGTCCACTCAAATCCCTTCCATTTATGCAGTAATCGGAAGAAGGGTCTACATCTATTAGCTGACCGGGAGATAAATCGGTTCAAAGCAGCAACCATTCCTGTCAGTTTTTGCACCTCTTTCAGATTCCGAGGTGCTTGGAAATCGTTAACGGCCTTAATCTGGTTTGGGTTCACCTCAATTCCCCTATGAGTCACCATGTACCCTAAGAACTTTCCAGAACTCACACCAAAAGAACACTTTGAGGCATTCAGACGTAGCTTATGCTCCCTCAGGATTCCAAAAATACTCGTAAGATCTTCCACATGCTCGGACACCACTTTACTCTTTACCACCATATCATCGATATAGACTTCAATGTTTCTACCCAGTTGCGGTTCGAACATTTTAGTCATCATTCGTTGGTAGGTAGATCTCGCATTTTTCAATCCAAAGGGCATTACTTTATAATGATAATTTCCAATGGGGGTGACAAAAGTTGTCTTCTCTTGATCGTCCAATGCTAGCGGTATTTGGTGATATCCTTGAAAGGCATCCAAAAAACTCATCCGAGGATGACCAACTGTTACATCCACCAACTGGTCTATCTTTGGCATAGGGAAAGGATCCTTGGGGCAAGCCTTATTAAGGTCCGTGAAGTCCACACATACTCGCCACTTCCCAGTTTTCTTCTTCACCACTACTGTGTTGGCTAACCATTGAGGATAAAAAACTTCCTTGATAGCCCCGGCCTGCTTGAGCTTTGCCACTTCACTCCTAACAGCTTCGGCGTGCTCCTTTGACGGTCGCCGAGATGCCTGTCTCTTCAGAACAATGGAAGGATTCACATTAAGTTGATGACAGATGAAGTTCGGATCTATACCCGGGGCTTCGTATGGACTCCAGGCGAACACGTCGATATTCTCTCTGAGGAATTTTTCCAGCTGCTCATTTTCTTGCGAAGGCAGTTTAGCCCCAACCTGGAAGAATTTCTCAGGATCATCAGCAACAATTACCCTCCCAAATCTTCACATTTTGCCTCATCGTCCAGTGCGTTTAAGGGTAATGCTGGGGCTGTTAATTGCTATAAACCATTATCGACGGTTGCTGAGGTCTCTGCTTCTGGCCGGTGTTGAATAGCCACCACCAGGCATTGCCGAGCTGTAGCCTGACTTCTTACTATCTCCAAAACTTGGCTTCCGGACGGGTATTTTACCTTCTGGTGTAGGGTGGAGGAGACCGCCCTTAGGGTATGGAGCTAGTGTTGGCCTATAATAGCCGTGTATGGAGAGAAAACATCCACGACGATGAAGTCCACCTCCACCACGTCCGTACCGGCCTGCATAGGTAGCCTTATTTGACCTTTTGGGACGATCATTCTTCCTTCAAAACTTACCAGGGGTGAACTGTAAGTTGTCAAATACTTAGGCCTCAAACCTAGCTCCTTGCACAAGTCAGGGTACATTATATCTGCAGCACTACCCTGGTCAACCATTACCCTTCTCACATCGTACCCGCCGATCCTCAGCGTGACCACCAGAGCATCATCATGTGGCTGTATGGTTCCTAATTTGTCTTCATCTGAAAAGCCAAAAACCAACGGGATGTCCATCCTGGCCTTTTTAGACATTGAACTACACTCCTCGGCTGGAGATCGGGATACCGACAGTACCCTGGAAGGACGAGAGCCAGTCCTCCCTGGGGCGTAAAAATAACGTTTATTGTGCCAAGGAGGAGTCTTGAAGAAGCATCTCCCCGCATCTCCGAGCCTGCTTGGCCTACCCGACCGCTGGAGTGGTGCAAGAGTTGCTTCAACTTCCCTTCTCAGACCAGTTGCTCCAAATGGTCCCATAAATTCCTGCAATCATCAGTTTTATGCCCATGATCTTGATGATAGTGGCAGTAAAGATTCTGGTTGCGTCTAGTAGGCTCCCCTGCCATCTTGTTGGGCCATTTAAAAAATGGTTCATTCTTAATCTTCTCTAGCACCTGTTGTACCGGTTCCCGGAACACGGCATTAATCGCCTGGGCGTTGGTAGAGCCTAACTGCCCCATATAGTCTTTCCGAGGTTGATTATTGTTGTACCGGTCTGACCTAAAATCCCCCATCTCCTGAGGGATTACCTTTGCCTTTCCTTTTCCCTACAGTTGGTCTTCTTTTACTCTTCTATACTTATCAATCCGATCCATTAATTGTTGTACGCTAGTGACTGGTTTACCAATTAGAGATTTCCTCAAATCATGCTCGGCTGGAAGGCCAGCCTTGAATGTACTTATAGCCACGTTGTCGTGCTCTCCCTCTATCTCATTAAACATTTCCCAGTATCTGTCCGAATATGTCTTAAGAGTCTCACCCTCTCGCATGGACATAGATAACAAGGACCCTAAAGGCCGAGGAACCCTACTACAGGTAATAAAGCGAGCGCCAAAAACCCGAGTAAGTTTCTTGAAAGAATCAATAGAATTAACCTTTAAGCCGTTGAACCATCTCATTGCCACCGGGCCTAAACTTGATGGAAAAACCTTACACATCAAAGCTTTATCTCTGGAGTAGATAGCCATCTTTTGGCTGAAATGGCTAACGTGTTCTACCGGGTCTGTCCGACCATTGTATAGGGTGAATGTGGGCTGATGAAATCGACGAGGAAGGTTCGCATCCTCTATATTTCTTGTGAAGGGTGATTTGGCAACTTGGCTTAATGCTTTGTTCATGGCGTTATTCCTCGAGCCTTGGCGAGGTGGACTTTTGTACCTACGTCGATGGTGATACTCCTCTTCATAGGAAAAAGTCTTACTGGGCGGAGTTCTGGATCTTGGTCTATAACTAGCACCATCTGTCTCTTCGGAAGAAGGCTCGGAGCTGGGCGGGGAACGTCTTCGTCGTGAGTGACGCAACTCTCTTTTTAATTCCTCGATCTCACGCTGCATGTCCCTGTCCTTCTTTGCATGGGAAACGTGACTCTTCCCACGAGAGTGACTTTTGCTGGTATGAGTTGTGCACACACTCCCCTCATGGCCCTCTTTCCGTTCGAGACTCTGGTGTGGATCGCCATGCTGGGAGCCCCTTGACTCCGCTTGGTGCGGGCTAGTATCTATCTGGTGCGGTCCCGCTGTTGTCTGGTGTGGACCTGCTTCTTCCATCGTGAACGTTGTAACCAAATCTCCTTTGGCCTAGATTAAGCTCTTCCCACAGACGGCGCCAATTGTAGGGACTGAAATTGTGTTGATCCCAAAACTGGATTGAGCTCAAATGTTAACGGCCCAAACAATAAATTTGTAGAGCGTGGGTAGAAGAACTAGATTTATCCCAGAAGGAAAATGATTAATTTCAACGATTCAAGATGGTTCGACACAAATAAGATCCTCCAATTTCTTCCCTTCGGAATAGGCTAAGTACTTTGTTTTATATCGTTTTTCTCCAGACAAAGATCGTATCTCCTCCTTCCCAGTGTGTTCTTCCGAGTTATATATTTCAGTCTTCGTATCATCCTTACCACACACGTGTTAGTTAGATTCGGGGGACTCCTTCCTGTCCTATCTAACATCAACTCGTAGCTGTAAAGCTGCTTGATCACTGTTCAGGCATCATTTCCACATTAATGCGGCCAGAGAGTTGGTTGAAAGGCAATTAATGCGGAGGTCACAGCCTTTGAAGATATTTATCTGTCTTTTTATCCTTATCCTTGGTCCGATGTCTTACTCTTAGCTGTGACGTAGCCCCGAAGTAAGTTCATGAAGATAAGGTACTCAGATTCATCTTGGACGCATGTTACCGAGGATACTTTTGTCCTCGGACACTTGTTGGACCCATCTCACATTGTCTCCTCTCCTCTCTTAACTTTATTCTACTCATAGCCTTATTTGGGCCTCCTTGGATGGTCCAACATCCTCGGATAAGGCTATAGGCCCAGTTAGTACCGCTTTTAACAATACTTCCTGAGTAATTGGCCCCCACAGATTTAAAGATTGAAGCTCTCATCGTTGGTTGGGTAAACAAAGAAAAGAAAAGAAAAAAAAAACAAATTATCATCTCTCACTCTTTCATTGTTGAACCCGACCTCTCCCATTCATTCCCAACAAGAACAACTCTCTCGGTCTCAAGACCATGGTTTTAAAAACCGAACCGGGCATAGAACCGTTTTTTTTAATTTTCAGTTCAACCCCGATTTTTGGCCTGTTTTTCGGTTGTTTACCGGTTTTGGGGCTTTTGACCGGATCGAATTGGCTTCGGTTCCCGGTTGAACCGATTGGACTGGTCGGTTCGGTCCAGTTTTTAAAACAGTGCTCAAGAGCCAAACAACATGACCACTTAAAATCAAGATAAACTCTCTCGGTCTCAAGACCCAAACAACATGACCCACAAGACAAACCCCAGCAAAACCCAAACAGCATGACCCACAAAACTCATCCTACGCATCGCCGATTTGACCCAAAGTCACCAAACTGACTTACCATCCTAATTGACCCCACTGCCTTCACTGAGAGAGAGCTATTTTTGGATTTTCTAGGAAACCCAAAAACTCAGCAGCTCCAAACCCAAAAGCTTAGCTGCTCCAACAAACCTAGAAACTCAAAAACTCCAAGAAACCCAAAAACTCGATTTCTCCAAGATTCAGATTCTTCAGGAAAGCCAAAAACTCGGTGGCTCCAAACCAATCCACCACCCAAACCCTATCCCGCATCTACTCGTTGGCTCTCTCTCTCTCTCTCTCTCTCTCTCTCTCTCTCAGACGAGTTAGGGTAGAGATTTTGGGATGGTTGTTTTGATTTTGGGATTTTGGGATAATGGTTCTCTGGCCATGGGTGGTCTGGGTTTGGAGCAGAGGTTTTGGAGCAGATGAAAGAGAAATCAGAGAGACGGAATGGGCTGAGAATTTGAATTGATCTGGGTTGGGGTTCGTGGGGTTGGTTTTTTATTTTTATTATTATTTTTTTATAATAGGTTTTTTATTTAGTAGAGTCTTAGGTTATTTTTTTTTTTTCCTTTTCTTTTTGTCTAAATATTGGAAATTATAATCTTTGTGATGTTGTGCATGGTGACTAAGAAAATTTGAGAAAATTGTTATAAATTTTTTTTCTCAATTTTTAATTTTTTTTTTTTTGGATATGAACTCAATTTTTTAAACTGACAAAGCTTTTTTTCTTAATTTAATTAGATTAATGTTTATTTATTTATTAAATTTTCTGATCTGGATTTTTTGTTTTAATTTTTTATTAATTTAAATCTGACGTGGCATTTCAAAAATGCCAAATAAGTTTTTTTAATAATATTTTAATATCCACGTTAGTGCCATGTCTATAAGCAAGGCACACCATTTGCCACGTAGGACTTTTCTGTTAGTGGGTTAATAGTAGGGATCAAAATAGAATTGATTTTCTTATTTTAGGGTCTACATTAGTAGTAAAATCAATTTAGGGACCAAAATGAAAATTGGCCAAAATATAGGGATTAAAAGTGTATTTTCGCCTACTATATATATATATATATATATATGGAATTATGAAGATGTTCTAGTATTTGTAACAATGCTTGCTGTTGTGTGGTTTTGGAAATTTACTTGATGTGTGGAATGGTTGGCAAGTTTAATATGTGCTTAGATTGACTTTTATATGCCTGAGTTTTCTTGAGGCAATTTTGAGGTACGGGCCAGTGCCTAGGCCTAAGGGCTTAGGCAATTTGGAAAATATTTGTTGTAATGTGTGGATGATTAACAGGTGGTAAAAAAATTGTATTTTGTGCGCTTTTATTTGCTTGATTAATGCCCAGGTTTTCCATGCTATTGATGTTTAATAGATGGTAAAAAATGGTATTTTGTGTGTTTTTATTTGTTTGCTATCGTGTCTAGGTTTTACTTTGTATTTTTTTGTTCCCAAATGTCAATATATGGGTTCTGGGAAGTATAAATTTGGACTGATGTTGTTTCAAGCAGAGCTTGAAGACCCTTTTTAAAAGAAATGAAGTAAAAAAAAGGCCAATCTGATATGACAAGATTCAAAAACTTTTAAATTCTTGTAATTTAGAAAGTCCAATAATTTTGGTCAAAAAGGCCCAAAAAAATTAAATTCATGAAAATCTACAAATTTGACCCAATATGTGGTCCAAACTCACCAAACCGTTGAATCCGACCTATCCCAACCGATGACCTAACTCAGTGGGTCTAACCCATATTTCAGTTAAGTGCAAAATGACCCAACCCAATCGGGTCGAGTGCGGGTTAGGCCCAAACCCGGACCCACCCATGGACAGCCCTAAACCCAATGCTTTTTTTTTTTTTTTGGGTTAAACTAGCCTCAATTCTATATCATTAATCTTTCCCTTAAATATTATTTGTACTTCCTTGTCAAACTCAATACTATTCTTTTAAAATATTATTTTATTCACTGTTTTACTTTTTTTTTATTCATCTCCCTACCACTAATCTTTTCATCATCTCTGTTCGGTGTTGTTCCTCTCAACCCAAATCAACCATTACCTCTTAACTTTTTTTTTTCTTCCTCCGTTTCCGTTCCTTTCAATAAATTTTTTGTTCCCCCTTCTCTTTCACTCAGATACAGATCAACTCCTTGACAAACATAATACAACCCTAAAATCAATATCAACAAAAGTTAAACTAAGCCAAACAACCCAGGTTAACTCCTCCATCTCTCTTCCAATTTATAAATGACAGCCCAACGGGCAGAGGACGAAAACTATCTCTCTAATTCAAACAGAACAGCAAAAGTGAGAGGTGAGCTTTGTGGTCACTTGTCAAAGAGAGATCGAATCGGCTGGTCATCTCATGCTCGTGTTCTGTTCTGTGGTTAATATGATTTTCAGCTAGTTTAGCATTTGGAAGGCCCATTATTCTCAGGCCCAGGCCCAGAGAGAGTTTTGTAATAATAATAAGAATATTACATTAATACCCCTCCGTCATTCCTCTCAATACGAGTACAACACCGCTTTGGCCTTTTGCTATTGCTTTTGCTTTTGGTTTGCTTGAGCAAGGAGTTAAGGAGTGAGGAAAAGAAGAAGAAGAGGTATTCTATTGTATTCAATTCAGGAGAGTCACAAACGCAAACGCAAATCATCAATCAATCAAGGACGATGGCAGGGGAGGCCGAGTTCGATATTAAGGACGAGAAGAACCCTCGCCCTCTCGATGAGGACGATATTGCTCTGCTCAAGACTTATGTAATTTCTCCTCCTCCTCCTCTTTCTTCTTATAAACCCTAATTTAACTTTTATTATTATTATTGCGGATCTCAAATTTTATTCTCACCTCTTCGCGATTAATAATTCCCATGATTTTTGCTGTGTTTTTCATCTTCAAGATTGGATTTTTATTATTATTATTGATTTCCTTCTTACTACAACTATAACTCTATAACTAAATCATGCTTATTTATTTATTTGGGGATTTATTTTGCATACATTTGCTTTTCGCTCACCAAACCAAACGATGCCGTTTAGTTTAGTGCACTGAGAAATCTCCATTTCATCAAAGAGATTTTGCTTTCTCTCTCACTATGATTGTGGGGTTTAGTTTAGTTTTCCTCAAACTCAAACTAACCTTTTGTGTTTTAACAGGAATTGTTTGTTTGTGATTGGTTACATACATGCAATCACTCTCTGTCAGACTACTTTTAATTACCATTAATCAAATCAAATTACCCCCCTTCCCTTCTCTTGCTTTATATTTTTCTCCCCCTTCTGTGAGAGTGAGATACAAATATTTTAATATTCTTAATGCTTTTTTCTTTCATTTTGCAGGGTTTGGGTCCCTATTCTAATAGTATCAAGAAAGTAGAGAAGGAAATTAAGGACATGGCTAAGAAGGTCAATGATTTGTGTGGTATGCATTCCTTTCTTTTATTTGTGAAACCTTACCTTCTTCTCAAATGCTTGCTCTTAACTTACCTTCTAAAGAATTTACTGTTTAAGCTTTAAGGTGGCATTGGCATGCATCATTCTAATTACACATTTCTAATAAACACTTCGATTTGATATAACACTCCGATAACTCTATGTCAACGAATTTACATGTTTTCTGTGTTTCCTGGTTTAATTGTTAATTTCTTCCATAACATTGAATTCCTGCCAATTTTCAGAATGTGTTACTAATTCTGTTTTTCATGTATTGTTTGTGTGTTACAACTTGGTCTATCTGTTTCTTCTTTGTTGTTGGCTTGCTTCTGTTCAATGTCTTTACTGCATGGCCTGGCTGTTCTGTTTTAAAAAATTTGAATACTTGAAATCATAATGTTGATCTGCACCATTCTATAGGTATTAAGGAGTCTGACACTGGCTTAGCTGCACCAAGCCAGTGGGATCTGGTATCTGATAAGCAAATGATGCAAGAGGAGCAGCCTCTGCAGGTCTGTATTTTGCTTAAGGTTTTGTTTGGCAATAAAATTTAGTATTTGTATATAAATTTGAGAAGCCTTCACTGCCTTGTCAAATCAGGTGGCAAGATGTACAAAGATCATTAATCCAAACACTGAAGATGCCAAATATGTAATAAATGTTAAGCAAATTGCAAAGGTATACATCTTTTTGGCCTTTCACTTTATGTGTGGTACATATTTTCGGGTTTGAAATATGAAATTTTTCTTCACACACAAGAAATAAGTCTGTCATTTTCCAGTTCTTTAATTTTATCTTAAGTTTACCAAGATTTGGTATTGGTGACTTCTCTTTCTTTAGTTGAAATATGAGAAATTGTTTTTTTTTTTAATTAATAATGATTGGTTAATCTTTCATCATATCTGTCCTTTTTAAATTACCTTCAGTATCTTATACTTTATGCCCTGCAAACATGCTACAACAGGTTTTTAAATGGATAGTTTCTTTGGCATTTTACTTTGAACATTCAGAGATAGAATCTTTAAGTTACTCATATATTCATTCTTGTAACATTGGGATCTGATATAATTCTTCATTCTCAACTGCAGTTTGTTGTTGGGTTGGGTGACAAAGTTTCCCCAACTGACATAGAAGAAGGCATGCGTGTGGGGTAGGTTTCTCATTTTTACCTTCTCAGATTTTGCTAAAACATATTTGTATTGTGCAAGTCTTTAATGCTGTCTCTTTCCCCCCTCCCCCATTGTGACTATTGCAAAATATATTTAATTCTATTGAGATATATATATATATATATATATATATATATATATATATATATATATTCTTATTTTACATTCTCGCAAGTCTCAACACAAATTGTGTGGAGTTTGTTGCCAAGGGGAGGTCATTTGTTACCTTTTTCTGTTAATTTATTTTATATCATAATTTGTATATGATGTGGGACATCAGCAATGAAAAACCTTTAGAATAGTCTCTTCAAAGGTTTTCAGGGACCAAATGTTAGTACCATATGTGAGATTGGATTTAAAGGAAGGAGGAGAGATCGATTTGAGCTTGAAAAGTATGAATCTTGGAGCGGTTTAAATAATTACAGGATTTTAATTAGCAGCATGAGTTTGTTGGGTTTTGGGTGCCTAGTGCTAGAATTTTATTAGATCTAGTCTTGGCTGGAATTTGATGGAAATATGCTAGATGAGTCAAATAAAAAAGGAACAATAAATGGAAGGAGAACCCAATTCGAGGCTTAGGTGAACTTTCACTTGCACCTGCTCTGACTTGGTGAAGAATTGGATCCCAAAAGCATCAAAGAAAGCTTCATAACTCTAATTTAGCAAAATGTATTCTCTATTGAATAGAAAATATTACATCCATATAAATAGAGGGCTAATACCTAGTCCTAGTACAACTTAATGGGCTTGACTTTTAAACCCAAACTGAATAACTAATAAAAAGTTAAAAACCACAACACAAAGGGTAGTTTCATCGGTTGGAGACCAAGCTTCACGAAGTAGAGGTCACTAGTTTGAGTCTCTCTCCCCATCTCTGCTTGGGGCCAAAACGTACTTCTGTTAAGAAAAAGGGAAAAAAAAAAAAATTAATAACACAAATAAATGCCCTTGGATAGAAGAAACTAGAAAGTCTCCCTCCCTTTTACTAAACCGTGGAGATCTGAGTCCCAAATAAGATCTTATGGACCAAATATAGTCCACTCCAGAATTCTAAAAATCACACAAATAATCCCCAGCTCCTAAAATTAACAAACTAAATTAAATTAAATTATCCCCTTGCTGCCTTTATCAATATATGAGAACAGTAAAATCACTTTCAGATTGGTGTGTGTTGTGGGAATTCCCAAAACCAGAAGCACATCTAGTTTCATCATGAAAGAGAGGGCTATATCAAAGAGGTGCTAGTGGTATTCTTACCTAGGAACTAGAGCAGATGCAAGGAAATGGCTTGTTAATGCGGCTTTCCTTTATTGTTGATCCTTAACGGAGTGTGTGTGTGTGTGTGTATTAAAGAAGCAGAGCTTGTACTCCTTTTTATTTTTGGATTGATCTTCTGCCTGTCTTTGCAGGGTTGATCGCAATAAATATCAGATCCAGATTCCCTTGCCACCTAAAATCGATCCAAGTGTGACCATGATGACAGTGGAGGAAAAGCCTGATGTGACCTACAATGATGTTGGTGGATGCAAGGAGCAAATTGAAAAGATGCGAGAAGTGCGTATATCAATTTACCATATATTATTCGTCATTCTGATGTATTTTCTTTAATGAGAATGTGGATATACTTTATGCACAAGATAAAGTTTGACTTTGGAGATAGTTATAGAACCAGACACGGTTGGCATGTATGCATTGCTGATATAGATTGTTTCCTAGGTTGTTGAGCTGCCAATGCTTCATCCAGAGAAATTTGTTAAGCTTGGAATTGATCCTCCCAAAGGTGTCCTTTGCTATGGTCCTCCAGGAACGGGTAAAACACTTCTAGCTCGAGCAGTGGCAAATAGAACTGATGCTTGTTTCATTCGAGTTATTGGGAGTGAGCTTGTTCAGAAATATGTTGGTGAGGGAGCTCGGATGGTTCGAGAACTATTCCAGGTTATCAATTGTGCATGTTCAGTAGTTTCAAAACTTCTGTTTTTTATTCATATTGTTTTAATTATCCAGTTATCGTCTAACTCTTACTGCTGTATGCTGCAGATGGCACGCTCAAAGAAGGCTTGCATTGTATTTTTTGACGAAGTAGATGCCATTGGAGGGGCTCGTTTTGATGATGGTGTAGGTGGGGATAATGAAGTTCAAAGAACAATGCTGGAAATTGTCAATCAACTGGATGGCTTTGATGCTCGTGGAAACATCAAAGTCCTAATGGCTACAAATAGGTTGGTTAAGTTACCTATCATGGCTATATTTCTGCCTAATGTTGGTACATCATTTCTAGGTCTTAAGTCAACCTCATTTTCAATTTTCAAATAGAACTGGAAACTGCTTCTTGGGTGTATTTACAATCTTTAACAATGCAAGTGCTAATGTTTTTGGATTTCATTTGCCTCTTTTTTCAGGCCTGACACGCTAGATCCAGCACTTCTACGGCCTGGACGATTGGATCGTAAGGTCGAGTTTGGCCTTCCTGATATGGAGAGTCGGACACAAATATTTAAGATCCACACGCGAACGATGAACTGTGAAAGAGATGTCCGATTTGAACTTTTGGCTCGGCTTTGCCCAAATTCCACTGGTAAGAACCCTTGTTGATGCCTTGATGGTGAAGGGTTAATTTCAACTTGTCTCCTTCCTTGATGTTTTCCCATAGTCCTCAATGGCCCTGTTGCTTGTTATTTGCTCACTATGCCAGTGGTATGTTAGTACTTAGTACATTGGTTTTCTGACATGAGTTTCTCTCTCAGGTGCCGATATAAGGAGTGTGTGCACAGAAGCTGGCATGTTTGCCATCCGAGCACGGAGAAAGACTGTGACAGAGAAAGACTTCCTCGATGCAGTGAACAAGGTCATCAAGGGATACCAGAAGTTCAGTGCAACACCCAAGTACATGGTCTACAACTGAGTCAGCTGTTTTGCTTCAGTCCGCTTCACTTCTTAAGAAAAACCTTGAAAGCAGTTATAGGCCTTTCGAATTAGGCATGATATGAGCCATATCCATGTGGTTCTTTCATTTGAACTTGGACTTGCCTCTGCTCGGATTGTAGCATTTATTATTTGGCTGCATAGCTTATAGAATAATTCTATTTCTGTGGGTTTCTCCATGTAAACTAGTGAAAGTGTATCAAACTATGCTCTGCTATAACATTATTTAGTGACTATTCCTTTGCTGTCATTGTAGCTTGCCAGGAATTTGAAAGCTAGTGGTGTCTTTCTGTTTTCCTTGTATGCTTGTTTATTATGCTTAATCTAGATTAGGATTTTTTTCAATTTGTATCTAAGTGGAGACTATCCATTCCATGTTCAGAATTAATTTTCATGAATCTAATGGTATCCAAAAATTCTCTCCATTTGTCTTGAAGTGGAGAGAATTCACTCCATGGTTAGATTCAGTTTTCCTGTATATATATGTGTGTATATATATATATATATATATATATATTTTTTTTTTTTTTGGTGCCACACTATTTCAAACTTTATTTTTTTTGGAGAAAGATTTCAAACTTTATTTGGTCAAGTAAGAAATGATAACTTATTTTAAGTGAGTACCAAGGTTTTTTAGTTGATGTTACATAACCGTCCAAGATATCTTTGTCTGCCAATGTACAAATGTGTTAAATGCAAGTGTTATCATCTATCTGGTCTATAACCCACAGCCACAAGGGGTCAGTTTTGTGGTTTTCTCTTCTCTTCTCTTGTCACGTTTTTAGGCCTTAAAAAAGTCTGTATCAGTATTGCCACCTGAAAACCCATAACCCAACAAAAACCAAAACTCGTAGAAACGATTCAAAACCGAATTATTTCAATCTGAACCCTAGAATGAAACATGAGCCCTAAACTAGTGTTGTCCTCCCATCACAGAGATGCAGTCCTCAGTCCTCACACAGTGAAGCCTAAGCGACGCTGTCCTCCATCCTCTCCACTCTCCACAACCATCCTCTAGACTCTAGTCACAAACATCTGGATGTGCACTCAGTGAAGCGATCCTTGGAGTAGCATCTAATCCACCAGTCAAACCACTCCATAAATATTGTTGTGGGACAAATACTCTCTTGGAGGTTTGTTTGATGTCGATAATTGCAGTAAATATTGTTTAAAAAAAAAAAAAAATGAACTGATTCAATCATTCTCTATCTACAACATGTCTCGCATGCCTAGTTATGTTGTGAGCTATAAAGTTACTTTATCCATGAATGGTGAGAAAAAGTAATACATCTAAAGGTGTGGAAGGACTTGGCATCAACAATATAGTTACCAAAAGAGGCAAAGAAGTCATCTTCACTTCTTAAGGCTTTGATGACCACTTCCAAGTCTCCCTTAAGAATAATGGAGGAGAGGCCAATATCATGAGGGAAGGCTAGAGCTTTACCAGCTGCTACTGCTTCTACATCAGCTACTGAATGTGGGAGAGGTAACCTTTTGGACTAGAAGCTTAAAACCAGCCCCGGATTGTTTCAGACTGCCACTCCTACACTTCGGTCCAATTTCGGTCTATTCGGTTCAGTTCGGTCCTATTCAGTTCAATTCAATTCAATTTGGTCGACTCGGTCCATTTCGATCCAATTAGATCTACTTAGGTCTATTTCGGTTCACTTTAGTCCATTTGGTCCACTTCAGTCTATTTCGTTCCACTTCGGTGTACTTACTTAAGAATGGAAAAAAGACAGGTTTGGGTTGAGAGTATTAATTATTTGATTAATATATATTGTAATTATATGATAAGGTTTGATTATTATGATAATCTCTTTAAGAGAATGAGAATTTGAACAATAAATTTGAAACTTAAAAATTTTAGTTGTACCAAAAGAAATTAGGAAAATATAATGTATAATAACAACAGTTAGAAGAATATGGACCACTTCAAAAAAAAGAAAAAAATCAATAAAAAATACCAAAATTGATAAAATTATATATTTGTAAAAATAGAGATAAAGAAATTACTTTTAAAAAATGTTTAATTTTTAGGGAGAACAAAATTATCTACAATAAAATTTAGAGAATAAATTATACATTATACAATTTCTCAAAATAATTCTATAATTCCATGCAAATGGTGTATCAGTAGTCATTGGAAGGGAGTGTTTTTGAGAGAGAGAGAACTTCAATTCAAAAATTTTGGGAAGAGAGAGAGAGAGAGAGAACTTATGTTCGAAAAAATTTTGGGGAAGAGTAATTTTGGGGGAAAGATTGAAGAAGGAGAGAGAGAGAGAAAATGGCACGGATTTGAAAAATTTTAAGGGAAAATTTGTCTTTTGGTTTGTGTTGGCAAAGTTACAATGGCTTTTTTTTTTTAACAGTTGTCAATCATCTATTGGATATGAAACACCAAATAAGTTGTTGACCTAATAATATTGAAACACAGTATACTTTCTCCACGTCATGTAAGAGGAGGGAGCAATGCTCCCAGACTACACAATAATTACTCCTAATAACATTGCTCCATTTGTCACGTAAGTGAGTAAACTAGCCATAATTAACATAAGGATCAATAGTGCTTATTTGGTAACTTGATGAAGCAAAAATGTATTATGTATTGTTTTATTTATTTATTAATGAATACTTAATTTTTCATCAATATTTTTAAAAATGATTATTTTTTATAACCAAATGTCAAAAAAACTACATTAGGTTTCAACTAAAGAGTAAAACATATACAATGACACATGAACGGAGCCATGGTTGGACTTGGGGGGCAATACCCCTCCCCCCCAAAATTTTTTTATAAAAATATTATCATATATATGGGTATTAATTTTAGCAATTTTGTTTTATAAAATTACACTTTTGCCCTCTTAACAATATCATTGATTATTTTAAGAGTATTTTTATAGTCACAAATTCTTCTACAACATTTTTACAAATTGTTGAGGTAGTAAATTCTTATTGATTCGTATTTGGGCCTACCACTTACATTATTTTTTTACTTACCAAGAACCACTCGTCACATCAGCAATTTGTATAAAAGTTTGTAGATCTAGTATTTACCTCATTTTAAAAACTATTAAAAAAATTTATAGATCTAAAATCTAAAACAAAATATACAAACCCAAAATAATTAGTCCAACAACAAAAATTACCAATAGTAAAACTAAAAAAAATTAAGCATAATCAACCAATTTTACCCAAAACAAACAACCCGACCCTTTAAAAAATTTTAAACAAAATAATTTTTTTCTTACCCAGTAGTGCACACATCAAAGACGACAAAAAAAAAAAAAAAAAAAAAAAAAAAAAAAAAAAAATCCTCAGTGGCTGAGCAGCAGCAAAGTCAGAGACTGAAGTCATTACACACAACCAACAGCCCTAACTCTAAGTTCTAGCTCCATCCCTGCAATGAGATATATCAAGGTGATTTTATGTGAAGTAACAATAATAACACTCAAACACGTATATTTATTATTGCTTATTGAAATAAATTTAAATCCTTTATTATATGGACATTAGTCATCAACTTTTCTTTATTTTTTAATTAGAGGTTTGAGAATATGCTTATACAAAATGCTTTCATGTTTCTCTAAAAAACTACATCCATTGATCGTCTAGTCTTCCAGACTACCAATTTAGCAGTCGAATCTTTTTTTATTACTCCTCAATCACATCAATAATATTACAGTGCGATATGGCCTTACCATAACTTAGAAATTGGGTCACCGAGTAAAACGATTTTTCTTGCATCAGGTCATAATTAAATTCAATTTAAGAGACAACAAAGATTTGAGATCGCAAGGTGAGTGGGGGTTTCTCTGTTGCTAAGAAAGTCTCCTGGGCACCAAGCGAGTTTTCTTAGGTAGTAGAATAGTTATTTCCTTCAAGTAAGGATTTTATTGTCCCTCAGACAACAACGTCGCCGGTAGGTTTTGGTGGTTTGGGAAACACTTTTTTTTTTTTTTTTTTTTTTTTTTTTAATTTTAATGGATAGTCTAACGAGGCATTGGAGCAAACTTTCTTTGAACGATAGCGACGGTGGTGGTTTATGTTTGGCGGAGGAAAAGTCAGGTGCTGAGTTCATTCTAGCGGCCAAGTTTTTTATGAAGAAAGCTCTGAATGTCAATGCTATTGTTAAGACTTTTAATCCATTATTGAGGTCCGTTAAGGGCTGAGGTTCGAAACACTAGGGATCATGTTTTATTAATCATGTTTGACAACAAAGAAGAGGTGGAGAGGATTCTAGCAAATGAGCTGGAGTTTTGATAAGCATTTAGTTGTGCTCCAACGATAAGAGAAGGATACCCTGATTCATGACTTGAAATTTGATAAGGTTGCTGTATGGGTGCAAGTCCATGATATTCCGATTCGTTTTATGAGTCAAGGGGTGGCTGAGAAACTGTGTGAAGTTATCGGTGTGGTTAACAAGGATACAGAGGACAGAGAGACGGATAAGGGTAGTTTTTTACATGTGAGAGTTACTCTAGATGTTACTATCCCCCTATGCCGTGGTCGAATTTTTTCTCTAGAACATGGGGAGAAAGGATGGGTGTTTTTCAAGTATGAGAGATTACCCAATTTATGCTATTGGTGTGGTTGCCTGAACTACGTCGATAGAGATTGTGATCAGTGGCTAGAGAGTGAGGGAATGCTCGTAAAGGAAAACCAAGAATATGGAGCTTGGATTCATGACCTTCCTTTCACAAAATCATAGAGGCCAGTTGTGAAAGTGCCAGGTTTCTATGAATCTAGGAAGAAGGGTGGTTCGAGTTCTGGTCAGCATGGGAGGAGAAATTCTTTTGCCGGTGGTGGTTGTGAATTCGAATGCTGCTACTCCGGTGGTTCAGCATCAAGATATGGAGATTTGTGGATTTTGAGGGGGAAGTTAATGGCAACTTAATTCAAAAAGAAACATTAGGCATGATGCAAGGTCTCATTCAAGAAATGGAAGTCCGAAATAGCTGTGAGGATTTTGAAAGTAGACTTTTGGAGATTGATTGTGATTTGAAAAAGTTTGACAACAAAGGAGAGAAATCAGGGGGAGATTCTATCCCAGATAAGGTAGATAACCCCATTCCTTATTTGGATAAGTTAACCGAAATCCCACCTAGTGGTATAGCTCAATCTCCCTCACGTGTCTTGGATAGTTGCAATGCAAGTGAGCACGTGACCACCTCTATTCTCCTAGATGTCTTAAATTATAATTGTGGGGAAGAAAAAAAAAAATACTAAAGTGCCAAGAAAGAAGTGGAAGAAAATTTCAAGGGATATCACAGTTGTGGATGAGGCGAGGGTTGAGATCTCTCTTTCCAAATGGTTGTGTTCGAAAACAGATGATTGTGTGTTACCTAGTAAAAGAAGAATGGTTTTGTACACTAATCAGAAAAATATTTTTCAGTGGAGGCTAATTATCAACCCCGCCAGTACCAATAAATCTCTTATGCTGGAACTGTCGGGGGTTTAGGAACCCTCAAACAGAATAAGAGCTCAATGATATAATATGTGCACAAGGTCCCTTAGTTGTGTTTGCACTACAACAAAAGTGGGCTATGGTGACGAAATCTAGTGAGGATAAACAATTTCGTCACCAAATGATAACATTTAGTGAGGAAAAGAAGAAATCGTCACCAAATATTATAAAAATTTTAAAATTGGTGACGAAATCAATATTTCGTCACCAAAGATGTACCAATTGGTGACGAAATCAATATTTTATCACCAAAGATGCACAAATTGGTGATGAAATATTTATTTCGTCACTATAGGTCATGAAAAAAAGGCAAACCTAGGGTGACGAAATATTCATGTCACCAAAGACTTACCAAAGGTGACGAAATTCTAAATTCGTCACCTAATATTAGGATGTAGGTGTTTTTGGTGACGAAATAAATTTTGGTCACCTATTGTTTAACCAAAGACTAACTAGAGGGTGACAAAATTCCAAATTTATTATCCAATATTAAGATGGAGGTGTTTTTGGTGAAGAAATAAGTGTTCATCACCTATTAAGGATGGTCATGGGCAAGGTATACCCATATATACCCGACCCAATTAATTTATCTATGGATATCTGATTACCTTACCCAATTAGTATTCATACCCAATTGTTACCCGGTCTGTTTATCCATAGATATACATACCCTACCCAAAGCCAATTTTTATAAAATCACCAAATATTTTCAAAAACCACTAAAATGACCAATATATCTTCAAAATCTCTAAAATAAGCAAAATACTCATGAAACGTTTAAAATGACCAAAATACTCCTACAATCTCTAAAATCACCAATTATGCTTAAAAAACCACTAAAATGACCAAAATATCCCAAAATCTCTAAAATGAGCAAAATACCCATGAAATAACCTCAAAAATGACCAAAATACCCCAAAAATCACCAAATATGCTCAAAAACCACTAAAAATTATCAAAATATCCCCTAAACCTAATAAATGACCAAAACCCCCAAATCTTAAAAAATGACCAAAGTACACACGAAACTTTAAAAATGACCAAAATACCCCTAAAACCTAAAATTTGGTCAAAATACCCTCAAAAAAAAAAAAAAAAAAAAAAAAAAAAAAAAAAACTGACTGAAATAGCCTTGATGCTTGAAAATTACCAAAATACCTCTAATCCTAAAAAAATGACCAAAATACCCCCTCGAAACCTAAAAAATGACTAAAATACCCCTGAAACTTATAAAATGACAAAAATGCCCTAAAACCTATATGGTGATAAAAATATAACTTAAACCTAAAAGATGATCGAAATACCCTTAAACCTAAAAATGATCAAAATACCCCTAAATGACCAAAATACTCATTTTTATAATTTCGGGCTATTTTGGTCATTTTTTAGGTTTAGGGGTTATTTTGTTAATTTTAATATTTCGAGGGTATTTTGGTCATTGTTAGGTTTCATGGGCATTTTGGTACTTTTTAGGTTTTGGGAAGTATTTTAGTCATTTCTTAGGTTTAGGACGTATTTTTTGTCATTTTTAAGTTTCGGGGGGTATTTCGGTCATTTTAAAGGTTTCCGGGGTATTTCGGTTATTTTTTAGGTTTATGGGGTATTTTGGTATTTTTATAGTTTCCGGGGATATTTTGGTAATATTTTAAGTTTAAGGGGTATTTTGGTAATTTTATGATTTTAGAGATATTTTGATCATTTTTTAGGTTTAGGGTGCATTTCGGCAATTTTAGAGGATTTTAGGAGTACTTTGGTTATTTGCAAGTTTTAGTGGTAATTTGATAATTTTGATTATTGGGTAATTGGGTTGGTTGGGGTTTACTCATAATAATTTGGTTGAGTTAGGTTTGGATAAGATTTAATTAGTTAAATGGATAATAATGGGTAAATTACATCGGATTGGTATGAAAATTGACATGCATGTTAAGAACATATTAAACATGTAATCCAATGGTTGGATTTTCAAAATATGAATTCAATAATAAGTTATTGGATGGTGTAACATTTTTTAGAGTTACATTAGGTGTAACTTGAACAAAGCCCTATGTTTCTTAATTCGATGTGAATTCTGACAAATCTACCGTTAGATTACATTATCTTCATATATTTTTCATGTTTACAAAATATCAAGGTGATCGAAGATTAATAGTCATGTCATCAATCAATTGTTTAAATTCAAGTTTTTGTAGTTTAAAATAACGCATACAAGATGAGTTTAAAGATCAAATGGTAAACTACATCCGATTGGCAGGAAAATTAGCATGCATGTTAAGAACGTATAGAAAATGTAATCCAACGGTTAGATTTTCAAAATATGAATTGAATAATAAATTACTGGACAGTGTAATATTTTTTAGAGTTACATCAGGTGTAACTTGAACCAAGCCCTATATTTCTTAATTCGATGTGAATTTTGACAAATCTACCGTTAGATTACATTATCTTCATATATTTTTTATGCTTACAAAATTTCAAGGTGATCAAAGACTAATAGTTATGTTATCAATCAATTGATTTAAATTTAAGTTTTTGTAGTCTAAAATAATGCATAAAAAATGAGTTTAAAGATCAAATGGTAAACTACATTCGATTGGCATGAAAATTGGCATGCATGTTAAGAACATATAGAAAATATAATCCAATGGTTAGATTTTCAAAATATGAATTGAATAATAAGTTATTGGGTGGTGTAACATTTTTTAGAGTTACATCAGATGTAACTTGAATCTAGCCCTATATTTCTTAATTCGATGTGAATTTTGACAAATCTACCGTTAGATTACATTATCTTCATAAATTTTTCATGCTTACAAAATTTCAAGGTGATCAAAGATTAATAGGCACGTCATCAATCAATTGTCTAAATTCAAGTTTTTGTAGTTTAAAATAACGCATAAAAGAAGAGTTTAAAGATCAAATGGTAAACTACATCCGATTGGCATGAAAATTGGCATGCATGTTAAGAACATATAGAAAATATAATCCAACGGTTAGATTTTCAAAATATGAATTGAATAATAAGTTATTGGGTGGTGTAACATTTTTTAGAGTTACATCAGATGTAACTTAAACCCAGCCTTATATTTCTTAATTCGATGTGAATTTTGACAAATCTACCGTTAGATTACATTATCTTCATAAATTTTTTATGCTTACAAAATTTCAAGGGGATCAAAGATTAATAGGTATGTCATCAATCAATTGTCTAAATTCAAGTTTTTGTAGTCTAAAATAATGCATAAAAAATGAGTTTAAAGATCAAATGGTAAACTACATTCGATTGGCATGAAAATTGGCATGCATATTAAGAACATATAGGAAATGTAATCCAATGGTTAGATTTTCAAGATATGAATTGAATAATAAGTTATTGGACGGTGTAACATTTTTTAGAGTTACATTAGGTGTAACTTGAACCAAGCCCTATATTTCTTAATTCGATGTGAATTTTGACAAATCTACCGTTAGATTACATTATCTTCATATATTTTTTATGTGTACAAAATTTCAAGGCGATCAAAGATTAATAGTCATATCATCAATCAATTGTTTAAATTCAAGTTTTTGTAGTTTAAAATAACGCATAAAAGATGAGTTTAAAGATCAAATGGTAAACTACATCCGATTGGCATGAAAATTGGCATGCATGTTAAGAACATATAGAAAATATAATCCAACGGTTAGATTTTCAAAATATGAATTGAATAATAAGTTATTGGGTGGTGTAACATTTTTTAGAGTTACATCAGATGTAACTTGAACCTAGCCCTATATTTCTTAATTCGATGTGAATTTTGACAAATCTACCGTTAGATTACATTATCTTCATAAAATTTCAAGGCGATCAAAGATTAATAGTCATATCATCAATTAATTGTTTAAATTCAAGTTTTTGTAGTTTAAAATAACGCATAAAAGATGAGTTTAAAGATCAAATGGTAAACTACATTCGATTGGCATGAAAATTGGCATGCATGTTAAGAACATATAGAAAATATAATCCAACGGTTAGATTTTCAAAATATGAATTGAATAATAAGTTATTGGGTAGTGTAACATTTTTTAGAGTTACATCAGGTGTAACTTAAACCCAGCCTTATATTTCTTAATTCGATGTGAATTATGACAAATCTACCGTTAGATTACATTATCTTCATAAATTTTTCATGCTTACAAAATTTCAAGGGGATCAAAGATTAATAGGTATGTCATCAATTAATTGTCTAAATTCAAGTTTTTGTAGTTTAAAATAACGCATAAAAGATGAGTTTAAAGATCAAATGGTAAACTAAATTCGATTGGCATGAAAATTGGCATGCATGTTAAGAACATATAGAAAATATAATCCAACGGTTAGATTTTCAAAATATGAATTGAATAATAAGTTATTGGGTGGTGTAACATTTTTTAGAGTTACATCAGACGTAACTTGAACCTAGCCCTATATTTCTTAATTCGATGTGAATTTTGACAAATCTACCGTTAGATTACATTATCTTCATAAATTTTTCATGCTTACAAAATTTCAAGGTGATCAAAGATTAATAGGCACGTCATCAATCAATTGTCTAAATTCAAGTTTTTGTAGTTTAAAATAACGCATAAAAGAAAAGTTTAAAGATCAAATGGTAAACTACATCCGATTGGCATGAAAATTGGCATGCATGTTAAGAACATATAGAAAATATAATCCAACGGTTAGATTTTCAAAATATGAATTGAATAATAAGTTATTGGGTGGTGTAACATTTTTTAGAGTTACATCTGATGTAACTTAAACCCAGCTTTATATTTCTTAATTCGATGTGAATTTTGACAAATCTACCGTTAGATTACATTATCTTCATAAATTTTTCATGCTTACAAAATTTCAAGGGGATCAAAGATTAATAGGTATGTCATCAATTAATTGTCTAAATTCAAGTTTTTGTAGTTTAAAATAACGCATAAAAGATGAGTTTAAATATCAAATGGTAAACTACATTCGATTGGCATGAAAATTGGCATGCATGTTAAGAACATATAGAAAATATAATCCAACGGTTAGATTTTCAAAATATGAATTGAATAATAAGTTATTGGGTGGTGTAACATTTTTTAGAGTTACATCAGGTGTAACTTAAACCCAGCCTTATATTTCTTAAATCGATGTGAATTATGACAAATCTACCGTTAGATTACATTATCTTCATAAATTTTTCATGCTTACAAAATTTCAAGGGGATCAAAGATTAATAGGTATGTCATCAATGAATTGTCTAAATTCAAGTTTTTGTAGTTTAAAATAACGCATAAAAGATGAGTTTAAAGATCAAATGGTAAACTAAATTCGATTGGCATGAAAATTGGCATGCATGTTAAGAACATATAGAAAATATAATCCAACGGTTAGATTTTCAAAATATGAATTGAATAATAAGTTATTGGGTGGTGTAACATTTTTTAGAGTTACATCAGACGTAACTTGAACCTAGCCCTATATTTCTTAATTCGATGTGAATTTTGACAAATCTACCGTTAGATTACATTATCTTCATAAATTTTTCATGCTTACAAAATTTCAAGGTGATCAAAGATTAATAGGCACGTCATCAATCAATTGTCTAAATTCAAGTTTTTGTAGTTTAAAATAACGCATAAAAGAAAAGTTTAAAGATCAAATGGTAAACTACATCCGATTGGCATGAAAATTGGCATGCATGTTAAGAACATATAGAAAATATAATCCAACGGTTAGATTTTCAAAATATGAATTGAATAATAAGTTATTGGGTGGTGTAACATTTTTTAGAGTTACATCTGATGTAACTTAAACCCAGCCTTATATTTCTTAATTCGATGTGAATTTTGACAAATCTACCGTTAGATTACATTATCTTCATAAATTTTTCATGCTTACAAAATTTCAAGGGGATCAAAGATTAATAGGTATGTCATCAATTAATTGTCTAAATTCAAGTTTTTGTAGTTTAAAATAACGCATAAAAGATGAGTTTAAATATCAAATGGTAAACTACATTCGATTGGCATGAAAATTGGCATGCATGTTAAGAACATATAGAAAATATAATCCAACGGTTAGATTTTCAAAATATGAATTGAATAATAAGTTATTGGGTAGTGTAACATTTTTTAGAGTTACATCAGGTGTAACTTAAACCCAGCCTTATATTTCTTAATTCGATGTGAATTTTGACAAATCTACCGTTAGATTACATTATCTTCATAAATTTTTCATGCTTACAAAATTTCAAGGGGATCAAAGATTAATAGGTATGTCATCAATCAATTGTCTAAATTCAAGTTTTTGTAGTTTAAAATAACGCTTAAAAGATGAGTTTAAAGATCAAATGGTAAACTACATCCGATTGGCATGAAAATTGGCATGCATGTTAAGAACATATAGAAAATATAATCCAAAGGTTAGATTTTCAAAATATGAATTCAATAATAAGTTATTGGGTGGTGTAACATTTTTTAGAGTTACATCAGATGTAACTTGAACCGAGCCTTATATTTCTTAATTCGATGTGAATTTTGACAAATCTACCGTTAGATTACATTATCTTCATATATTTTTCATGCTTACAAAATTTCAATGTGATCAAAGATTAATAGGCATGTCATCAATCAATTGTCTAAATTCAAGTTTTTGTAGTTTAAAATAACGCATAAAAGATGAGTTTAAAGATCAATGGTAAACTACATCTAATTGGTATGAAAATTGGCATGCATGTTAAGAACATATAGAAAATATAATCCAACGGTTAGATTTTCAAAATATGAATTCAATAATAAGTTATTGGGTGGTGTAATATTTTTTAGAGTTACATCAGGTGTAACTTGAACCAAGCCCTATATTTCTTAATTCGATGTGAATTTTGACAAATCTACCGTTAGATTACATTATCTTCATATATTTTTTATATGTACAAAATTTCAAGGCGATCAAAGATTAATAGTCATATCATCAATTAATTGTTTAAATTCAAGTTTTTGTAGTTTAAAATAACGCATAAAAGATGAGTTTAAAGATCAAATGGTAAACTACATCCGATTAGCATGAAAATTGGCATGCATGTTAAGAACATATAGAAAATATAATCCAACGGTTAGATTTTCAAAATATGAATTGAATAATAAGTTATTGGGTGGTGTAACAGTTTTTTGAGTTACATTAGGTGTAACTTAAACCCAGCCCTATATTTCTTAATTTGATATGATTCTTGATTGCTATAACAACTGTTATTTCGGGATCATTTTGGCATCTTAACAGAAACATTCAAAAACCGATTGAGCTGTCCTGGTTTTCAGTTTTCACGGTTGATCAACCGATTCGTAGTTAATCTTGGTTTTTTACTATTTTTCGGTTTTTAGTTATAACCAAACCAGATCAGTGATTGGTTCCTGGTTGAATTGGCAAGTCTAGTCTAGTTTTAAAAGCTGATACGAACAAGGAGCTAAAAAAGTGACTAGTTACCAGTTTTTTGGTTCGACCAATGACGTCATAAATATTTATTTTATAATTATAAAAAGAAAAATATAATAAGTTTATTACTAATAATATGTAAGTAAAAATTTGCAGAAGATTTTTGTGGGTTTTCACATCTTATATTTAGAAAATAAAAATAGAAAAATGTAAAAACGGACCATCACATATTTTAGTGATACTTTCATTTAGATTTAATTATTTTTTTCAAAATGGACCATCACATATATTGAATTGTAATCTTAAAAATAAAATGTTTATTATTTGTTTATTTGTGTATATATATATATATATATATATATATATATATATATATTAATGTTAGAGAAAAATTAAGTACTTTTTAAATTTATTCACTTAATTAATCAAAACTACTGTTTTTTTTTCTAATCATAATTATCATAAGAAGAAAAAAAAAACTAAATTATGTGAATATCAAAGCTAAATCATAATTATCAAGTAGTAGTGGTAATCTTTCTCAAAAAAAAGTAGTAGTGGTAATACATATATATATATATATATATATATCAAATAATAATAATAATAATGTTTTTGAGAAGTAGTACGTAGTACAATGTACACTCAACAAAAAAAGAGAGAAGAAAGTAGTATAATGTACAGTGTTGCAAGTAAAACAAAATCTCAAGGCTTAAAAGAATATCAAAATTATGTGGCTCACATTCATTCTATATTAAAAACTAAAAAACAAAGGTATGGCTCTCATTGAATTGTTGTGTATACAAATAGAATTAGCAGACTAGCAAAGCAAACTAAAAGTAGAGGATCAGTTTTTTCTTTTGAGTAGTGCACAACACGTAGTGAATTTTTTTTTTTTCTTTTCGCGCGGTGACCAATTTTCAGGCGGGTTCTAAATTTTTTATTGGATAGAATTTATGTCTAGTATTTTAGGTGCTGTTACTTAAGTTCCTCTTTTAAGATTCTTCCATGTGGCTACTTAATTTTAAAAATACACTTCTATCATGAGAAAAAGGCCACGTGATAAAATCTCAAGAGAGTGATTTAAAGAATAGCATCTAAGGAACAGCATCTAAGTATTGTAGTTAAGTCTTACTTTTTATTTTTTTTTTTTTATTTTATTTGTGTAAACAAAACACTGTTACTCCCTCTTTCTCCTCCCATACACAGACCCACGCCTCTCAACCTCTCCCAAAAAGACTGGTAAGCTCTCTCTCTCTCTCATCACTCTTCTCTCTATCTCTCTCTCTCATGTTAAACTTGGTGACTTTGTGGATTATTTTTTCTTCTTTCAGGATATTGATTTTGGGATTAGAGAGGGTGTTGATTTTAGGACATAGCTTTTGGGATTGGAGAAGGTAATGAGTCTTTCCCTATTGATTTTTTGAGATATGGAACAACAATCCCTATTGATTTTATAATATTTAAACTTAGCAGCAAATTTATGTATATCATTATGGATTTTGGACATTGCTTTTATAATTTTTTTTCCCTTTCATGCGTGTGCATAAATGTGTCTATTAAATAAATGGAATTTTGTGACTTGATATGTTAGATTTTTAAGTTTAATTTTTGTGGGTTTTGTTAGTTTTTGTTTGGTACTGAATTTGGGTTTTTCTAGGACCTTAAAGATCTTTTTTTTTTTTTTGTTTTTTTGAGGCTGATTTCTGTGTACCCAAAATGCTTGTTTTATGGGTTTCTATGTTTTTGTGTGCTTACTTTACTTGTCAGTAACATTGGTTTACTTGTTAATATCATTTTCAAACTAAGCAATATTTAGTCAAAGTGGTGCACTTTGTTTAACAATTTCAGTTCTAGTCAACTCTTTAAGTGTGTTTTTGGTACTTACTTCGTCTGCTAATCTGGAACAGATCTTTCAAAAAAATTTAGTCAATATTTTCAAATTTGGCAAAACATGACATAAGAAACATGTGAGATGCGACTATTTGGCTTTTAGGAATGGTACTAGTAATTATTTCTTGAATGGGAGGTAAGTCCTCCATTCTCTCTATACTAAAATACCCATTTCAATCCACAGCAGCTTCTAGTTCCTGGGGAGACATGTAATACAATGGAATATTAAAGGAGTCCACTTTCTCTTCACTAACTATTCCCTGAAAGATACAAAAGTAAATTAATCAACTCTCAGGACAAGACATGTATCATGCAACAACAACAATTTCAAAGGCAAAAGTGGATTTAATCTTTTTTTTTTTTTCTTTTACAATTAAGATGATAATTAAGCTTGTCACAACGGTTTAAAGACATAAATACTTTTCCAGCTTTAACTTTTGAAAAATAATTTAGATGAAGATAAAAAGGCAGACCAAAATCAATATATTCACAAAGCATATTTAAAACTTGGGGCAACCGATTTTTTCTTTTCTTTTTTTGGCCAATGTGGGTCCTAAGCTCTTTCACCACCTAGCTATTTCTCAAGGTGTGTCTATTGTACAAATTAGGTAATTATAGGAAGGAATTTGATAGGAGTAACCTCAAAATATCAGCTAAGAGTTTTAAATCGAGGACTTCTTAAATTGCATGAAGCCTTAGGAGCCATAGATCAACCCCTTCTCACCACTGCACTGCCTTTGCCCTTTTTTTTTTTTTTTTTTTTTTTTTTTTTTTTATCTTTTCAGATTTTAGTTCTTTGCTTTTCATCCCTTTGTTTAAAAGTAAAAGTTTTGTCTCTTTGTTTAAAAGTAAAGGTTTTGCACTTTCCAGAATTGCAATAGTGTAATGTATGTACTATGTGTTTAATTTTTCTTTGGTAAACGTACTATGTGTTGAATTTAGACAACAAAGAGTTACTAATTTTGTCCCTTTCTCATTATCATTGTCAGTAACCTATTGCTGTGGGCCCCTGAATTTGTGACTCTATTTTGTGAAGCTTCTATGCTTGTGCTTGTGCTTGTGCTGTCTGCTCCAAGTATTTGTATTTTTTTTGTTTAGTTTTTTTTTTTTAATTTTTTCTTTTCATTGCTTTCTTTTTTAAAATTCTTATAATATATTATTTAATATTATAATAATCAATATATTATAAACAATATATATATAAAATTGTTAAAACAATATATATATTATAAACAATATTATAATTTGTATCATCATATCATTTTTTTTTTCATTTATGCATATTGATGCTTTTCATATATATTTTTAAAATGGTTATTAATCAAGGTAGATAAATAGTACTAGCTAGGAAACAAGAAAATATTAGTAGTTTAAAAAAGTTAAAGAGAGAAGACCCTATTAATTGCTAATTTGCTAGATGTTTTTGATTTTTTTTTTTTTTTAAAAAAAATGTCATTATCATTCTGTATGTCATTGCAAATGAAGTAGCTAGAAGAAGCTATTCAATGCTAGCTAGTTGTCAATGCTTTACTGATATTGAGCCCAAAGTATGTCAAAGTTAGCTGGAAGTTGATTTTTGTAATCATTGCAACAGTGGTGCACACATGATACATGGTTTTTGATGATTCATGTTAAAATATCCATCTTTTCCTTTTTGTTTGTTGATTCTTATCGAATTTTAAGCAAGAATCTCTTTGCGTGATTTGAAACTGGGGGCCTATAATTATAATATATTATAAACGGAAAAAAATCCAAATTTATTGTGAAAATTGGAATAGCCGATTATATATGCATGAAGGGTAAATAACCAAAAAGTGGTCAAAGCATGGTTATCTACTTATTTTGCCAAAACCTTTGCAGAGTCTCACGTAAATTTGCACACTTTTGAATGCTTTTATAGATGTTTGCTTAGAAGGGCTAGGCTTATTGGCTTAGTCTTGTAGTTGTGGGGTACCCTAATGCAAAACCAAGGTGCACCACAGGTCCTTGTACTAGAATAGTTTAAACTGGGCCAGCGTAGTAAGGTTCACTGGAGCAGAATAGTTTGTTGAAATAAGCACCACATCATTCCAACTGTGGAGCCACATAAATGAAATTTATATGGTTGACAAATATAGATAATAGAGAATATCAACTAGCATGCTAAGTAATAATGATAACAGTAATATAAAACAAGAAGCTAGCACATGGAAGGGTGGGTTTGTTGTACAGTTTATACTGTTTACCAACACTAACTTTGCTTTGAACTATTTTTTCTATTTGTTTATTTCACAAGGAAAATTTCAAGTTGATAGTTTGCAAATTAAATCCACAACAAATAGGCGTTGAGATATTCTTGAATGTGACCGATCTGAACTGATTAATTTGTCAAAGATTTATAATTAATCCTAGAATTTTTAAATTACAAAATGGAAAATAGTATTGGGTTTGGGTTTGGCATAAGCATCATCGTACCTGACAAATGCTTTAAATTAGTAATTTTGTTACCTCCTATGCATGGCAAGTACAATTGCATTTTCAATAAATACTAGTCAAACTTGCTCTTGGAAACAAAAAATTATTTTATCAACAATGTTGTTTGTGATTAAAAAATACAATTACTTGTTGTTTGTCCTATTGTATGTATTAATTAACTTTCTTTTGTCAAATAAAAAAAAAAAAAATTAACTTTCTTTTGTGTGTCCTCTACTGCATGGTTCATTGTTTTCTTTTAGATGTCTCTTTCATCACATTCACGGGCTATGTTGTTGGGCTAATCTTTGGCACTGTACAAACCACCATCACTTCCTGTTTGAAACTTTTAACCATAAGGCCCAATGGCCTTGCAGTTAATCTATCCAATTTACGAAAATAGGTGTTATATTACTTGTATAGATTTTTAGTTGGAAATAACAGCCGTATTCAAAAGATGTCATTGGCCACCACAAAAAGGAAGAAACCCAAAATAAAAATTAAAATAATGATTATAAAAAAATTCCTTCTTGTTATTCAGAATAAAATAGGTACAATTTTTTTTTTCTTTCTTGATATAATGTGTCACTCCAAAGTATATTGGAGGTTTAGATGTTAGAAAACGTTATGTATGACATTTCATTATCTTGATGAGTTAAAATTCACCTTGTATGTGTGATCAGATATGGATAATAGTTGGATGACACTTGGTAAGACACCTAGAGACAGACTAAGTCAACAATATATTGATGGGGTGAAGTCATTTCTTACTTTTGCAATGACTGTTGTGGACCGAAGTGGAAAAATTCTGTGCCCATGTATTGACTGTTTGAATTGCTATCAACAACATGCTCACATTGTGCAAAGTCATTTGCTTCATCGTGGGATTATGCAAGATTATACTAAGTGGTACTATCATGGAGAACCCCGTGAATTAAATGAGCACATTGATGATGAAGAAATGTCAGACAATGATCATCTGGATGGTATTGATGCCTTGGTGGAGGATCGAATTAGAGGGGAACCAAGAGATACCACCCAGCAAGATGAGGAAGTGCGTAATTTTGATAAAATGTTTAGTGATTCAAAGCATGAGCTGTATCCAGGTTGCACAGATTACACTCTTTTGAAGTTTGTCATTGAAATGCTAAATGTGAAGGTAACAACCAACTTGAGTAATAAGGGGCTTGACATGATACTAGACTTGTTGAGTAAGATTTTACCGAAAGGTAACTTGGTTCCAAGGTCAACTTATGAAGCAAAGAAGATATTACGTGACTTGGGCTTATCATATGAGCACATTCATGCGTGCAAAAATGATTGTGCTCTCTTTTGGAAGGAAAATGAAAACCTTGATAAATGTCCGGTGTGTCAAATGCCTAGATACAAGGATAATAGAACAGGTGGTAAGAAGATTGCTCAAAAAGTATTGCGCTACTTTCCATTGACTCCGAGGTTGCGGAGATTATACATGTCTAGAAAAAGAGCTGAGGACATGAGATGGTACATAGAAAAACGGGTGAATGATGGGATATTAAGGCATCCAGCTGATAGTCAGGAGTGGAAGGAGTTTGATTTGAAACATCAAGAGTTTGCCCTAGAACCTCGCAATGTGAGGTTAGGGATGGCTACAGATGGTTTTAATCCTTTTGGGAATATGAACAATAACTACAGTATGTGGCCTGTCATCCTCATTCCCTATAACCTACCACCTTGGTTAGTTATGAAAGAACCTTATTTTATGATGTCCTTACTTATTCCTGGACCCAGTCAACCAGGAAATGAGCTTGATGTTTTCTTGAGGCCATTGGTTGATGAGTTGAAGGAGTTGTGGGAAGAGGGTGCACGCACTTACGATGCATATGCATTTTCAGATGCATGCCGCTTTGTTGTGGACAATACATGACTATCTTGGATTCGGTAACGTGTCTGGATGGAGGACAAAGGGTTATCATGCTTGTTACACTTGCAATGATGAACCATATTCGGAGACATTGGAAAGTAAAATTGGATACACTAACCATCGTGCCTACTTGCCTATGGACCACCCTTGGCGAAGGAGTTGCTCATTCAATGGTAAAATTGAGAAACGAATGAGATCATTGGAGTTACCGGTGGAAAAGATAAATGAGCAATTTGACCGAATGCCAAATATAATTTTAGGAAAGGATCCAAACAATAAGAAAAAGCGTCCAATTATTGGGGGACCAAATTGGTCAAAGAAAAGTATCCTATACAAGCTACCATACTGGAGGAATAAGAAGCTTAAACACAATATTGATGTCATGCATGTTGAGAAAAATATTAGTGAGAGTACATTCGGAACTTTGTTGGGAATTGAGGGGAAAAACAAGGACACAGACAAGGCACGCAAGGACTTGAAAAATATGGGCATAAGGAGTGTTTTGCACCTCCAAGAACGTCCTGATGGATCATTTGACAAACCTCATGCCTTCTTTTCATTGTATCCTGAAGAAAGGGATGGTTTTTATGAATTTTTGAAATCAGTTAAGTATCCAGATGGCTATGCAGCAAACATATCGAGGTCGGTGAACACAAGAAATGGTAGACTATTAAATCTGAAAAGCCATGACTGTCATGTGTTATTACAGCGGATTCTTCCAATTGGGATGCGGGGTTTTGCTGATAAGGACATTTGTACAGTATTGTTTGAGTTGGGCAGTTTTTTTCAAGACTTATGCTCTAGGACCCTAAGGAAGAGTGACTTGGAGAAATTAGAAGGACGTATACTTCTCATACTATGCAAACTTGAGAAGTACTTTCCTCCAGCCTTTTTTGATGTAATGGTTCATCTTGCTGTTCACCTACCTCGTGAAGCCATTCTTGGAGGACCAGTGCAGTATAGGTGGATGTATCCCATTGAAAGGTAACTCTCTCCATCCATTAATTATAGTTTGCCGAGTGTTTTTTCTTTTTAAGCAAATTATATTGCGTATGTAGTCATACTCCCAATTCATTTTTCCTTGAAGGTTTCTTGGAACGTTGAAAAGATACGTTTCTAACCGAGCTCGACCAGAAGGTTCAATTGCAGAGGCTTACATTCTTAAAGAGTGTATTACTTTCTCGTCATTATATCTTGATGGAGTTGAAACCGTGCATAATCGAAGGGAAAGAAATGCTGATTGTGGTGAATATGGCCAAGGGTTGACGATTTTCTCACAAACAGCTCGACCCACCGGGTCTAGGCAGAATGATGTGGGGATGTCACGTGAATTGCGTGATATTGCTCAGTGGTATTTGTTGTACAATTGTCCCGAGTTGGAGCCGTATTTAGAGTATGTGAAGTCTTATTTTGATTATGCTTGAATTGTCCTTAATATTATTTGCATTTCTTAGCTGAATATAAATCACTTGTTTTGAATAGTGAACACAAAAACACATTACATAATCCAACTGGAGAAGACATAATTCAAATACAACGATGAGAGTTTCCTAAGTGGTTCAAAGAACGTGTAAGAAATTTTGAATCTTGTGACACATTAAACAGTATTAAGCAGTTATATGATTTTCTCACTACTAATGTCACATGTTGCATGTCATTATAGATCTATAGATTGAAAGAGAACGACTCATCAGAAGTTACAAAACAAATGTGGTCATTAGCAAATGGTCCTAAGTTGCTAATGAAAGAATACTCGGTCTGCATGGTCAATGGTGTAAGGTTCCATACAAAAGACTTGGACAATCGTCGTGTAACCCAGAATAGCGGTGTATCTACAGAAGGGGACCATGATGGACAAATACACGACTTCTATGGTCATGTGTGCAAAATTTGGGAATTGGAGTATATGTATCAATATAAAGTTGTTTTGTTTCAGTGTAAATGGTACAATACTAGTAATAAGATCGGTCGAAGGAGAACGATACGAACTGAGACACATTGCACAAGTATCAATGTGCAAAGTCGGTGGTATCAAAATGACCCTTTCATATTACCTAGTCAGGCGAAACAAGTTTTCTACCTTCGCGATACCAAATGGGGTGAACCTTGGCATGTTGTGCAATGCGTACAATATAGGGGAGTGTTTGATGTGCCAGAGGTGGGTGATGGAGAATCCAATGATCAAACAGAAGCTAATGAAGCATTCCAACAAGAAGCCATTAGCGATGTTGTCCCTATCGATGTTGAAGATAATGTTCAATATTGTAAGGGTGGTATTGAAGTTGAGAATATTCCAGAAGGTTTGGGAGAGCAAGGGGATAATAATGAAGATGAAGTGCATAACATACCTAATTATGATATGGATCCTGATATGGATTATGATATGTAGATTTCATTTTTTTTCCTTTGTATATGGAAACGTGCATTTAATAATTTTTGATTCCCTATTATTTGTTCATGGATATTTTTATTTGATGTTCCAGTTTATGTTTCGTACTTGGGAAGAATTTGTAATGAATAGATATTATGTTTTATTTTCTATGTAAATCTATAGTTGCAGAAATGGTCAAAAAGGGCAAAGACACTCATAATAAAATAACAGAATATGAGATGGAAAGAGCACAAAGAATCAAGCAAAACCAAGAGAAAATAGATGCTTTAAGATTGAAGCATCTGTCAACTTTTCTGTCTAAATGTGCAAATGTGGGAAGAAAGAGAGTAAGTGTTCAGGTAGATGACGACGACTATGTACCAGCTATTGGTGATGATGAGTTATCTAGTTCTTTAAATAATGAGGTACTATATATATGATTTGGTGCATGCGATACTTCGTACTTTGTAATATTGTGATGAAATAACTTATTTTATTTTTTTTAATGAATTTCAAAATCTATACATATTTTGGTATGATACAGATGGCACCAGGACGTAGCACTCGTTCACGTCGTGAGAAATTTACCTCAACAGTCCAGCATAAGGGCCCATTATCGAGCCTACTTCCTGGTGGAGATTCTGAGGTACTATATACATGATATGGTGCCTGATAACTTATTATTATTATTTTTAATGAATTTAAAAATCTATACATATTTTGGTATGATATAGATGGCACCAGGACGTAGCATTCGTTCACGCCGTGAGAAATTTACCGCAACAGTCCAGCATAAGGACTCGTTATCGAGCCTACTTCCTGGTGGAGATTCTGAGGTACTATATACATGATCTGGTGCCCGAGATACTTTGTATTATTGTGCTTGGAATGATCAATGAAAATCATTGATTGAAGATATTTTAAATGATGAAATAACTTATTTATATTTTAACTTGTAATGAATTTAGATATCTTTATATACTTTTGCATGATACAGATGGCTCGTTATAGGCGTGAGGAATCTACCCCAGCAGTCCAGCATACTGGCCCATCATTGAGCACGCATCTTGGTGGAGATTCTCTTGTCCAAATTTCTACTAATGTAGAGGCACAGCTTGTGGGCACACCGTCTACCATGGATGGTGAGATATTTAAGTTCCATTACTTGATTTCGTAGTCACACTATATTTGGTTCATTTGTTGATTTAATTTATTTTATGTCTTGATAGCATCGACTAGTAGACGTGCCCGTGGCATGACACGTGGATTAGGGGTACGAGGACTTGTTGAGAAACGTGGGAAGCTACCGGTCCGCATTGCCTCAGAGTTTTGTGCTCCTGTTGGTGAACATGCAGGGAAGCTTGTTAGCCAAATTGGTGTACATGTGCGTACGAATTTGTCCACTATGAATGCTTATAGTTGGAAGAATGTTGGTAGCGGTGAAAAAGAGGCAATCATTCAAAATGTGGCGGTACTTTAAATGTTTATAGTTGTCCATGAGTTTGATTTTGTTGTTTTCATTACATTACTTTATACTTTATACTATATTTTATAGTGTATTGTTGATGTTGTCACTAAGCATATTGAATTTAAGGCATAATATTTTCTTTATACATACTTCACTTTGCAGGATCAATTTGATATACAAGGAGAATCTATACTTGTGAACAAATCTCTAAATACAAAGTGTGGTAGATTATTGAGCAGCCACTACTACAGGTTGTTTGCAAAATATAAAAAACTTGTAAAGGATGAAGGAAGCACGTATGCAAGAAACCACCCACCAAAAAATGTTACACGAGAAAAATGGATTGAATTAATTGATGGAAAGTGGAGTGACGAAGATTGGCTGGTAATTAATACTTTGAAAATTTTAATTACAAGTGAAGTATGTTCTCACCTTTCACCTAGATAATACCTACTTATATATGCATTGGATTAATGTTTTATGTAGATCTTATTATGGTGTCATGTCTACTAGATTATTCGTTCTATCAAATTTGTTGGATTAATACTTATTTGGAAGGTGGAGTAGATTTATATTGTAATCTATATATATAACTTAAGTCAAAACTCTAATATTTTCTTGGTCTTTATTCTTTATAGAAAGTCTCAGAAAGAAATGCTAAAAACAGAAATAAAGAGGAAACGGTTGACAAACACATTCATAGATGTGGAAGCAAGTCACTTGCAGTTAGGGTGGATGAGGCGGTGTGTTATTTCAATTTTTCAAAAGCTTAGTATATTACTTGTTGTAATTAATTAACTTGTCTTCTAACATTTGAAAGCAAATTGATCAGAGAAGGAAAAATGGAGGTCATATTCCTAAGGTGGCACAACTCTACTATGATACCCACTTCAATTCAAAGACAAAACAGTGGGTACACCCTGATTGCGAACATACATATGTATGTATATCAGTACATGCCTTGAGTTTGCAAAACTAGAATATATGTATTTTTATTCTATATATGTTTGCAAAACTAAAACATATGTATTTCTGATGGTTTCTATTATTTGAAATGACAGCAAGAGATGTTGAGAGTACAAGATGAGCATTGTAGCACTCCTGAAGCACAGCCTTTAACTGAAGAGGAGATTTCTATGATGGTTCTTAAGCCGAGATCTGGCTATGTAAAGGGACTTGGCATGAGGCCTTCTTCATCTCTTAAGACTCCTGCCTCTTCTTCCTCAACTCAGTATACTCAACAACTCGAGGGTCGAGTAGAAGAGCTCCAGGATGCAAACTACAAGCTAGAGGATCGAGTAGAAGAGCTCCAAGATGCAAACTTTAGGCTGGAGGAGAAGATGGATTGCATCATACAATATTTGAGGAGCAAGGGTGACAGTGACATTTGTGGCAGTGGAGGGAGCTCATCTACTAATTAGAACACACCTTGGTTAGTGTTTTATTTTCCTGCCTAAAAGCATTAGTATTGAGACTTGTATATGGTATATGTTGCTATATTGTTTAATGGTGGTGGTGGGTTTTTTGTTTGTGGTGGTGGTTGGATTTTTTGTTTAATGGTGGTGGTGGATTGTGTTAATGATGGTGGCTAGATTTTTTGTTTATTGTGTGGTTGGGTTTTTGTGTTTATGGTGGTGTTTGGGTTTTTTGTTTAATGTTGGTGGTGGGTTATTTGTTTATTGTGATGGATGAGTTTTTTGTTTATGGCAGTGACTGTGTTTTTGTGTTAATGGTGGTGATTTTGTTTTTTGTTTAATGGTGGTGGTGGGTTTTTTTTTTTTATAGTGGCTGAGTTTTTTGTTTAATGTTAGTGGTGGGTTTTTTTGTTTATTGTGATGGTTGGGTTTTTTGTTTATGACAGTGGCTGAGTTTTCATGTTAATGGTGGTGGCTGTGTTTTTTGTTTAATGGTGGTGGTGGGTTTTTTGTTTATGATAGTGGCTGGGTTTTTGTGTTAATGGTGGTGACTATGCTTTTTGTTTATTGTGATAGTTGGGTTTTTTGTTTATAACAGTGGTTGAGTTTTTGTGTTGGTGGCTATGTTTTTTGTTTAATGGTGGTGGTGAGATTTTTGTTTATGGTAGTGGCTGGGTTTGTGCTAATGGTGGTGGCTGTGTTTTTTGTTTAATGGTGGTGGTTGGGTTTTTTTTATTTATGGTAGTGGTTGGGTTTTTGTGTTAATGGTGGTGGCTATGTTTTTTTGTTTAATAGTGGTGGTGGGTTTTTTGTTTATGGTGGTGGCTGAGTTTTTTGTTTATTGTGATGGCTGGGTTTTTTTGTTTATGGTAGTGGCTAGGTTTTTGTGTTAATGGTGGTGGCTATGTTTTTTGTTTATGGTGGTGGCTGTGGTTTTTGTTTAATGGTAGTGGCTAGATTTTTTATTCGTTGTGGTGGTTGGGTTTGTGTTTATGATGGTGGCTGGGTTTTTGTTTTGGATTTCACTTTATTTGTTTTGTTTTAAATTGAGATTTTTTTGCATTCTTTATGATTTCTCCAAGATTTGTAACGTGAGTTTGGTTTTTATTTGATGAGAATGTTGTGAGTCTTCTTTCTTTGATAGTTTGGCTTCATATGATGTTGCACTATGATTATTTTGTCTAGTTTGTTATTGGGTATTTTGTGGACTTTTTCTGCATTGTCTTACTAATAATAATATTTTTTGTTGCAGTACATCTTATCAGGGATATAGGTTTGCAATTTAGTTTGTTATTGATGTATTTTCCTTTATACTTGTGCAGATATGGGATTGGTGGCAAAAAGATAGCTTTTGTGAGGCTACTTGAACTCAAATAATTTTCTATAAAGTTTGGAAGCTAAGACATCATTTGTATATAAATGGTTGTAATTACTTTGTGAACATCTTTATTGCATTTTTAGATTGTATGGATGTTTTTTTTATGGATTTGGTTAGAAATGAATGGATGTTTGTTTTTATGGATTTGGTTAGAAATGAACAGTTTAATGTAATGGCAATTAAATGTAAAGAATATTAATAAAAAAAATAAAATTGGTGACAATAATTTTCATCGCCATATTTAACTATAAGCAGAAATTGGTGACAAAATAATTCGTCACCTGATCTATTGAAATTAAAAAAAAAAACCGGTGACGCAAAACTTCGTCACCTAATCTATTGAAATTGGAAAAAACAAAACATTTGGTGACGAAATATTCTGTCACTGAAAATAAGGTTTAGTGACGAAAATATTAGGTGACGAAAAACTTTTGTCACCTATCATTTTTTATTGGTGACGAAAAAATTTCGTCACCTATCATTTTTTTATTAGTGACGAAACATTTTCGTCACCAATACATTCTGTGACGGAGCTTAGGTGACGAACACTGTTTCGTCACCATATGTATTCGGTGACGAAATAAGGACATATTGTGACGATTGGTTTCATCACCATAGTCCACTTTTGTTGTAGTGTTGTGGCTGAGACATAGCTGGACAAAGCTAGGCTGACAAAGACTCGTGATAAGTTCACTTTTGGAGGAATGCTAGAATTTTTAAGGGATGGCAGAGGGGGAGGTGTTGCTATTTTTTGGAAGAAGGAAGTGGATTTTGCAGTGGATACTTATTCACCTAATCATATAGATGCAATTGTCAGTAAGGGCAAGGAGGATGAATGGAGGTTTATAGGGTTTTATGGGGAACCCGATACAAATAATCACCATGTGTCTTGGGCGACTTTGAGAAGGTTGACAACAAAGCACTTCATTCCTTGGTTGTCGGGAGAGATTCCAATGAAATTACAAGGGCTCATGAGAAGCTTGGGGGTAGACTGAGACCGGATTGGCAAATGCAAGAATTTAAAGATATGTTAGATGAATGTGGTTTTCAGGATTTGGGTTTTTAAGGGGGTAAGTTCACTTGGTGCAATGGCCATAGAGAGGGACACGGTTTGGGAAAGGTTGGATAGAGTAGTGGCTACAGTAGATTGACTTTCTATTTTTCTAGCTACCAAGGTTGTTAATTTGGAGAGTGGAATGTCTTACCATAAACTAGTATTGATCCTTCTTGCTGGTATTCCAAAGAAGTGCTAGAAACCATGGAGGTTTAAACATATGTGGATGGATGATGAGGGTTGCCGTGAAGCAATTGAAGATGCTTGGTTGCATGAGTTTCAAGGTTGTCCAATGGCATGAGTGGAGGGGAAATTGATGAGATGCCAGAAAAATTGGAAGTGGTGGAGTCGTGTTAATTTTGGCAATGTTACTTGAGCATTGAAAGAAAAGAAGGAACAATTAAGAAGAGCTGAAGATGCTGCCATTCAGGAGGAAGCATGGCTCGAGTTCAGAGATTAAAGAAAGAGATCAATTGACTTTGGGCCAAGGAAGAAAAAAACATGGAAACAACGTTCTCGCGCCCTATGGTTACATGAGGGGGATAAAATAAAATAAATAAAAAAAAAATTGTTATTTTCATAGTCGGGCCACTCATAGGTTTCGAAGAAATAGAATTGACCAATTGGAGGATGAAGAATGTTAGATTTGTTATGACTCACATGTTAAAATTAAGGTTTATTTTACATTGTTTTATTTTGATGCTATGAACTCGCATTCACATGCTCATGCATAATGTCATAGGTGTTGAGTTGTTGCAAGGTAAGTGAGGTAAGTCATGCATTCATAATGTACATGCATTTGTGATATGATCTTGCTTAGGTTTGATGTTATATTTGTGTTCTTAATGCTTTGGGTGATAACATGATTTGTCTTGTTTCTACCTTGATTTCAATGATTCACATGCTGCTGCCTTGAATGATGTAATATGGTGTGATGAGAAGTATGATAGATGAATGATAGGTTGGTTGACTTGTATGCTAAATTAATGTTAGGGTGTGCCATGATAGATGTATGGTTAGGGATGTTTGATGCCATGTTGATTGTTAGATGTATGTTAGTGTGTGTATGTGAGTTAGATATAAGTATTGAGTATGCCTTTAATAGGATTAAGACATAAGACACAATAATAGGAAGCCAACTTTAAGATTGGGCGGTTTTGGATGCCTAACACCTTCCCAAAACCGTACCTTAACTCTAAACTCATATTTCTAATAGTAAGATCAAAAAGTCCTTCCTTAAGAAGATGCTATATGTATGGTTCCTAGGCTATTGCAAAAACTAGGTGACCCCCCCCCCTGCGTCCACAAGGTATCGGGCAAACAGAGAGTTCAGACCCTACCCAAAAAAATGAGGTTGAATGTAAATAATGCAGTTTTAAATAATACATAAAAGATGAGTTTATGGGTTGAATCTAAATAACATCTGAGTAACATAAAAATTGGTATGCATGTTAAAAACATATAAAACATGTAATTTAACAGTGTGATTTTCAAAATATGAATTACATAACAAATTATTAGATGGTATAATATTATTAGATGGTATAATATTAGTTACAGTTACACCTTAAACCCAACTATCTCTATATATATATATATACACTTTTTTCCACTATATCAAATAGGAGGCATTTGTTCTTTGCACACATATTTAATTGGTTTTATGTTTTTTTTTTTTTTAATATGTTTTAAGTACTTCATAATTAATAATTTTTTGAAGATCATGAAATTATTGAAATATATAATTTTGCATGATTTAAGAAGGTTGGGCCTAATAAAATGTTGGTATGTGAGCTAGTGATATATAACTCGGTATGCTTGAATACTCTTTTGTATTACAGCAGAAGTCGAGGTCAAATTTTAATCTTAATATTATGATTTTTCGTTGCCAATAATCTTTTAATTCTTTTTTTTTTTTAAAGGAAGTAATAAGGCTATTAATCTAATATAATTGCATGCTTTGTTCAGTTTGACTACTTTCCAGTGTTGCTGGTCTGCAAAGATAATGTACTGCACTTAAAAGGAACTGCTAGCTGTAGTTGATACGAAGAACTACTTTTGCTTAGGTTTTGCTTATATACATGTTTGTAAAGTACATTGGGAATTAATACTTTTGTAGGAAGTTCATTTCATTATAGATCTCACTGATGAGATGGGGGGATCTTTCAACAATATGGAGTACAAGAACCACAGTCAACAAGATATCTGCATTGTGAAATCATCTTATAAAATACAATCAGTCTAAATAAATAAATAAATATCTTGTTGGAGTTAAGCCTCAAATTAGTTCAGAACCCATTGCAATGAAAGGTTATACCAGTGCACAAAGCTCCCAGTTCAATACTGTTTTTCGGCAATGATATCATGTAATATCAACAACAGATTGCACCAAGCTTCTACTTATAGTTTCAAATAATACAGGAAAAGCAAAATAACTCAGAAGGATAAGCTATATCTAGAGAGTAAACAGGAAGAAGAAGAAGAAAAAAAAAAATTAAAGAAGACAAACCACGTGACTTTTTTTTGCTTTTCTGATCTGTTTAATCAAACAAGAATTTTGCAGCCATTTGAAGCTTGGATTCACTCATTAGTGTTTGGCTTGTCACCTCTCTGGGATGCTCCTTGATCATTTCCAATTGTTCTCTTACTCATGTTAGCTCGCTGCACTAACCGAACCAGCGCTTGAACAACTTCTGACATAGGTGGTCGAAACTCAGGCTCCGGCTGCCCCAGACAAAGAAAATGAGGACAAGAAATTTAACATCAGTAGAAAAAAACTACAATTCATATATTGTTTCCTTATACAGTTGTAGTATATAGTAAATCCTAACAACCAATAATGCAGAATATGCGGTGTAATTCTGGCTCTAGTAAGCTTTTAACTTTCAGCTCCATATTTTATTTTATGCATTACCTGGACGCAAAGAGCAATGACATCAGCAAACCGGGAGAGTGATTTAACTGGGTAGAGCCCTTGGAGTGCTGGATCAACCATCTTGCCAAGAGCGTCAATATCATGGAGCTGAGGTGTTGCCCATCGAACCAAGGATTGCTCAGATCTTGGCCTTGAACTGTCGAAGAATATTCATATAAAAATCGTAAAGATGGCAAATTATCCCAAATTTTCTATAATCTTGAGAAATATGTACTATTATATTAATCAGATAATGACATTATTGGTATCTCAATGATTTACCTATCAAATGGTTGACGCCCACTAAGAAGCTCCAACATTACCACTCCAAAACTGTATACATCACTCTTTAGAGTATACTGACCAGACATGGCAACCTCAGGTGCACTGTATCCAGATCCTGCATCATGGTTCAATGCCTGCAAATGTAAAAATGAAATACATTTCAGCACTTTTCCCAAAATTGATTATCAACTTAAGTACTCAAACTAAAGTGATCATGCAAAAATATAAATCAACAAAGACTTCAGTTTTTCTTCCTGCCACCAATTACAATCAATTGTTCTCAATCTACATTAACTGGAATGACCTAGGATTGAGAAACAATTAATTAATTATTTATAATTTGTTCCATCAAAATATGTATATACATATATATAAAATTTGTTGCACTTGTATTATGGAGTTTTTGTACAGTAGATATGGTTGGAAAGATCAAGAACTGGAAAGCTCTGAACCATCTCAAAGTCTGCTACAACATCCAGAATTAACTTCTCAGATATAGTAGCATGTCATCAACACCAATAAAAATTTCAATTAGATGGATTATATAAGTGGTGACTTAACAATAGAGTAAAGAAATATAGAAGCAAATAGAGCACATCTTGAGAAGTTTTTTTGCTTGGTGGCATAAGTCTCTTTTGCTTGGAAAAGTCCAATCATGAGAAGTTTGACTGGAAGTGTCTAATGCTGCCAGGATATCAAATTCTTCACACTGAATGATGTTATCAACTAGTAAACTTAAATGGCTCAAAATTTACCTGATCTGCATTTGGGACAAGGTTTGCCAGGCCACAATCTGAAAGGTGAGGATTGAGTTCTGCATCCAGTAATATGTTGGCAGACTTGATATTTTTGTGAACTACTGATGGAGAGCAAACCTCATGCAGATACCTGAACAGTTTCTTTTTGAGAATCAGGCAACCCATTTACAAGTATAATAGAGAGAAGTACTATGTTCCAATTAAAATCTTGGTTGCCCTTTTCTGTATGGCAAAGTTAACAAATCGAACTTCACACGGTGCAGTTTTTAGATTCTGGCCTTACATTTTAACAAAAACGCACACACAATTGGCAATATATATTCTGTTTGTATCTTTAATACAGTGGAAGCGGGATACCTGACTCCCGCAATATTAAATTAAACTAGTATTTCGAAGGAATATAAATATGACACTCCTTCTAAACATCATAGAAATATATGTCACCCAAGAAGTCCCCAAGAATTGTGGGTCATCAATATACTTAGCAATTGTAACAATAAATGATCTGACTTGGTTCATTGGGAAGAAAAATAAGTGATGGTTTTTCAGTTAATGAAACTGTGAGTCCCATAAGCAACTTTTTGGGGAGAGAAATCTAGGAGTTTCTTGCAACAAAATTTTTATTCCATCATGAGTTATAGCCGCACAAGAAAACTTGATGAAAAGGCAACTTGATGTACTTTTGAAAAATTGTCAATGTTGGTAGAGGCACTAGTACTCACAACACTGAACTAAACTAAGTTCAATATCAAATATTGTTTCCTTTTTCCATCTATAACTAAATCAATAAAGTCCCAATCCCAGTCGATATTAAAAGAATAGAAGAAAGATAGAAAGGAAGGAAAGCGGGGAGGGGATATATGATAGTAAGACTAAGGAACAAAAGAAATCATGTAAATCTATTTTCTTTTGTTTTAACAGAAATCATGATAATTTTGCCTATATATCCACCATTAACTTACTCTAGTGCACGTGCAGTTCCCAAAGCAATCTTGACACGGGAGTTCCAGGTCAACGGCTTGCTGTAATCATCAGACAGATGCAAGAATTCATGCAGTGAGCCATTTTTATGGAACTCGTAGACTAGCAGGTGCTGCCCATGCTCCGAACAATAACCAACTAGCTCTGTGACATTTGGATGGTGCAACTGGGAGATGTTTGAAACCAACTCTGTGAATTCTTCTGACAATTCACTGGGAAGGGCAGATGAATCGATTTTTTTCACAGCTAGAACCTTTAATATTGTGAAAAGTAACAAGTAGAGATCAGTAACATCATAATGACAAACTAGAACTTCTCAGCTTGAAATATTATGTCAATATAAAACGATGTGACACAAAACCATGGACATGGAAGATGAAATTAGTAGGCAGGAAGCATACCTTCCCATCATCGAATTGAGCTCGATAAACTCGTCCAAGAGATCCCCCACCAAGAAGGTTTTCAACACTGAAGCTGCCAGTGGCCATCTGCAGGTCTGCTACCGAGTATGATGTCACATTTATAGGAGCTGCATTAGCTTTCTTGACAACAGTGGGCTTCTTTGAGAAATCATCCTCATCAAATGATTTGTGACGATCGATGGGTGGTGGTCTAAGATTTATTGACGCAGTAGTATCGAAAGTCTTCATGTTAATTGTGGATGAAGTTTGTATAGACTTCATTTCTGCAATACAATGTTAAAGACAATAAATGAGTATTAAAATCAGATGAAGATAAAGACCAAAGCCATTGAAGCAGATTTTCTTGAAGGTGAAAAGCCAGAATAATAGCAATGTTGTTGATAATAAAGACCAGATTAGTGAAGTATATTTACCTGATTGGCAAGAAATTTTTTTAATTTTAGCCAAGTCTGAATAGGTTTAACCAAGAAACAGGCTAGCATATACATCTGATATGGTTATTTTTCCCCTTCAATAAGTAAATGATCTTATTATAAAAAGTGCAATAGAGGCACAACCATGTACACAGTAAGTGTACAAAAAATACGCCAAAAATTATGAATACATCTGGTGTGGACACCAAATATGCTCTACTCTAGTAATGATGATTGCTTTTGTTGATTGATCATGATTGATGCTGAAGGATGTCAAGACATTTTAATGATTTTATTCTCTTTTTTTTTTTCATTTATTGTAATTGATTAAAAGTTATTTTCTTTCCTTGTTAGATTAGAAATCTATTTCCATTCCTTCTTTGATGTGATTTGAGAGTCGTATTCAAAGGCCCCAAAATGCGGTATTGTAAGCATTTGATTACATGTTTATAAAATCTGGAGTGGAGGTTTTCTTACAGTGCGTGGTACTGATTCCAAGCAAACCTAGGTGCTGATTTCTGGGTTCCTATCAAATTTGGTGCTAATTTCTAGGACTTATCATCTTATCCTTTATTTTCAATTAAATCGTATTCTCCAAATTTTCCATTGAATGTAGTCCTGCTCCAACATCAAATAGTTTTTTTCTGGTCTAATTGGTATTGCTGAATTCTATAGGCTAAGGTTAGTTCATTTTAATAATATCAGTTCAGCAATACAAGTTAGAGGTAGGATCTTGGTGTGATGGCAAGTGCTCTTCACCCAAGTGATTTTTTGTGAGTTTGAGTATGGGAATCAGCCTCTCCAAAATTGGGAATACAGCTGCCCACCAACCATCTTTATCAAACCTTGTAGAAGAGGTAGCCTTGTGCCCTTTTGCACTAGGTACAACCCAGTTCAGTGATAGGAGTTAATGGTAAGTCAACAGAGAATTTGAATAAATTAAATATACAGTTATCAAAGTGGGCATCAGACAATGAAGTTAAGCACGCATTGTCTTCTGAACTGTGTACTTGAGCAATTCCGTGCATTTGAAAGATCTTTCACTCTCAGGTCTGTATGTATCAATTTTTAATGTTCATTTTCTGTCAAATTATTTGCAACAGATAATTAATTCTAAACATGGCAGTAGGCACAAGTAAAACAGTATAAGACTGTGTGTGTGTGTGTATGTGTGTGTGTGTGTGTGTTTTACACACAAAAATCCGATTAAACAGTACAGGAGTTAACCACAAATAACAATGCCTATATCCCATTTTGTTTGTCCATCTTAAACTCATATTTTAAGGGGAAACCATTTAATAAATTCATATGAAAACCATTACTGTTAGAAACTTCCCCCCTAATATATTCCTAGGTCACCTCTTATTCATTTCCACTTCAAACTGAGTGAGGATAACTTAGGAAAGTCATCTTCAAAGTAAACATCTATATGGGAAATACTGAAAAAGAAATAAGAAAAGACAAAATGGGATGGTGGGGAGTAACAGAAACATCTTTCCATTTCCAATTAGGAAAGACACAAAATTGTATACACCATCAATCAACCTATCACGACAGCATAAAGGGCAAACTGAAGCAAATGACTGGAGTGAATTCCTAATGATGCTTAACTGCAATGTATGATGCAGATGTTACCTTGCACTTCATTTGAGGCAAGAGCAGTGAAGGGCTGATTATCAAGCTTTTCAATATCTGACAATGACCTCCTGGATTTTCTTTTCTTCATTAAAAAAAATGCAACTATTCCCCCAACAACAAAGATGGATATCACTATTCCTGCTATGCCGCCACCCCCTATTCCTGAGTTGTTGCCACCTCCACCTGCATCTGATGGGCTGTTATTGCCACCGGATTTGTGATTTGGATTAGTTTTGCTTGCTGGAGGTGTACCAGGTGGAGGTGGGGGTGCAGGACCTGAGCTCCATGAGTTGCCATCCTTCCTGTTGTAAAGATTGTTCCGATTGAAAATCTAAGAACTTATTTTTCAAATGAAGAATTGTTATGATAATTGATAATATTATCAGATGCTTACTGCAGATTAATGCCTGTCAACTGTTGAGGAATCCAGCCAGTGAAATGATTATTTTGAACATTCCTACAAAGCACAAAAATACATACTTTATAAGGATGAAATACCGGATTCTCAAAGGAAAGAGAATTATATTAGTTTCCTAACTAAGCTGAACTTATATTTTAATTACTCACAGATTTTCCAGGGGAAGATTGGCAAGGACATTAATGGTGCCTGTAAACTGGTTGTTTTGCAAATACCTGTTTAAAGATAGATAAGATGACCGGGGAAGGGTCAACACAATTTACCAAGCACTTGTAAAAGGGTAGATAAATGTTTCAACACTTACATTGAAGTTATACTTGATAGGGAGTTAAGACCCTCTGGGAGGTCACCTGACAGAGAATTGAAAGAGAGATCCCTGCAGCAAGCAATAGAGATTGTCACTTGCTCCTTCAGGAAAAATCAATCTGAAATATTTTTTTACAATATCCCATCATGATAACTGAGGAGGTGAGTGGAGTTCATAAAGAAAAATATAAAAATTAAAAGATACAATGAAGAAATGATAGATAGCCCCAAGAATTTGATCAAAATTATAATATTAAAATTTTTTAGCAAAAAATAAAGTCTTCTAAAAAATATTTTACTGAATGCATGTACATTTTTTTCTTTTAAAAAAACGCTGCCACTTGCAATTTGAAGTTGAGAGAGAGAGGGAATTTGCTTTGAAATCTTTAGTTAAGCCAAAGTGGAAAGACATCTAGACTAGTTTTTGATTTCATTCGAGAGAGGGGAGATCTCACATTGTGGTGAGAGAAGTAAGTTTTCCATTTCCAAATATATCAGGCAGTTGGTTCTGAAGTTGGTTGTGACCGACGTTTCTGTGCTCCCAAAAAGAAAGTAAAAAAAAAAAAAATTGTTAGTTTGAATGTTTGGAAAAGTAGCAATAGGCAATGAATAAGATGAAATTACCCACAGGTAATTAAGAGAATTCATCAGGGATATAGAATAAGGGAGTTGTCCATTAAAGTTATTATAAGCAAGATTCCTGCATACAAAACAATAGCGATATAAGTCACCAAAAAACTTATGGGAAAAAGTAAACAAAAATAAAAGTCACCAAAAATTTTATGGGAAAAAGAACACAAAATAATAGGAAACAAGTAAACATGAAGCATACAGTTGCTGCAGATTTGGAGGAAGGTTGTAAGGTATCCCGCCTCCAAGATTATTATTGCTCATGTCTCTGCCAAAATTTTTAAATCACCAAATCAATAAAGTAAAGAAAAGAATGGATCATTATGACATATAGGACCTCTCATCTTACAGGTTGGTTAATGATTTCAAACTGTCGAGATTGTACGCCATTGATCCAGAAAGTCCAAGCCCAGATAATTTACTGAAACAAAAAATAAATAAATTATAACAGAGTATGAATAAAAGGATTAATGCTCATATTGATGCCCATGGACAAAATATATCAAGGTATGTAATGGGAAATAAAGAATCACATTTCTGTGACATGTGTGCCTGAGCAAGTAATGCCTTTCCAAGACTGCCCGCATGGATCGCCACCAGTTGCACTCCACTGGGTTAGCTGATTAGGAGAATTTAAACTGCTATACATAGTCCTTAGAACAACAGCTGTACATCAAACATGCCACTAGTTTAATAAAATTATCATATAAAATCAAGAAGTTTGATTCAAATTTGCAGAATAGTCATACATTGCCTCCCTCGCTGTTTTTTAAATTACAAAACAGCTTGTTATCAAGTAGACAATGCAGGATCGACCTATTATATCAGTAGAATAAGAATTCATTTCTGGAGATCAATGTTGAGATGTTGGATGAGCTTGCTCAGTTATGGGTGTAATATACTATTGATTATTACAATATTAACAGACAAAAAGAAACTACAACAACCAACCAAATCATGTTGCTACGGGCAATAGAGGTGGCACAAATCTAAGAAAATGATCCATTACTCCACACCAAAACTCCAGTGAAACTATACTACAATATCTACAAGGATAATGCTAGAAATGTATCACGCTTTGCAAAATAAGAAATTCAGTAGAAGGAAAAGAGAACATATATTCATAGCATTCACAGTATTTGAGACAAATGTCAGAAGTTGAGTTTTAAATAACTAATTAAGCATCTTTGAATCGACAAGAACTTAAGCTGCCACAAATTTCATTGAAAAGCATGTGGTTAGGAATATGAACTGGTTTTTTGGAATAATCCCAAAAACTAAAATCTTCGCATTTCCTTGGGTCAATATTCTTGTATAAGGCATAACTTTGAGTGACAAATAATAGCTCATCAGTTGTTCCCCTTGCCTAGAATCTATACTTATCTAAAAACAATTTCCGTAAGCATAAATGGAGCTTTCCTCCTCTTGTGTCACATTGGACTTCTTTTTTTTTCATCTTCACCTTCTTGGCTACCATTCGAGGACTGCCTAACATATGCTACACCCACAATTGCGCATTACTCCCACAAAGCTACAACCATGCTTTACTATGCTTTTGACTCTCTTTCTCTCCACCAAAAACCAATTGTTATGCATCTATACTGCACTAAGTTAAGAAAATTGATGCAAGACAACCTAGGCTTCCCACCTAGATTAATCCCACAATAAACCTTAGGCTTCACCACCTAAGGTTGTTTGGATTCACTACCAAATGCAATGTAAACTTTTCATGAATAATCACTGAATAATATAAATAATTGTCGGATAGTCTCATTACAAAATAAATCATTTGGAGCTTTATATAGAGCTTCTAGGAATCTCAAGAGATAAAGATAAACATTCTAAAACAAATCCTAATCGAACTCAAATACTAATCCAAACTAATCCTTATCTAAGGATATGAAATTCCATCCCTATCACAACTCAAACTAAATAAATAAAAACATTAAAATCTAAAATTATCCAATGAAAATCCAAAATAAAATATTGAGATAGTTTCTGGTTATGCTCTTGCATCATACTCCCCTGGTTTGAGAAAACTCAAACTCGAGTTTTGTAGTGTTGAAGAATTAGGACTCTAGTGCTTAATACTTCATTCAGTATCACCCTAGGAAGCACTGAGAATCAAATAACCTTCAATTCCACAACACCATGAAACTCCTCTGGAAACACAAAATCAATGTGTGGAATTGGCACAATCATATCTTGTACCATAGTATCAACCTTTTGGACTTCATCAACCTATAGATCTTCATGGATCATGAAGGGCTGAACAGTAGCACTTTCATCAAAATCAACTTTCAAATCAAGTGCGCCCTCTAAATCTTCGCTCGCTTGTTGAAATTTCTCTTCTTGTGTAGACTCTACAATAGGTTCTTGCTGCACGAATGTTGAAACATCATCTATTGGCACTTGTACCTCTATTTCAACATTAGTATTTGGTGGAACCTGAGCATCCTTTTTTCAAGTAGAAGAGTCTAGCAAAACCTTTATTATATTTCTTAAGTCTTTAGTGAAGTCTTGACGGATGGATGAGGTGTTTTCTTGATGAATATTTTCTATGTGATGTAGAAAATTTCCATGAGAGGATTAAGGTTGATAATTCTCTTGATAGGATTGGGGAACATGTTTCTTTATAAGTATTTGTTTCATTTCATTCCAATCAATTATGGCAGGCTTGCTTCTTCCTTTACGATGATTCTCAATACTACACCAAAAGTCTCTAACTCTACTTATCAATTTCATCCTAGCAAACCTAATTTTATTAGTATCTGGCAAACATATTTGATCAAAGAATTGATCCATCTCATCTAGCTAATTGATGAGGGTCCATGGATTTGGATGTCCATCAAATATTGGTGCTTCGAAGACTACCATGATTCGTTGGAATAGATTCTCAACAATTTGAAACGAACATTGGCCTGCTAACTTGGGCTTTGGCTGGTGCTCTGTACTAATCATTATGTGGGGCATGATTCGCATGGCTGGAACAATAAGTGTTTGACCTGGGCTGTTACTGGACTTGATGAGCGTGGGCTGGCACTGCTGAAAATACAAGAATACTTGATGGGCTGATCGGGCTGTGCGAAATGCTTGTCTGTTGGAACTTTTCTAGTCTGATGGTGTGCGTTTCAGGTTTTCTAGATCTGGTTTGTACTGTTGGATTGAAAATGAATTTGGGATGTAGGAGTTGCTGGATGTTTGGGTTTAGAAGCAGTGGTTGAAAGACGACATATTTCTTGTGGTTGCTGAAAATTGATAGATCAAATTGAGCTTTGATACCAAAGTTGATGTAGGACGACCTAGGCTTCCCACCTAGATTAATCCCACAGTAAACCTTAGGCTTCACCACCTAAGGTTGTTGGATTCACCACCAAACACAATGCAAACTTTGCATGAATAATCACTGAATAATATTAATAATCGTCTGATAGTCTCATTGCAAAATAAATCATCTAGAGCTTTATATAGAGCTTCTAGGAATCTAAATAGATAAAGATAAACATCCTAAAACAAATCCTAATTGAACTCAAATACTAATCCAAATACTAAACTAATCCTTATCTAACGATATGAAATTCAATCCCTATCACAACTCAAACTAATACTTATATAATATTTGAGTTGTTATTAATTCTTTGGTAAGGAAATAATTTATTTTCTAATCCAATTCACTCTAGCATCTCCTTTCTCCTATGGGTCATTGGGGAAGCTTCTTACAATGGATACAAACTTCTCAATCAACATCACTATCACTTCATTTTTCTTCTCATCACAAAAGAATTAAGTCATATGCGGTCTCCAACCTGTAGCTGAGTTCTTTTTGGTCTCAATGTGGAGCATTCCTAGGTCAATTCTTATTTCAAGTACTTCTTAGATATATGAGATTTGGTACTACTCAAAAGAATTCAAAAAGGCTAATTTGTTCATAGCATATTACAGACTTAAGTTATGAGGATATATCCATCATAGCTAATTTGTTCATAGCCTTTTACAAACTCAAGTATAGTTTCATGCCTATTTTTAGTGGTTGTTTGAATGGTTGCTTTGATATATTTATGTTAATTTTTCTGTGCATTGCATTGGTTAGCAACTAGGTTTTTTCTTTTTTTTATAAGTTGGTTAGCAACTAGTCCATATCTATATATATCTAAAAGCTAAAGTGTAACACCTATTGTTGCTACACTTCTGTTGGGTCACATTAACAACCACATCATCCACCTACCTCCAACACTTTCTCCCTCCTTTTTAATTATTTTTCTCCTTATTAATTTCTCACCTTACAATTACACTTCTTCCAACATTTCCCCCTCATTTTTACCTTTTTATCTCCCTACTACTCTACCTTAACATTATAATTCCTCCATCCCTTCATCTTCCTTTTATTTTGAATCTTCCTTTCTTCATATTTTGTCTACACAAAAAGGTGAGTACTCTCTCACTCTCTATTTTTTTTCTTTCTTTTGGCAGATTTTTAGTCTTTATTACATCTCTACTTTAAGTTGATGAATTTTTGTGTTGAACTCTATTTTGGGTTGATGCGATTTGGTTGTGTTTTAATTTTTTTTCTTTGATTGATAGATGTTATCCTACGACATTATATAGTATATAATGATATAATGTTATTTTATTACGTAGCATAGCTTAAATAATTTGGCATTTACAGTCATATCTTTTGTTTTGAGTATTCTTCTACTCTTCTTTTATATAAATTTGCTAATCTCTTGTATTGTCTTCCAAAAAAGGTGATTACTCTCTCTCTCTATTATTTACTCTTTATTGCTTTAAATTGATGAATTTTTGTGTTTGTTTGTATCTCTACTTGGGTTGATACATTTTGCTGGTGTGTCTTTTGAGTTCACCATCACATGTACTCTCTCCCCTCTTGTAGTTTTGGTTTGAGTTAATTCTTAGATATTTTGGATGTGAGAATTTGAATTTATATGAAAATAAAATTTACATGGCTATGTATTTGAATGTGTCTATCAATTATTTGAGTAATATGAATTGTAAATTTGTGATGAGGTTTGATTATCATGATAATCTCCTTAAGAGAATGAGAAATTTGAAACATAAAAAGGTTCAGCTGAACGCAAAAAAAGGAAAACATAACCCACTATAACAAAAGTTTGAAGAATCTAGACTACTTCAAAAAAGAATATATCAATCAAACACACCCAAAGTTTCTCCAAATAAAATAAACACCCAAAATATATTTGTAGAGATAGAGAGATAGAAAGCACTCGAATGCACCCATAAGGCTAAGGGAGAACATCTAGATCCAGTCCCTTCAGGAGGACCAGTCAACAAATTAACTATTGGTTAACGTTTAGATTCTTAGAAGGATCAATCAACATTCAATAATTGTTTAATATATATTATATACAGCTTGTTGCAAATCTGCGAATCTCTCTCTCTCTCTCTCAAAGACCCCCCAAATGGCCCCCCGATGAAGAAAAAGTCAATCTTAAGATCTTTTAATCTCGTTAAACCCATCATGAAGAGCATCAAGAAACTTAATTTATTAACAATATCAAGATATAGATTGCCAACACTAGAAAATTACATCAAACAAACCTTTGTGAACATTACAAACAGTATTATTTAGCAAAAGAACTCCTCCCCACGTACTATGGCTAACAATGTAAGAGTTATACCACCACATCCACAAGCATACCAATAGATCATATCAACACCTAAAACTTATAGCAAATGAATCACTGGCAAATAAAAAGAGAATAATGCAAGCAACAGCTCACAAACCAAAGGTAATAATTGCACACACTTTTCCCAGTACTCTAATAGGGTAAGTGTAATTAAAGGCAGCAACTTTCATTATCAGAACTCATCCTCCCCAGTTTCTTTAACACATTAAAGAATCCGTGCAAACACTTATGCAAATATGGCAAGCAAAGAGTTCAATACACAAGAAATCGTTAATTTAAGCCATAACTAGCAGGCAAGTGATGGAACTCAGAAGAAGCAAGCATGGAAGTATAGTAAAAGAATGCAGATTTGAGCTAAAGAACAGCCGAATGGAAATGGATAAGGAGTTATGTACTGACCATCATTTGGATCTGTGTCGCCATTAATGGAACTGGGTCTCCACCCCAAAATGCAGAAGCTGAAGACCACCAACACCACCTTCCAATCCTCCAACATCTCTCTCTCGCTCTCAGCGCCCAAAATCTCTCACACCCAGATGTTATTTTTACTATCTCTTCGTTTTGAGAGAATGTATTTTATACATTTGTAGACAATGCCCCCAGTAAAGCTGGCAGGCACGAAATGCCACAAGAATCCAAAGCCACAGAAAGCTTTTCTTTATATTTTTATTTCTTATCACTGTTTTCTTTTTCTTTTTTATATTTAAATTTAAAATTTATACTAAATACTAGGAGTAGTAGGTGTTGCTTGGTTTTCCTTTTTTTTCTTTTCTTACTAAAAAAATACAAACATGTTTGTTGGTGTATTCTTTTCTTCTTTTATGTCTTTTTTTTTTTTTTTTTTTAACTGGCAAAGTAGTGATATACTAATATTTTATTTTTTTTGTTCATAACTTCGTATTAAAAAAAAAAGAGAAAGAATCAAAGTAAAATATAGGAATAGTAGCTTTCATAAGGAAGGATCACCCGCTTTTTAAGTTTATTTATTTAATGGGTATAGATGGTAATAAGCTATCAGTAGCTCTCATGACACAGTCAGAGATTACTTTGAAGCTATAACCAAGATTTTTTTGGTAAGATGGGGTCGTTGAATAAGAATTAAGAATTAATCTTAAAATAACCAAACTTTTGTTATTTATTTTATTTTTTGTTTCCTGAATAAACCAAACTTTTAACAGTGAATGGGGAGCGAACGTGAAAAAGGAATTTTAACTACCGTGACTTTGATCACGAGACAATCTCGCTTGTTTACTTTTTTGACTTTGTGATGATCACATACCTGTATATATATTATTATATTTTCTTAATAAAGTGATTATTATTAGTATTATGTAGATAATAATCACCCAATGAAAGGCAACTATTAGAATTTACTAATATTATTTATCAAACAAAAAATAAATAAAAAGGCAGCTAAAACTTTGAAGAGCCCTATTACAGGAATGTCAAATGTGGCATGTGGGAGGGACCATGCTCATAGCTGGCAACGATGTCAAGACTCAAGATCCTCTTCCCTCTGCACTCTGCATTTCGCTGACTTTCACTTCACTTTTATTCTTCGTTTGTCCTTTCAATTGATTTTCCTTTCCCATCCAAAAACATAATAAAAAAACAATGATTTCATTTCATTTCATTTCAATTCCCTGTATGTTGTGGGTAGCTAATTAGAACTGACAAAATCAATTTAACGGAGTTTTGTTATCAGCTATATATTACAAGTTTAATTGATAAAAAATTTTGTGACTTAATTCAATCCCCATGGAATGAACTTGAATTTAAATTTTATGCACTAGTGTAAAAAAAAAAAAAAAAAAAAAAGAGAGAGAGAATAAGAATTTCTATACATATTAAGGTTTCAAATTTTTGGACTAAAATTATTATAGCATCTTACTTCATGAAATGGTTATTTCCTATTAAATGACATTATTATTTGTAGAATAGAATAGATGACTATTTTTTTTAGAAAAAAAAAAAGACTTTAAAGAAGTAGATTACAAAATTGAGCACTTATAAAAGTGAATTTTATATAGTATGAGGGTCATTTTATTATTATTATTATTAGTAGTAGTAGTAGTTACAATAACAAATTAACAGGAGATTCAAATCTTAATTCTCTTATGTAGTAGGCTATATCATTTAGCTATAAGATGCTTAACAATAGTATTAAGTTTCTAATGCTTCTATTTAAGGAGAACTTATTTTATACATCTAATTTATTAGGTCTCTGTCAAGAGTCTTGTAACTCAATTTATTGGTATCTCCTAGTGTTTACAAGAGAGATATTTAAAATTCAAATCTGTACTCTTCTTTGTAAGTTTCTCCCTTACACAAAGGCAAGACCCATAAATGAGACTCACCTTAATGTAAGTGAGGATATGATTGAGTACTGTGAATAATTTCACTTATTGAATGGTAGTGGCAAGTAACATAAATTGAAGTGGGAGATTTGAGCAATGACAATCTTATATAATTCCAAACCAGTGGTTTTAAGTTTTTAGTGATATGAATATAAGTCTTGCATTAAAACTTTTTTTTAGTAAATACCAAAACCTTTTTGTATTAAAATCTTTTATAAAGACACTTTTCATTTTTATTGTCCCAATGATAATAATAATAATAGCATAAAGAATGTTTTTTGATAGATATGATATTGTTTCAAACCTATGACATATGTTCTATAATAATTGTTCTTTATCATTAGATCAATATATCAATTGATTTTTAGTGTAGATAAGGAGTGAAACTAGATCTCTTATTCGGCAATGATAGAGTTTACTATTTAAGCTAATTGAAACTCATAATAACACAAGAATGTTAAGGATGTTTAAGTTTTAAGTAAGGATTTTTGTTTAATAAATTAAGTAAGGATCTCATTCGCTAATAAATCACATGAATCAATAACTGGGAGGATTATATATTATACATTCAATTAGTTCCTCAAGAATCCATTAGGAGTGATCCCAAATTCTAAGGGTGGGGGGGCGGAATACTATTAGGTCATAAGGAGATTCATAGAAATGTTGATTTTGTAAATGAGTTAAAGTTAAGAAAATTAATAATATTGTATATATGATTCTTTGTCCTTTGATTGATTAGGATGGCAAGAATAATAATGACACACACCTCATTCAGATATTTCTTTTGTTGGCAGCCAAATGATTAAGATGGCAAAGTTTTTTTTTCCCCTATAATGGTAAAAAAAAAAAAAAAAAAAAAAATCTTTAAATAATAGTAATAAATTTGTTGGGAAGGCAAACAAAAATATGCTATTGCTAGGTGACAAGTGTTTGAACAGGTGGAATATATGTCAATTTGTATGAACTTGGCCAACAGGTGTTAAGAATAATTCATAGAATTGATGATGACACATTGAAAATAAAATATGTTTAATTTGTTGACAAATTCAAATTGCAGGTGTAATGTAATGGGCAGTCACCAACTCACAATCCACAAATCGTTGGATGCACGCCGTGTGTCAACCTGCACAACTGGGCCCCGCCCCTTAAGTTACGTCCGCAGTCGGTTGTCGGTGCCCTTTACTCTCTTCTGAGTTCTGACCAAACTTAAGCTTACAACTTCTCTCTTATCTTATTCTTTTGTGTTACCAAATTATCCACGGATTTGTCTGCCAGACTGCCACTATCTCTGTGTGTTGATAAATTTAGGCGCACAGGTTTGTACAATTAGCGGATTTCTGTTTTAGAAAAGTTCCATGTACTCTCCAACTGCAATATTACTGTGAATTGTTACTATTTTTTGTTAGAATTTTTCTAGAAAATATTTTGGTACTGTACAGTGTACACTGGTTTATTTACTAGCCTTAAGGTTTTTTTATTTCTTTCTTTTTATCCTAGAAAGTTTTATTATTGTATTTTTTTTAATGAAATGGAAATGAAATTTTATTGGGTAAATTCTTAATATTTACACTATGTGTTAGTTTAGTTCTTAACATTTTAAATGTGTCAGTTTAGTTCCTAAAGTTTTGGTATTATGTCAAGATAGTCACTGTCGTTAAGTGATTTATAAAAAATAATGATGTGGCTAATAATAGGAATAAAAAATAATTTTTATGCCATCTCAAATGCCACATGTATTGTTGATGTGAAATAAACTAAAAAAAAAAAAACCAATTTAATGAAAACCTCACATGCAAAAATGTTAGACAAAACTGGGATCAAAATTCCTAAGACTCTATTTGGTTGGGAGAGAAGATAAAAAATGTTGGGAGGATAGAAAATATTTTGATTTTTCATCATATGTATTTGGTAGAGATGATGGAAAAGTAGAAGTGTAAACACCTTATTTTATACCCTTTAATAAATTTTAGTCCTCGGCCGCAATGATAAACTTAACATATGTTAACCAATGGTAATTAAAGTATTCTTAATTATTTAAAGGCAATCACAACTCAAAAGTGTTTAAATTGCTTTGACAACAATGCTGAAAAATGACATTTGCTCATTGTTTTGACCATAACTTTTGAACCACAAAGACATTTTGAATGAGGCTTTTTGAATTTAAAATTAAACATCTTGGGCTTCAATTTAAACACAAATGTTGCCCAATTTGGATTTAAAATAAGTAAGTTATAGCAATTTGAAGTTGGGTCATTAATGTACTTAAAATCAAGTTTTGCGTACGCACCTTTGGGGTTGCAAGCGCAGCCTCAATTCCAGAACTTTATATTTTCATAGTTAGGGCCCAAAATCTTTAATCTTCAGGTCTTGAAAACTCTAAAAGGTCTCAAAAACAGTAATTTACTTACACACACACACACTCACTTTATGCTTCCATCCAAAAACCTAGCTAGAGAGAGTGCTTCCATGTTTTCAAAACTCTAATTCATCTTTTCTAACGACTCATACAACAAATAGCACATTTTTCTAAGTCTAAATGACCTCATTAATTTAAACTATAGAAAAAAAAAAATTGTATTGACTTTTTAGATAAAGTAAAGGGGTAATATAGGAATTTTATTTATTAATTTAAAAAAAAGACGACTTCATTTTAGGACATCTTAAAATAGAATAGATGATCAACAATTTGGGATGGAGTAGTTTATTAATATTTTTCTAGTTTGGTTATTGTGAGTTCATATGGTGCATATTAATCTAATCCTGGGTTGATTATAATCTGTTCATATTGTGCTTGTGCCTTTTATTCATTATTGTGTTATATTCATATGTTTTTCTGAATATAGTTTATTTTCTATTCATGTTAATTTGTTTAATTGACATAATCCTTTTTTTTGTTATGTTAATATTGACTTGATCATAATTTTTAGGGTTTCTCATGTGTTTCTTTAGTTCTTGTGTTAGGCTCTTCGATTCGATCTAAAATGTGAGTTCTTGATATTCTGTGCTAAGAATGCGTACGCATCATCAAGGCTACGTGCCCAAGATTTCTACCCTAGGTACACAAGGTCCAGTATGCGTATGTACCCCAAACCCAGAATTAGCAGAAATCTATGTTTTTACCAAATTGAGTGTTTTCCATGTGTTCTATGATTCAGTTTGATCTTGATTTGGGTTATTCAATTATGCTTATTTGGTTTCCATATCTTCCTTAGTTAATTTTGCCACGTTAGGTTTAATTTGATATTTCCTTATGTGTTTAATTTAATTGGTAATTTTTGTAGAATTAATTTGATTTTTGTTTCAATGTGTTTCCTTTTCTACTATTATTTGATAGTTGACTTCTTTTGTGTGTTATTTTATCTAAAGCATGAAGTATGTTTAGGTTTGGGATTGGGGATTACTTAATAAAATATTTTATTAAAGATAATCTATTAACACATAATGGAGGCCGGCCCATAAGTTGGGCGGTCTTGGATGCCTAGCTAACACCTTCCCAAGCCGTACCCTAATTTCAAACCCAATATTATCTAGTGTGTAGACCTATGTAAAAGGCCCAATATGCCCAATTTGGTTCTTAGACCTAAAGTAGGTGGTGACTCTCAAATCTCTACATTCGGTCCATTTGGCTGAGGTGTATGCCCGAGGGGCAGAACAACATGTGCGTGTTAGTGTGCTCACAAGAAGGAAAAAAAATTACTATCAAGCCCTTAATGTAATTTGAAATAATGGGATAATAGGGGTACTATTGTAATTTCGTAATCATGGTTATTTTCTCCCTTTTTTTTTTCTCCAATATAGATTTAACAAAATGGTAGGCTTGATGGAAAATCCCCCGCTTCACATCACATTTTCTTTTCTCCCTCTTTTCTCTCCAACTAAATAATGAGAGAAAAACCCCTTTTCTCCTTTAGTTTTTTTTTGGATACCAGATAAAAAACATTCATTAAGCATAAAGAGAATTACAAAAGCTAGAGGCTTATACAGAGTTTGGGTATAGACTACAAAAGTGACCTGGAAAACTAGCAGCTCTAACAGCAAGTTCTAACACATGTGAGATAACTAGCTTAGATACAAAAAAGACGTGTGATCAGTCCTTGATGCTGCAGCTGATGTAGGTCTGAGATGAGAGTTTGATCTTGCCATGATGGGGTGCTGGTGTAGTTACAAATCTGAACTAGTCTTTTGCTGTTGTTCAATATTATGATTTTGTGGAATCCAAGATCTTTAGCCTTGAGAAGTGCCTCCTTTAGTTACTTCACCATTTTTCCATCCTCCCTCTTTTCACCCCAACCAATTACAACCTAAAACTCATACTCTATTTTTGTAGCCCAAATAGAGAAGGCTTAAGGGCATTGCTTGGAACCTTCAATATTGAAATAAAAGCAACTAAAGCTTATGGTAGAGTTGTGTTTAAGTTGCATGGAAGCAAAGCTACACTGAACTTTCCTCTAGAAGCTGAGAACTCTCCTTTTGAGTTTAATGTTACTGACGTTGAGGCTGAAGTAAGTGTTGGTAGGAAAAGAAGGAAAGAGAGTGAGAGTGAGAGTCAAGATAGGAAGGAGATGAAGAAAGAGGTAATGGCTCAGAGTGTTTCACTTTGAAGTTCAACAACTATTTTTCCATTAATGTCATCAAATTGGACTGGGTATGAGATTGTAATAGTAAGGGAATTTTCAGTGTGTTGTAAAATAGCGGAAGCTCAAAAAATTATCAAGATTGATTGTGAAAATATTTTAGGTTTGTGAAAGATCTCCAAACTAACAATAGGAACGAAAAAAATTAATCCAAAAGAAAATAGACACAAAACACCAAGAATTACGTGGTTCGGCAATAGTCTACATCTACTTGCGACGAAGAAAAAATTTCACTATAACAAATTTGGGATAATAGAAATTGGTGTAGAGGCACTCTCACAAACCCAAATCTCAAATACACCTAAATAGCTCTCTCTCACAAATACAAAACCAAAGGTTCAAATACGAACCAAAGAACCAAATGTTCATAAATACCAAATATGAATACCAAATACCAAATACGAATTGCGCACAAACCAAAGAAAAAGCCACAAATCAAATCCAAAAGTTGCAACGCACCAAGAGAGAGCAAAACACAAAAACGCAGAACCAAAACCAAGCGGCAACAAACCTCTCTCACTATTTCAAATTACGACCCACAAATATCAAATAACCAAACGAAGAGAGCCTTTTTCTCACACACACTCTCCTCTCTCTCTCTAATTTTCCATAGTAGCACTATGCTTATATAAGAGACTTGAGTCGGCTAATATATCTAAAACCAAGAAGAACCAGACTTCTTTTCCACACACAAAAGGAGAATCACTCATATTCCAAATAGAACTCAAAATCAAGTGTTAGACAAGTACAAGACTTCTGATAGAGTTTGATAACTTTAAACAATAGTAACCCAAAATGAATAAAATTCCTTTATTATCCAAATCCAACAACGAGTCAAACTCCTATTTCAAGCCATATTCTACACAGTGTGCCTCGGTTATCACTATCATCTCCACATCATTCAATGGGATAGAAGATTGAAGATAAAATCTTTTAATGGTGCTTGTGGTATTACAGAGTTTACTAAAGTTTGAAAACATTAGAAAAGTCTCACATATGTTGCTAACATTTATGGAATGAAAGACTAAACTGAAAGTTAAGGAGGAGTGGAATTTGTAAATTTGTTTGGAAGATTTTTAATTAACATGTTATCCAATATCTATCTCTTTGACCTTTCTCTCATTGGTAGAAGGCTTGGTAGATCCAACATTGAGATGACAATAAATGTTATACTTAGGGTTTGTTTGGGATCTACTTATTTTACTGAAATTAAAAATTTTTTACTGAAAGTATTATAGATAAAGGTAAAAGTTAGCTGAAATAATACAGTGAAACCCATGAATAGTACCAAAAAGTGTAGTGGGGCCCATGAATAGTAACAAAAATAAGCTGAATAGTAAAATAAACTGACTTTTTAATTTTTGCTAAAAGCACACTTAGAGCATTAGCATCAAGGTGCATCAGGCTCAGTAAATTTTCAATTTTTATTTGTTTTTGTTTTTTTTGTTTTTTTTATAACAATGAGCAGTAGGCTCAATATACTTATTAAGCACTATTCACTTAATACATTAAAAAATTATATTTTAATTAGTTTCTCTTTCTCTCTACCACACACTCTCTCCCAGATGGCTTCAGTTAGCGGGTGATCACAATTTGTGTTCAATCTGAGCTAAGGAAATGTTCTTTGTTAGGACATATGTGAGACTTGTTAGAAACATATGTTATGTAAATTGGCTAATCCTTTGACAAAACGCACTTTACTTGTAATTAGGCAGATTTAGGATGAGTTTAGTACTTCGAGGAACAAGAGTTCAAGTTTAGTATTGAAACCATGCAAATCTGTCCAAGAAACAAGTGAAGAAATGTTGTTCATTAAACCTCGACAAATCATATCTATCGAGGTTTAATGTTGATGCTCGACAGCAGCTTGACAGAAGCTGTATCTATCGAGAATTACGAAATTTAGATTTCCAGATCTGATTTTACGCATATCTATGTGTATTTGTGTAGGGTTTCTTTTCTCACAACCCTAGACATATAGAAGGATTATTTTAATGGCTGTCAAAAGGTGATGTAAGGTGATGCAACTTGATGAAAAGTCATTATGCATGCAAATTGTGATCGGAGACAAAATTTGCCCCAGTTCATCATATTTTCTTTAGAAGTTTCTGCGTCTTTTTGTGACCAAGGAGTTTCCTGATTTTCATTATTAGATGAACTGAAGAACTTTGCAGCCAGCATCTTCCTCAAGTTGATGTGTTAGTCACGTACTAGGATCCGTGCATCATTGGTAATCATGTACTAGGATTTGTGCATTGAAAGGAGAGATTGTCACTATATCACAAGTCCAATTGGGTATTGGGATAAGGGTTCAACTGTAGGTTGGTATTAGATATTGAGATTCCTTTTACTTGTAACCGTTTGTTTTGATAATAGTGGATTCTCATGAGTGGTGACCTTAAATTCACCTGGTGGGATTTTGCCTCGGTGGTTTTCTCCATTTGTAAACAAATCATATGTGTCATATTTATTTTCCGTTGCATTTAACTTAGTTGGTGGTTTGTTTGTGCTACCACGCTTATTGCTTGTAATTGAATCTAATTAATTTCACTTGGCTAATTAATTTGATAAGTTACCAAAGGGATCAATACATTCTTGGCCTATCATTCTTCGATATCCTATGGAGAATTTTGACTTTGTTTAAATACAATTTTGAGTTAAATAGCCCTACTAGTAGCTAAAGATCATATATTTGTAAATGATAAGGTTCATGTCTGGTTAGTTCGAAGCTATAGCATATTAGAAGCTATAGCATATTAGTTAGAAGCTATAGCATATTAGATTGCATGTTGAGAGTTGGTTACAAGCTGTTAAGCAGTAACAACTTAACAGAATTTGTTATTTAAGGTCCGTTTGGATACCGCTTATTTTGCTGAAAACTGAAAACAATAAAAAAAAAAGTTACTGTTCACGCGTGAGTTACTGTTCATTTGCTTAAATGCACTATTCATGTCCCATGAACAGTGCAAGAGACGTTGGTTCAAAAAAAAAAAGAAAAAAAAAGAGGCAAATGCAGCTCAAATAATCTGAATCCAAACACATACTTAGTGTCCAAACACATACTTAGTGTCTATTTGGCAAAGATTATTTTTGCCAACTTATTTTACTATTCAATTTATTTTTGCTATTATTCATAAGTTCCACTGCATTTTTTTGGTACTATTTATAGGTCCCACTGTACTATTTTAGCTAATTTTTACTTTTATCTACAGTATTTTAAGTATTCGTTTGGGATCCGCTTAGTTTACTGAAACTGAAAACATTTTGATGAAAATACTGTAGATAAAACTAAAAGATAGCTGAAATAATACAATGAGACCCATGAATAGTATTAAAAAGTGCAGTGGGGCCTATTAATAGTAGCAAAAATAATTAAGCTGAATAATAAAAAAAACTAGCTTGCCAAACCCACACTTAGCTAGTTGGGGTTACGATTTGAGTCCCTAGCTATAAACAACCCATTGTTGTACGTACTTGTAACTCAGTTTTTATTTTTATTTTTTATTTTTTATGAGAATACAAATTTTGGCCAACATGCTAGTTCCTAAGAGAGTGCTCTTAAAGAGTTGAATTCGCATTCCCATGCTTCTAAGCAACTTATAAGCTTTGGTTGCATTTTAATTCTTGCTTGCCTTTTGTTTTGTTTAAGTCACACAACTCAACTTAATTACATAGGAATTAGAATTTTCTCATTCTCATTGTTAACTTGGGCATTTCTCAAAAAGTTATATTAAGTTAGGTATTTATGGACCCCACATCATAGTGTCTTTGAAGTCAAATATTCACTTTTTTTTTTGCATTGAAGTCAAATATTCACTTTGAGCTAGTAATAGCATCTTGAGAATCAAACATAGTAAAGAAATTTGAGACAGAGCATGAACATTAAGTTTTAACTACAATTAATGAAGGAAGAAGCTTCTCCAAACCCGAGCAAGATTTTGATCTTGGGAATGCGAAGCTTTTGTAGCCAAAGTATATTCAATCACTCTGTTACTGATTGTTTTAATGATAACCGGTAGATCGACCTTCACCCTTTGGAGGATCTTTATAATCTTGTCACTTATTAGCATTGGTCAACTCACCATACCTTTACCCTATTCAATAAGGATAAGGTTGATGGATGCCTTGATGTTACTTGTTAGAAAGTTAGGAACACTCTGGTATTCCTTATAACTTGCATTGCCTTTATCGATACTCGTTTATGTTGAAGATTTTAGTATAGCAATTTTAGTGAAAATTAAAGATAATTTTTGAGAAAATCAATGTAGAGATTGACGACGTTTAACAGTACGCTTATGTCCGCGGGTTATATAAGCTGCATTGATCAGTCTCATGCATGGTGCATGGGATCTGTTTCAATCCCTTGATGATCGGCTCCTAAACTAATTAAAGACCCGCTTTATTGTTTGCAATAGAAAATGAGCCATTAGCTTCAGCAACCTAAAAGGATTAAAATGAATCGATTTAAGAGGAATGACCATCAGATTTTTGTTTAGCTTAGGCCGGTTTGGGGGTTGGTCTCTCATTTCTGTATTTCGCGTGATTAATTATGTTAATAATACAACCTATTTGAAATATAATAAAATAGAATTCAAATGCAAATGTTGCTCAAAATATTCTGCTCATCCATTAATCTTATTTAGGACTCCTTGTCCTTAGTAGCTTTCTATTTTGTTTTTAATACACCTTATCCTCTTGTAAATTATCCCTAATATAATCTACCTTGTTTTTTCCTTTATATGCTTCGATACAACTTCATTAATCCACCCAAGAATCAATCATAATTGATTCCCATGCTAATTACCATCCATCCAGAATTGATTCATATTAAATCTTACAAATTGATGAGACAGTTTGCCATTAATCACACAAAAATTAATATATATATATATATATATATATATATATATATATTTTTTTTTTTTAACTGACGCAAAAAGTAATTCATTTATGGGTAAGATTTAAGTACAATATTTATGTTCTATTTCTTAAGTTTTTCTCTTAAAATTCTGCCATGTGACTTTTTCCTCATGTGATGAAAATGTATTTTATTAGTTAAATATAACCACATGGCAGATTCTTAAGAGGGAACTTAAGGAGGTATTATAAATTTATATATAGATTAGTTGCAGATATATGTCATCAAGGACAAAACTTAGTATAATACTTAGATGCTGTTTCTTAGATTTCTCGCTTATAATTCAATCGTCATGTGACTTTTTTCTCATGAGATTAAAGTGTACTTTTAGTTAAATAATCTTAACATGGAAACTTAATTAAGGAACATCAATCATACTACCGCTGCTGATGCCCATGACGTGCCTTCACATCAATCATACTTCCTAAGTTTTGTCTTGTCATCAATTACGTTCACTTTAATTGTAAGTCTTTATGTAAAATTTATACAAATAGTTTGAAATAATGTTTGTTTGTGACTAATAAATTTGATTTCCATTTTCGGTTGAAGCCGTTGCGTAGAAGCAAAAGGAAAAAAAACGACGTAAGGTGAATCAGGTGATGGCGTAATTTGGCAGTATATTCTTTTGGCGGTTCAGTTAAAAAGAAAAGCAATGTGGTCACATTAATCTCTTATATATATATATGTCCGTTAACAAGTCTTATTACCCTTTTTATCACTTCCAAAAAAGACAGCGGTGGTGACGGGTTCTGCCATTTTGGAGGCTAGCTAAGCTAATTAAGGCCTCACCCTCATCATCCAAATTCCAAAAAGGAAAATATACCTACTACTACTCTTGTCGAAATCTGAAGAAGCTAGCTATCTAATTAAGCTGTGGTAATTACCATTCGTGCAAGTAATGCAGCAGTTTCTTTATACACCGACGTATGTACGTGTAATTAACCTTAAGCTTTAAGGAATAAGAGTTATAAAGTTACTAGTAGTAATTAACGAACATCAATCTTTGCCTATATATATATATATATATATGTATATGCATTGAGAGAGAGAAAGAGAGAGACATGAGATACATATATACCCTATGGATACTAACGATGATGCATGTGGATGTGGCGGTGGGTCAAGGTCGTCTTCTTCTTCAAGATTGAAGTACTTGATAATACGGCCAGAGAAGGGTGGAATCGGGGACTTATATCGTTACCTGGTGTGGGCAGACTTGGCGAGCGGGCTGAGCTTCCTGGAGGGTTCGGACCAGGAACTGGTGGAAAGAGTGGCGGCGGATCACAGATGGGTCATACTGGTGTCACTCATACTCCGCAAATTCATTGCCTTTTTTGCCAAACCCATGGAGTGGACTGGCTATGCTTTTGACTTCTTTCTCAATCTCCTCTCTCTCAATCACAACCTTTTTGGTCTACTCTCCAACCTCTTACAAGGTACGTAGTCTAGTAATTGATTAATAGCAGATATACCACTTACACTACTACTTTTTTCCTTGCTTTGTCTTCTGACCGATAACATTTAAATTAAACTAAATGGTTAAATTTATTGTAAACAAGTTGTTTTACATAATTTTATATACTCCAAAAAGTAACTGAAATTATAGATTCAAATAACGGTTTTTAAGTAGGAAATTGTGGCATTAAATCATTATTTCAATTTCCTTTTTGAGTGCGTGTAGGTGTCATTACAACTTCAGGAATTGATTGCAATTGGCCAAAAATTATATAGTTACTTAAGTGATGTAGCTTTGTGGTAGTTTTAGCATTATCATTACCACCGCATTCCTTTGATGCGATGGTCACTCCACAGATATAAGTGGTTGTGGGGTGTGGGGGTCAAGAGCTGGGGTTTAAGTCTCCAGAAAGGAGCTTCACACACATATACACTTTATATTAGATTAGGTTAGAATAAAATTCTATCTTGTATATATATAAAAAAAAGCATTATCATTGAAATTAATCACATAAATGTATTAATTAATGTAATGAAAAAGGCGTTATCTTTTTTTTATTTTTTTAAACAATTAAATTTAACCATGCATTTATCCAAATAAGTTAAATCTTATTAGACACTCCTTATTGCATATTTCATACACGCGTCCTGTGAAGTTGTATTTTGAAAACATGATTTCGATTAAAATTGTTAAACGGAGAAATCATGTTTTGTGTTTTCAAAACATGATTTTAGTCCACGTGGCATTTTGTGTAAGGTGAATGTGCAATAACTAGTGTGTGATAATCATTGCCCATCCAAATATATGTTGCTTGTGAGTGAGTTCTGGTACTTACTAATGAAATGGTTTTCTATGGTTCCCCCCTTAGAAGAAATAATAACGTTGCATACTCATTCTCATTCTCATTCTCATTCTCGACATAATAGTAATGTATTTAACACATGGCGTTTGCAATGGGAGAAACAGGAAAAGTGGTGGTGCCAGAGCGGGACACGGAGACCTTCATAAGTACAGTTGGGCATTTAGATGGGCGGATTGACCTTTACAAGACCCAAAGCTTACTACTACTGCAAGATACTAATAATAATAGTGAATCATCTGTTTTTGGGGAGAGAAGCATAAGAATAGAAATGGGGAACCGGGCCCTTATGGACCTTTGCATCATGGCCTCCAAGTTGGCATATGAGAATTCCAAAGTCATTAAAAATGTTGTACTTCACCATTGGAAGGCAAGCAAGCTATTCTACTTTTTTTTTTTTTTTTTGCTAAACAGCTATTCTATTTGTTTTCTCTTGTTTCCTTCTACTTTATTTATTTATTTTTTTACATGATGATAAACTATATTAAGAAAGGATAAAAAGGGTCTCATGACAATTTGATTTTTTGATAATATGATAGTTACAATGAGAAGAGAATATCTAAATCCTAAATATTTTAGAAACTCTAGAAAGTACTAACCAGTTAAACTAAAATATCTTGACGAGAGCATGAGAAACTTTTAACCTGCCTCATGAGCAAGAGCTAAACGAGAAATTAAGTCAAGTTAATGAATTAGGATCCCTAGTCAAACAAAAGGAAGCCCAACGGCCAGCCTTTTTCTCTGACATATATTCAACATATGTTCATGATACACAATTTTGTAGAGAATAAAAAAAAACAAGATAAAAATTAAAATATGTGTTTACGGAATAATTTTAAGACCACGCATTTTTCATAACTATTTTATATGCTAGATTATGATTAACTGTTTGTCATTTCCACATATACCATCATTTTTTTCCACCACTCATAATCAATTGTATCAGAATCATGACAAAACAAATGATTGTAGTCCTAAATTTTTCCTTCCTTATGTAACATGCTAACATATACTAACAATTTCTGTCAGATGCATTTTGTGGACTTCTACAACTGCTGGAATGGTATGAACACCAAGAAACATATTTTCCATATATTTTTTTTCTTTGAGAAGCATATTTTTCACATGATTTGTGTTAACATATACTCCAGTTTTACTGTTTAACTTGCCTAATCATATAAAAATGATTTGGTAGATTTCCAGAGGGAGAGGTCGACACAAGTGTTCATACTGTGTGACAAGGATAAAGATGCGAATTTGATACTGATCAGCTTCAGGGGCACAGAACCTTTTAATGCGAATGATTGGAGTACCGATTTTGACTACTCTTGGTATGAAATCCCAAAATTGGGAAAAGTTCACATGGGATTCTTAGAAGCCTTGGGTTTGGGCAACAGAGCTGATGTTGTCACCTTCCAAAATCACCTTAAAAAATGGACTAATTCAGGTGGTGTTCATGTTAGCAAAAGCCCTTCTCAAGGCAGGGAATCAGTATCCTCAAACATTGATTCGGGCCAAGAACAAGATCAAGGTGGGTGGAAACTGTTTGTTTGAATAATATTCACCCTTTCCTGACTGAGTTTGAACACTATCTCTGCTCTAGTTCCCATATAAAATGTTCAAAATTGTGAAATGATTAAATTTAAACGAATTAAGTTTTTGGAAGAATCGGTAATTCTTCATACTCTAAACTCTAAAGGGCATGCTAGTGCAGGTATTAAGAAGATTCCACCAGAAATGGTGGAGATGACTGCGTACTATGCTGTAAAAAGTAAGCTCAAGAGCTTATTCAAGGAGCACAAGAATGCGAAATTCGTGGTCACTGGACATAGCTTAGGTGGGGCACTTGCCATATTATTCCCAATGGTGCTGGTGCTACATGAGGAGATGGAGATAATACAAAGGTTATTGGGTGTATACACATTTGGACAGCCCAGGGTTGGGAACAAGGAACTGGGGAGCTTCATGGAAGCCCATTTGAATCATCCAGTCCCAAAGTACTTCAGGATGGTCTACTGCAACGACCTTGTGCCCAGATTGCCTTACGATGACAAAATCTTTTTCTATAAACATTTTGGAGTGTGCCTTTACTATGACAGCCTATACATTGAAAAGGTACAACTTATGTCACTGCAACCATAAACCGAGAGCATCCTGTCTTTCGGTTTCTTAATGATATAGCACTTGTGTGTCCGTATATAATAACACAGCTGATAACGGCCCAATAAAAGGAAACTGTCGCTATCTATATCCCTCTAATACATGTTTAATTTTTCCAAAAAACAAAGGAAGAATAGCAAAGCAAAAGAAACGAAAGATAGGAACTTTACATAGGTATTCTTAATCATTATCATCTTCAATTATTAAAGAAACAAACTTTCACACCACAACTATTAGAAGAAATCTCTAAAAGTTTTGTTTGGTTATTGAGTAAATAATGAGAAAAAAGAAGAAAGTATAACATATAAAATGGGTTATGGTTTCACAATCATAACTTCAACCTCAACCTGTTACTAGACTGCAAGTTTTCTCTCTTTGTTTTTCTTGTATCTTCTTGGAAACCAAACATAGAAATTAGACAAAGGAGAGAGGGTTATTACCTGATGTTAAGACTATTGGAATTTCAGTCTGGCTTTGTTTGGGCCCTTATTATGTCCATTGATTTTTTTCACCATTCTTGTCCACAATGTTTATTTTTTTAACCCTATTCACACAAAAAGATATATTTTTAGAAACAGCCAATTTAACACAATGATCTTTGACTGCCTTGTACGCAGTTATAAAAATGATGAATTTCAACTCTTTGACTACAAGTTTTCTGTTGAATTATCATGGACCAAGGAACATATATCCAACTATGTTCGTATGCGTATAATGATTTAGTATTTTAGCTGGCAATAACTGAAAGAATGAACAAAAAAAGTAATGTTCATTGTCATGTTATAACAGCTTGTCTTAACTTTTAAAGTTATCTTTGTTGGTGTTTCATCTTCTTTACAATACTGAGTTGGTTTTTTCTTTAATCTATGCATATTTGAAGCATATGGATGAGGAGCCAAACAGAAATTACTTTGGAATGAGATACCTGATACCAGAGTATCTGAATGCTGTTTGGGAATTAATCCGAGGTTTAATAATGGGCTACACCCATGGGCCAGAGTATAAGGAGGGCTGGTTTTCCATACTGCTCAGGGTGATAGGACTGGCACTTCCTGGTCTTTCTGCACATTGCCCCACAAATTATGTCAACTCTGTGAGGCTTGGAAAGGAGCGCATCATTCAGTTATCCTCATTCTAAGAAAATCTCATCTTGCAAATAATGCTGGTCATAGTGTAGAATAAGAACGCAATCATCAAGTCAAGAGGTCAGAATAATGTTGCTTTTTTGAGTTACACGTCTTCTATGGTAAGAATGCAGTCTTAACTCTTGTGTTTTCTTTACCTGTCAATCGATCAGATGTTAACTATAGTGTGTCTATCTGTCCCCGTTTGACATTGATTTTGTTGCTAAAAAAATAGTGTATTGAAACCGAACTCTTACTTGATGAGGATAAACACACATCTTTACCTAAGAAGGTTGTTTGTTCATTATCACTGCAGAAAATGTACGTCTGGTTAGGTACTTCTTTCCTTAGTATATGAATGCAACTAACATTTTAATTTATGTTAACCATCTCATTTCCAGTTTCATGCATTGACTTAGTATGAACACCTAATTGTCAGAACAAGCAACAACAATCTTGTTCCAAGAAACTATAAACCATCAGGGCAGAGTAAGAAATATAGTATTAACTCCATAACACTAAATGAGTGCTTTTGGCAATATAGTGAAATGATCTTAACTCCAAACTATATGAGATACATAAGATTTTGATATAAAAAATGTGTCAAGTAGCATTATTTTCTGGGAGTTGCCTAACTATTACATAAAATCTCTGCCAATAAAAGTAAGAATATCCAGAGCTCAATACATAGTTCTCTCTATCAAAAAATTGCAATCACACTAAGAAATGGCACGAGTTATTAGTTGAAGACCCCTTTTGAGATGCGTTCCTGACCTTTGGAGCCCAAAGAACTGAGAACACTGCATAGATCACCAATGCCATTTCCAACAACCCTCAGATGAAAAATGTTGTTCTCTTTTTCAAAATACACTCAACATGAGTCATGTGAACAGCTGCTGCCAGCTTTGCCTTTACTAGAGATTTGAGGGATAAAACTATTTATATCATTGCATCAGACTGTATGCGCTGATTGGATCACATTCAAGTCCAAATTTTTAAGCCTCGCTACAGATTCTATATGTCCCCTCAAAGTATGTAACTCCCCTAGCCTGCAAAATTCAAGGGTTATTATAACGAAGTACATTTCAATTGATACTCCATGCCAAACTATTCTGCTTAGTGCAAAATATATATATATATATATATATATATATATATATATCACATGTCAACAGAATAAGCTAATGCATCAGGAGGGTAAAAGATCTGTAAACCAGGTAATTTAGATTGGATCAAATCCATATAGAAAATCATGGAGCAGGTCATTGTAAAGAGTGAATACTTGAATAAAAGTTTGTAGTACCTGGCTATTTCAGCACGCCGCCTGGCCTGTTCAGCAATCATAGAAGATCGCCTACCATTGATCTCTAAATCTCCAGATGTATATCCTTGTAGACTTCTCTGAGAAACTACCCATTGGGCCGCCCTATCTTCCTTCCCATAATCTTTCTTAGAGGTAAAAGCTGTCTGTTGAAACCAAAAAGAAATATAAAGCAAGAAGGATCATTTCTGAAGCCAAGGCTTACAACTCATAGAGGCTAATAAGAATCACCATGAAATAAAGTACACTGCAGTTACCTTTCTATCAAATAAGAGATTCCAAGCTTCTCCACTCAATGCATAGCGTACTGTGAACTTGATAATATCCAGTGGTATATAGAAGATCAAACTATATAACCATATAACACCAGCCCATCCCCATCCAATGCCGCTAATGGAAGCAAAGCTAATATTTGCATAGACAGCAATTACAGTAGCAACCTAACACATAGAAATAATAATCTCAGCAGATGTACTGAAACTCCGCTTGGTTTGATTTAGTTAATTCACAATCAAGTTTTATTCAGGCAACATATAGTTGGTTTGGTTGGACATATTGAGAGATTTGTCCAGAAGGTGAGATATGAAATAAATTAAAAAAACAATTTTTGGAGCTCCGTATAGGAGCTGTGCCTTTTTGCATAAACTTTACCAGTTGAGCCACCACAAAAGCACACATCAAGAGAGTTCCAGGCCTCTCTAGAAATGACCACCCCTGACTACGTGTAACAAATATGAGAGCCTGGCTGATGATGCTAACTTGCAAATATACAGCTGACGAAACTTCCTCACTGTTACTGGATAAGGAGCTTAAGTTGAAGAGAGTCTGCAATGACAGATATAACAATAAACATGAGAATAAGGTATACAAAAGAAAACAACTATATCCTTTTTCTATTCAGTTTCACAGAATCTTATGAAACATATTCATAAGACAAGTTTATCAAGTTTCATACCTCAAAGAAAGTGGTGTCCACTATAACCCAGTAAAATAAGACGGTAACCAAAGCAAGATATGTGCCAATGACAATGCCGGTCGCAAATATTTCATTGAGCTTCCAACTGTCAGGCATTGGAGATGGCTTTACTCGGTCCTTTGAAATAGTCATGATGGTCCCTAATACAAATCACAAACATTTTGATCACATTTCCCATATATGGCAAAGCATCAATGGTACTAAAAAAATCCTTCATTCAATTCTTTATCAATTTAATTTATTATATATTTTTTGCAAAGTCTTTAGTTACTTCAGAAAGAAATCGAGGCCAAGAATACCAGCAAAGTAATAAAAAAAAAGAAAGAAAGAAATAGAGGCTCTTTGAAATAATACCATCATTCAGTATCGCTATTATCAGAACCATGAAAGGTGGGAAGTCATATTCCCATATCAAAGCTAGGAGCACGAAACCAAGCTGCAAAAAGGTTGAGTTGAAGAATTATATGAAAGTTGAAACAAAAAAGCAAGAATTAAACCTTTAGCACTTAAGCTAGTGAAAATGAACTAAAAAAAAAGCAAAATAACCCTAGCTTACCACAATCCTTATGGTTATGGAGACAGCATATATCTGCATATTCATGTAAGCTAATTAGTTTTACCATTAAACAATTTTGAAATCAAGAAACAAAAAAAAGAAGAAAAAAGAAAAAGTTATGTGTAACAATCATGTTTGGTACTACAAAAGTTTTTGATATATTTTGCATGCTTATTGCTTAGACATAAAAATGACAAGTAGCAACTTTGAGTCTGGGAATCAACCTTCCCAAAAAAAGGGGTGGGGGGCATAAGGCTACCTACCAATCACCTCTCCTAGACTCCGTAAAAGTAAGAAATTTGTACACTAGGTATGACTTTTATTGATCTTAGACATAAAAAAATTAGTGCACCTAGAATATTTCCAACCTCAAGAGCAACCAGTGATAGTGTGCAGCTATAATGCCATTTGTTATTGAGGACTTTGATCTCCAATCGAACATAAGAAATAACACATGTATGACAGTGAAATCATTCTAATAGTTCAAAGTTGGTCGAATGGCAAACTTGGTGCATCTGGTATAATTTTCCAGAATTTAAATTTTTTTAAGCATGCACACAATACAGACCTTGATCCTGCAGATATAATGCTAACATCAGTATAGACAGAAGAAAAATCGATACTCAACTGTATAATTCTTCATTCTTTGGAATATAGCTCTGCTAGTCAACACTGCACTGACAATCACACTTAAGCCAGGCTCTGTTAACACTATATCAGCAGCGCCTCTTGCAGCATCTGTAGCATCTGCCACTGCTATTCCAATATCTGCTTTCTTTAAAGCAGGTGCATCATTCACACCATCTCCAGTCATTCCAACCACATGCTTTTTTTCTTGTAAAATTTTCACAATTTCGTACTTATGTTCTGAAAATTTTATGGAAATGATAACTAGAGTCAACAAATCACCAGGAGATATGGCAATAGATATGAAATATATACATGACATGGAGATTTGCAAATAAGCAATCATCTATTAGCCATTTTAGTACTTAAACCATCAAATACAAGAGAACACTTCCATTAGGTCATTTCCATGATCTCGTGACTTGAAAACCTTTTCATACTTTGGCCATACAAATTTGTAATTTTAAAGATAATTTAGAGTTTTTGCTTTATGGTTTCAGAGAACTAGAATGCACTGAATGCAAACATTCAGGAACAGGATTTGGGCAAGCAAATAACTGAAAAATTGCACAATGTAGTGAAATAACACAGAGGGATTCTAACAAATAACAGTGAAGTCAAATAAAAAACAATAAACACACAACATAGAAAAGAATTTATGTGCTTCAGAAAACTTCCTACATCCATGGAGAAGGAAATCAAATCTATTATATTCAATAAAGATTACAATAGTCAACCTCTCAGCTGCTCACTTTGGAGAATTCTATGTTTTCCTTTACCCTCATGACTTGCATCACACACATACGAGAATCTTTCAAACCCAAAAGAACTATCAAATTACTCTTAGAAGAAAATCATTCTATGTTCTTCTAATAGTCTTCTTCTCTCCCCATTTGGGAGGACCCTTGGGTCAAAGCCACCAAGCCTTTTACAATACTATATATATATATATATATATATATAATCTCTATATAAGGGTCCAATTTCAAATCCTTGGTGAACAAGATTTAACAATAATTTTTTAACAAAGAATAACAATTACTTCTTTGACAAAGAACAGGCTTTCCTACAATACTTCTTTAACAAGGAATACCAATTACTTGTCTGACTATGAATAGATATTCCTTCCATACTAAGAAAATAGAAAAATAGGCAATCAAATCAAAATAGGAATTTGAGACAATCTCCAACAAAGAGATGAAGAAAGTAGTTTTTCATGAGTTAGTTTTGGCATTAATTTAAACCAAGTAATTACCACCCAACCTGTCCCTTCTTTTTATGTTAGTAAGTTAGATTTACACCAGTGGGCCTCAAAAACCATGACTTCTCTGCACCACACCATTCTTGTGGGGGCAAGAAGTGCTAGTTTATCTAGAGCTCAATGTCAATTTGTCATATCTTAAAAAGGCTGACGAGTTAGTGTTAGCTAGGAAGAGGATTTAATAGGGAACCTAAGTCAGTTGGTGTTGTTCAAGTCATACCCCCTTCCACATCTCTTAAAATCATGCTATTATCTTCATGTTACATCAATGACCAAACACCAAAAAAATAAAAAATAAAAGAAAACAAGAAGTATGTAATCTAATAAAATTAACTTTCCATGAGACAGGTAATGGATTCAAATACCAGGGAATACACCAGCAAAGCCATCTGCCTTTTCAATGAGCTCATCCACGGGAAGAGCTTCATGTTCATCTTTGTCACGGCCCAACAATGAAGAAGATGGGTACATGTTTGTTCCCATACCAAGTCTTCGCCCTGTCTCCTTTGCAATTGCTAATTGATCACCTTCATTATCACATACATTTTCACATTAGTATCTTTATTTCACATTTCTGAGTAAGAATATTAAAAATCATCAATGATTCTAATAGCTCAGGCCAGCATTATTATATCTATTAACTTATTCAAGACAGGTAAAATTTTTTAAATCCCCAAATCATTGGCATACTGAAAGGTTGAGCATCTTTATCAGCTCTGACCAGGTTGTCAATTCTATTAAATCATGTTCTTGATCCCCATGTTTCTGTTATTTTTTGGATTTTAGTTTCTGATCTTGTTGATACAGTGGTAGACAATGTTAATATTTTTGGTTCCATGCCTGATTAAAATTATGTACATAATTATGATATTCCACCGAGTCCCCAACCTCAAAGGTGATATTCTTATTAGCAGTCTAAATGATGCTTTTATTTGCTATTGTGAGTACGGTTTTTCATAGGGGATATGTTAAAGTCTTATTTTCATCCATGGTGGATTCAGGATCTGCTTTGAAGCCCAGCTAAATCAAACCAATTTACCATTGCGTCATTATGAAGTCCTAATATCCATGTTTTTTTCCCCAAGAAGTCACAAATCCAATCTGTAACAAGAATACAAGTATGCTGATTAATTTCAATTTTTGGGCATGATTCCAGCACCCAAGATGTGTCTAATGCAATATTTCTGTTTCTCACAGAAAAATTATGGAAGACAAACTTTAAAATAGATGTCTTCAATTTACTGAAATAAACTTAAACTACATAGTGATAGCTGAACCAAAATAATTGTATTGGAAACAATTCATAGGAGAAAGAAATGAAATTTTTAACACATAAATGAGTTCTAATAAAAAATTTATATGATTCTTCAATATATATGTGCTCCTTATTATATACCAGAGATCCACATGTACCTGTAATCATCTTAACACAGACTCCAAGGTTAAGAGCCCTGCGGATGGTCTCAGCACTGTCATGTCTTGGAGGATCAAACAAGGGTAACAAACCACAAAATGTCCAAGGATCTCCAGGACTCTCCTTAGTTCTTTCTGGAACTGCCTGAAAGGATGATTAAATGAAGTAAATGAACATCTCAGAGATAATATCAAATGATTTGGCTTTTAAATATGTGCTCAAATGATGATCATGTTACCTAATTTCAAGATTAAATCTTTGAAGTATAAACTAATCTTTTTTAATTCATTAACTTCAAGAATGAAAAGCAAAAGAGGATAGCTATGTGCTATACCTGATACGCAACACCGAGAGATCTCAAGCCCCTTTCAGCAAATTTGTCAATGATGGAATGCACTTTTCCGGCAATTTCTTGTTTCTCTTGGCAAAGATTTAGAATCTGACATACAGGAAAACAATAAAACAAAATTCATGCTCTTGTACTCCTGGTGGATTAATTAATTTTCAGACACCATGACCATATTCCTATAATTGCTGGTTTATTAATAATGAATTAAGTTAAGGAACCTATTTATGTCTACAATATTATTCATCAATGCACGGGTAGGAAATTCAGAAGTGAACTTTGCATTAAAATCAGGAGCTCCTTTTCAGGAAACATGAAATATTTGAGGGTACTTTATAAACATATGGATACCTGTTCAGGAGCTCCTTTGCTGGCACGATGCCAATTACCATCAGAATCAATGTATGTAATTGCAGTACGTTTGTCCACTGGATTGAACGGAAGAAAATGCACTTCTGTGATGTTTGCACGAGCCTAAAGATGAAAAGATTCTTTTAGTTGTATTCTTATAAGCACAAACATGCAAAGACAAAGGGGTACTCTCAGTTTTATGCATATAAGCACATACACCCCAACAAAGGAATAGAACCAAGAAACTTCAGTATAAGTAAGATGTCTTATATATATTCCAACCTCCTTTGGATCAGCAAGCATGTTAACGATAGCTTCATCGATAGCATCCTGGTTTTCTATTCTTGATGCTCTGGCTGCAAGCAACACAATTGTATCTCTATCCATATTGTTGTTGAAAACCTGCATAAGGTATGAATTCAACTTTTAGAATATAGGACAAATGAGGCAATAAAATGACTAAAATTTAAAGTTTCTGGTCCAGAAATTCTGAAGCTCCTAATGGAAATCAGAAAAGAGAAACCAGTAATTATATATCACATGGAAATTATTCATCTTCCATCGTGATGTCTAATGTTTGAGACTGATGTATTCGAAACAGAGATCTTTCAACCTAGTAGATGAAATGTAGATTCTCGCAAGAAATATCCAGACTATACAAAGAATAATTTCACTCCATGTTTTCTTCCAACATGCCATGGATACTTTATTTTTCACTGTTTCACCGACAATATGACCATTATGTACTATGTACTACGAAAATTTCCCAAACCCTGTGTGGAGCATGATATTCAAGAAAAAACGTGGAGCAAGAGTTGCATTCCCATAAAAAAATGAAGAAATGTAGCTTAGAAAATTCATTTAGTGAGCATCTTCTTTATTTCAGAAATAGGCATATCCTATGTTAAGTACAATGCAAAATGATTATTGTCGCACATTGATCAACAGTATCATCAATAATTTTTGAAAGAATTTAATGACTTAGTTTAAAGCTCCATGGACTTTCTAAAAGATCAGCAGCAACATTCCAATCAAACTTCACTTAATAAGTATGTCTTAAAGCATCATACTATTAGAAAAATTGTAAGAAGTTTCAGCCTAGGTAATCAATTAGCAAAAATGAAAGCTGTTAGCAGAAGGCAAACTACTTGTGACTTAACTGTCCAACATATTAAATCATCATCTTCTGTCTAGTTAGCCAAATTTTTGGGAGACTCAAACTGGCTTCAATGGCAAAAACATATAAGATTAAACATACTTAGTGACAAAATCTGTCACCATGATGTGCTATGTGCAGATTACTACAGGTTTGTTGTCCAAACTAATTGTAGGATAAAAAACGATCTCATGGAGTCAGCTTTGGTACCTCAATTAGGTTCCGATCAACAGTGAGACGATTCAGGGTAAGAGTTCCAGTTTTATCACTGCAAAGAACATCCATTCCTGCCATTTCTTCAATTGCTGTCATCCTTTTTGTAATGGCACCCTTCAAGAATAAAAAACAATAGTTAAGTTTCATGCTGTGTTTGTTAATGAAGGAAACCACACAATTGAAGTTTATTTCATTTGGTAAGTACTAGAACTATTGCAAAGACGAAAGTCTTATTTGGATAATTTAAATCCATTTGACAAGTTGGAAAATGACTTGCTTTGGTTTCCACTTCATCTTACATATTTGAAGCAATAACTTTGGAATTATAAATTTCATGGTAGATTTATGATATTATTAGGGCTACAATGAGTTGCACCTGTTGAGATAGTCGATGTGAACCAATTGCAAGAGTCACAGATAATACTGTTGGCATAGCTATGGGTATTCCTCCGATTAAAAGAACAAGAAGGTTGTTGATTCCATCCCTGTATGAACGTTTCTGAATAGGAAACATGACAATGATTTCAAGAATCATTCCCACAGCTATGGAGCAAATGCAGAAGTTCCCAATAGCGGTAAGGACCTGCAGAAAAACAATTCATCAAATTTTCATAATACTACAAAAGCTTCCATATGACTTTTGGAATATGAGCGCCTTGTCAGACTACATCAAAAGAGGTATAGGTGAAAACAGCTTAGCTAATTTTGATTTCAAGCAGATTTGAATTACAACTACTGTTAGCCTGGTCTTGGGCAGTATCTTCAGTATTTTGACAGTTCTTGATGTCACATTCCAGAAACATATATTGTGAAAATGTTTTTCTATTTCAACCTCATTGCAATATAAATGCTGACACTATAAAAAAAAGTTAATACATGACAAGAACACAAATAAATTATTATTACAAGAACACTACACCACCTATTACCAAACCAAATCAAACTGTTAAGGTTAAAGAAAAAACTGGAAAATGTCATAATTGTCTAATAGAATCACTGTAAAGTAGCTATTTCAAGAAATTTCAAAGTATGTACTACATTAAAATGGTAGAGTTAATTCATGATGGACAAGGTCACGGGAAACTTTAGTATCAAGGAGACTCTGCTGGCAAAGAATTAAAAATCTTTAAATCACCTTCTGGAAATGACCGATAACTTCGGTGCTGTCAACTAAATATGCTGCTTTTCCCAAGAAAGAATGAACTCCAGTTGCTATCACTACAGCTTCAATCTCTCCATGCTTACATGTTGAACCAGAAAATACTTCATCACCTGTCCTCTTAGTGACAGGCAGAGATTCTCCAGTAAGAGCTGACTGCACAGACCAAATTACATCATTATATGACTCATATTGAAGTCCATCTAGAGAAAAATAATTACAATCAAATCAAGCAGTTATATTGGATATATTAGAAGGAAAAGAAATAATTACTCAACCCAAAAGTTAAAGATAGTTGCCAAGAGTACAGTATAGATAAAACAGCTTCTTCTTTAATTTTAAAGAAGCACTTGCCTGGTCAATTCTTAGTGAGTCTCCTTCAAGCAGACGAGCATCAGCAGGAATGATATCCCCAAGCTTTATGCTAATTACATCTCCTGGTACCAGGACAGCTGCATCTTGCTCTTGCCACTGCCCATCTCGGAGAACCTGTATATAGAGATGGTGTGTTGATACTTTCTTGTACACTCAAGTGTGGTTGTTGTTTTTATAACAAGATTTAGAAAAGGCAACAAAAAAAATCAACCCAGGAAAATAAGCATCCCTCAAAGGATAAGGTGGGGGGGGGGGGGGGGGTAGATACATCATTTAAACTTCCAGGGTGTATTTTTCGGGAATAAATATGAGTCTTGTGACACCATGGAGCTATGTAAAACCCCTTCCCCCACCCCCCCTCCAAAGGAAAAAAAAAGGTGGTGTGAAACATTTGATAGAGACTAAATTCAGAATCCTAAGCAGATTAAGTATATTTTTTTTACTAATTACCTTATTTCTTTCCTTTTGATCTTTACAAAATAAAGTAAAATCTTCTAAGCATTGGTTTGCCCTTATGTGCATGTGCACATATTTGTTTTAGCACTTGAATTAACACAGTATGTTTCTTTAGATCTTTCACTTCACAAAAATTTCTAAGGAGAAGAAAATGGTACAAGTTTGGTATTCTCGAAGTATAATGGAAAGGAAATGCAAGGCAATTTGACCATGTTCACTACTAGCTGATGGCATCAGAATGGCAAACCTTTGTTTTAGGCGCTAAACGAGCCATAAGTGCTGATGCAGCATTCCCTGCGTTATTTTCCTCTATAAAACTGATTGTTGAATTGATTAAAAGTAGGCAGACAATCCCTACAAAGTCTTGCCAGTCAGGACCCTGCCCCTGAAATATCATTCCCACAAAGAGAGAGAGTATCAGAATAGCCTTCAACTAGACTTCAAGAAAGTATAGGAGAGAGGAAGGGAAAAAAGGAGAAAAGAAGAAAATCCATGGAGAAGCACTATAGTGATTTGCATGCTAAGATGTAGCTACTCACTCCGCCATTAGCAAGGACAATTGCCATTATTGCTGCAGCTTCCATAACCCATGACAAGGGATTCCACATAAAACTCAAAAATTTCAAAAATTTGTTCTCCTGCATCAAAATAAAATTGTTTTTCAAAGTTAGGAACTACTTTAATGTGATAAACTTTTTACACCATAGATATTAGGGTACAAAAAAATCCATAAGCAATTAGACATCCTAACAATATTCATCCAAATTAAAGGGGGAAAAATGAATTCCCTAAGCTCAAATTCAATGAACCAGATTGTAGAGAAATGAGCATGTGAATTTGAACCAGATTCCAACTTGGCTGTAATAAAACCCATTATATTCATACTAATTTACTTTGAGCATTTTCAACATTAAAAAAACTTCATTAGTGTGGTAATCTTCAACTATTTGGGCTTTCCTTAATGCATTTCTAGGTTCTAAATTACTACCTGAATAGAGCACTCTTTTAGCTCAATAAATAAACTGCTTTCAACAACAGCCACTTTTAAATTTTCAGCACATCTTGATGCATTCAAGTTTTTACTGGTCAACTATATATAAAGGGCAATTTTAGTCGAGCAAATCTGGTTGACTCTGTTGATCTGATTTCCAGTGGAATTGACTCTTCAAATTTCTTCAAAAACTAATCATGAACTAATACAAATTAGAAAATTTAAAAACTGTGGAGCTTACTGGCTTCTCTTCGAGCTTGTTTGGGCCAAAAATCTGCAGTCTGGCTTCCGCATCTTCAGATGAAAGTCCTCTTCGTGTTGTTCTAAGTTGTTCAAAAACTTCATCTAATGGTATGTTCTCCTATCAAAGCAAAGTGTTTCAAAGATGTTGATAGTACTACAGAGGCTGAATTCAAAATGTGGCACTTGTTATGTGATTTGAAAAACTTACCAAATCGATTCCCTCTCGATGGAAATCCTCAGGATCCAGCAATGGTTTATCCAAATCTTGAGCCATAATTCAAGCTTAAAATCCTGTGGTTACAGTCAAATTGAGACTAAGAATCCATTTTCTTTGAAATCTTTGAGAAATACTATAGTATGAAGACTCAGAAAATAAATAGGAAATAGATAATTAGCATTGCCCATCCCCGATAAATAGGGAGGTCCTTGGATAAACAAACTTGTACTGGAGTAATAATTCTGTGACTAGGACGGAAACTGTACATAAAGCCTTTTTCAACAATTTGGGTCAGTGTCACAGATCCCTATGATGAAATTATTCTAATCACAAGCTCGGTTGTCATGTTTCTTGAAGAAATCAACGAACATTTAATCCTTCATTCTTAAACTGTGATATTCGAAAAGCCTAAAACACAATGTGCTAATATCAACTGTCATAATCATCATTATCTAGCTAATTTGTGCACCAAGTTATCTTCAATGTGGGAGAATAATTATAGAATTGATTGTATGGGTGAATCTCATGAATATATGAATAAGATCCATTCCAACTAGTCCTAATATTCACCTAGGTAACACTACATAAATATTAGAAGTTTCTAAATTCATCATGATGATCAATTTGAGTTGTACTGCACTTGAATTGCTGATAGCTGAGCAGAAGTTACATTGAAAAAACTAGAGTGATTCTGCATGACATTAAGGTTACAAAAAAGAAAAAAGAAAAAAGAAAAGATCTAATGTCATTATCAATCAAATAAATAAGTTGGCCCTGGATTCTTTTTAAAGAAGAAAAGCAAAGTAATGATTATTGGTAAGACAAAAGAAGTAATGTCATCTGGTCAGGTGGCAAAGCTCACTGTAATAGACATCAAATTAAACATACAAAGCAAATGCAAAAGGTGAAGAAAAGAAAAGGAAGTGGTAGAATTACTCACTGATGCAAAAACTGGGTATGGGAAGTTGGATGAAGAGGCTCCTTCTGCTCCTCTTCTTCCTATAAGAAAGAAATGGGTGTGAGTGGTACAAGGAAGCTAAGAGAAAGGAGTGAGCAAAGTAAGATGTTTTAAAAGGGATAGTTGGATTTAGATTTTGTATCTAATTGATTTGGTAGCTGACCGTTGGTTAGGAGCAGTTTGGCGGGACGAGTGGATGATCTTAGTCGTCTTGCATGTCCCATTCTGCAACGCTATTTTATTATATTGAGATTTAGAATTATTCGCTTTTAGTTTCAATACACACAAAGAAAAAGAGTAAGGAAGATGGAGAAGACCGTTGGCTTAACTACCTTTCAAAACTTACCCTTCTTACCTAGAGACTAGAAGACTAGAAGAGAACAGTACCACCTAACCTAACAATCCAGCTTCCTCAAAAACATCCAAAAAAAAGTCCAAACCCCAATCTGTATTTTGGTCTTTGCCCATTGCCTCATTGGTACTAACTAACTACTACCATCTAATCCAATCTACTACAGACTACACTACTAAAGTGTCGTGCTTACAAGTTACAACATATAATTTCACACGTGGAACAAAACGTGGCCAATTGGACATTACCTTGCTCCCACGTCCGCCTAACTATTAACTCATTACTCGGATCGGATTTGGGGGTCCCTACTCCCAATTCCTCGTGGGTTTCGTTTCCTCTTCTATTTGCAATTTTGTTGTCTTATTTTTAAGATGACCAGTCTCATCACCGCCCAGAAATTAAAAAAAGAAAAGAAAAGAAAAGAAAGATGAGTTTTGTCCTAATCTGGCAATAGTGAGTTGATAATTGATGCTTGTTATAAATGGTTTTGATGTATGAGAGAACAAGTCGAACTTTTAACTTTGAAATTTTGATCTTTATTATTATTTTTTAAAGCGTTTTGATTATTTTAGTTCAACCGTGTTCTTATTCTTTCACATCAATAATAAGGTAAGAAAATTCTTTAAAAATTGCGGATATTTAGTGGGAAATTGTGGATAGTATGGAGATAAAGTGTATGTGCCAAAGTGAAAATAATTTTTTTTTTTTTTTAACAAAAAAATAGAAGTTAATAGAGTGGGAATAGAATTCAAATTTAAAGAGGATTTGTTTTGGTACTATAATAAAATTATTATTTGTCTCAAATGGGTTAGATTCTAGACAAGATTTCCGCGAAATTGTGATATTTGGGCTACAGGCCAATTAGATCAGTTTGGATTGAGTTTTCAAGGGGCAAACCCACCACCCAACCAAGATCTAGCAGGTTTTGGAGTGGAGCACCTATTGTCGACCACCCAAGCATCGAATTGATTGACGGTCGACTTGGGTCTAATCAATTGTGTTGGATGGCTAGTCTAGGAGGACATCCCTAATTGGTGTAGGCACAGTTCAGAATTCTAGATTTCTTATTTAACGACAAAAGACTTTACAGATTGAGTTAATTAGAAGTCACTATTTTAACAGCTTTGATATATAAATTTTCTTGAAAAAAAAAAATACCAATTTAATATTATAATGTATTTCCTTATTCTATTACGTTTTTCCTCTTTTATCTTGTTATCTTTCTTCATTATTTATTACCTTCTCATGCAAACATATCCTTAAATCTTAGTTTATATAAGTCTACCGTATGCTAAATATCGTCAATCATTTCATTTTATTTATGGTTGAACCTAATCATTTAAAAAGATAAGTGGGTACCATCTGGATAGGAATTGAGGTTTTTATTTTGTTTTTTTAGAATTTAATAGAGATTAAGTTAAAGCTACGTTTCTTTTTTTTTTTTTTTTTGAGTAAACATACATACTTATTAGACAATAAACTTATAAAATGGTTCATATCCTCATTTCCTATTTGAGAGTTAATGAATGCATTAACAAAACAGGTTTTGGTTAGCTCTTGATTTCAAAGTCAAACTTAATCCAAACAATCATGCCATGCATATTCCGTATTGCATACATTTCCTTTTTCCTTTTAATTGTCCACCTTTGACCTTTCCCTTCTGCCCACCCCTGCCAATCTACTTAACATAACTGAATATCTGAATGCCTTTGCCAGCAAACTTTGACCGTTAGGTTGGGATTTGTTTTTTTGATTGAAAGAGAAGACCACCTCTATATGTAGTGCTATCCCTCATTAATTAATAATATTCAATTTTTATTTTTATTTTTATTTTTAAAAGAAGAAGAAAGAAATCATATCTTCCTAATGTCATGAGTAGAGTTTCCTTCATGTCCTGTTAGTGCTATTCATATGGTTCTTTTTTGTACGTTCCTTTCCTTTGTCTATCATTCCAACTTTTAGTTTTAGGTAGTTAAATGAGCATCCGTGAGGCACATGTGACTCTACAAAATTTTTCTAATCATACTTAATTTGGTTCTCTTCTTTCCACATAGTGTCCTTTTATTTGTTTATTTACAATATATATGGTGCTGATGACAAATAACAGTTTGGATTATTCCTTTTGACTGTCTGTCTGAAGCAATAGTTGGATTTCATTTTGAAGTTGGGCCCGAGGCCTGACTCAATTTTAGAATCTCAGATTGGGTTCGTACGGCTGGACTAGAAGCTTCATCCTCAAGCCCATGTTAAGCCACCCAATTCCTATCCAGTGGGCTAAGTTCTTACGTTGAAGACTTAGAGCTTTTTTGAGCCTATGAAGACTTCAAGTTTGAACCGAGTTAATGTTTTATGAATATTTCTGCAACTTGGGCATGGGACTATAAATGGATTCGAACAACTTATGAATAATTTGGACTCCACTCAGAGAATAAATTTTGTTTATTTTAGATTGTTTAGCAAATGAGATGAGTTTAACTAAGCCAAATTTCAACATAATAATATGTAACAAGCTCGTGAACTTGAGTCTCTATTTAAGTATATATAATATTATATGTTTATATGTATATAGGTATAAAAATATATAATTAAATAGACTTGGGGTTGGATTATGTATCCGATATAATTGCATTGATGTTTTCCATGCAGATTGATATACAGCGCTACCCCTAATAAAAATTCAGACTTTTGTTTATTGTTTTCTCTGGTGGATTTCAAACCTATCACCTTGCGGATTCAAAAAACCCCTAGTGGATTCGAGATTTACTATTAGAAACTAATAGTTTAGTTACGGTTTTATCAAAGAGAGTATTGTGTGTGCTTTCTTCAGACTTCCGCGACATCAGTATAAAAGAAATTGTTGAAATGATTATTGAGTTTGCAGTACAAACGATGAACTTGAAAAAAATGGCTGTTGAATTTTCAATTTTTAATTTTTTTAATTTTTTATAATTAGTATTATTTTTGGTTGCTCCATATTGGAGTTGCATTATGTAGTTTTATTTTGAGTTTTGAAAGTTCTCTTTACAATATTTTGTGTTTTGCTCTTCTATTTAATTTTTTCTTGATGTTATTGTATTATATATGGTTTGTGTTTGCTTTACTTAGTTTCCAATGTAGTATAAGAGTTATCGTAGTTTTCATAATCCAATTACTAAACACATATAGATATGGGTACGTATATGATTTTGTAGCAAGTTTTGAAGGTATTATGTAGTTACACAGTTTTTTCCCCCTGTATGTACAATTCAAAAAATTAGAATTTCATTTCATATGAGGATTGTAGATTAAAATGTTAACTAATATCAATTTTTTAGCATTTCTTTTAGGCGAAAAGCACATTTTAGTCCATACATTTTCAGGCGATTCTCATTTTAGTCCATACATTTTCAGGCGATTCTCATTTTAGTCCCTACATTTTATTTTTACCGCTTTTAGTCCCTATCCTGAAAAACGCTTCCATTTTAGTCCCTGCCGTTATATCAGAAACGGATATTGTAGACGTGGCAAACGGCAAAGTTAAATAATAATAAACTAATGTCCACGTGACCTAAATTAATAATAAAAAATGTTTTTTAATGCCACGTTAGCATCTAAATTAAAAAAATTAATTTATTAATTTTAACTAAATAAAAAAAATTAAAAACTAAAAATCTTATGAATTGAGATCTAAGTGTGTCTTAAACAAGAACAACAAGAACACAAACTTAGATCCAAGAACACAAACCCAGAAATTATTTAAAAAAAAAAAAAAAAACTAATCAAAGCCAGAATTTCCGATCTTAAAGCCAACCCACAACCACAAAAATAAAACCCACAACAACCCAGGCCAAGAAAATCAACCCACAGCCACAAAAGAAAAACTCAGGCGAGATCGGCAAAAGAAAGAAAAAACTCAGGCGAGATTGGTGAGGAGTGGAGGAAGAAAGAAAAAAATGAAAGGGAGAAGAGAGATTGGCGCTGGGCAGGCGAGATCGGCGAGGTGGGTAGTCGGAGGCTATGGAGTCGAGTGCCCACCTCGCCAATCTCGCCTACCCACCTCGCCGATCTCGATTTCACAGCAGAAACGATGCCGATTTCACATGTTCGCGAAATGTGAAGAAATTTTACAAAGAAAAATAGTATTTACAAAGAAATTCCGATCGGCGCTGGGCAAGCGAGATCGGCGAGGTGGGCACTCGACTCCATAGCCTCCGACTACCCACCTCGCCGATCTCGCCGGCCCAGCGCCGATCTCTCTTCTCCCTTTCATTTTTTTCTTTCTTCCTCCACTCCTCACCGATCTCACCTGAGTTTTTTCTTTCTTTTGCCGATCTCGCCTGAGTTTTTCTTTTGTGGCTGTGGGTTGATTTTCTTGGCTTGGGTTGTTGTGGGTTTTATTTTTGTGGTTGTGGGTTGGCTTTGAGATCGGAATTTCTGGCTTTGATTAGTTTTTTTTTTTTTTAATAATTTCTGGGTTTGTGTTCTTGTTGTTCTTGTTCAAGACACACTTAGATCTCAATTCATAAGATTTTTAGTTTTTAATTCTGTTTTTAATTTTTTTTATTTAGTTAAAATTAATAAATTAATTTTTTTAATTTAGATGCTGACGTGGCATTAAATTTTTTTTTTTATTATTAATTTAGGCCACGTGGACATTAGTTTATTATTATTTAACTTTGCCGTTTGCCACGTCTGCAATATCCGTTTCTGATGTAACGGCAGGGACTAAAATGGAAGCGTTTTTCAGGATAGGGACTAAAAGCGGTAAAAATAAAATGTAGGGACTAAAATGGGAATCGCCTGAAAATGTAGGGACTAAAATGTGCTTTTCGCCTTTCTTTTATTACAAATAAATATATGATCATTTAATTCAAATCTCAAGACACAATTATTCATATTGCTTTACTTTTTATTTAATAAGATATTGATAAACATGACCAATCAAATGAATCATTATAAAGTTTTCAAACGATAATACCGGCATCCGCACAACAATTAAGATATTGATAAAGATGACCAATCAAATGAATCATTATAAAGTTTTCAAACGATAATACCGGCATCCGCACAACAATTAAGAGAAGAAGATGGACATTTATGTGATGGAGATTCCAATCATATAAAAAAAATTAAATCCAAAAAAACAACTATCAACTCGGTATTTTACATTACTTAATATCAATAAATAGTAAGTAGGCACAAAAATTTAGTAATATCTTTTAGATTATGTCAATAAGTGATGATAATAGGTTTTAAAATGATACAACTAAATTCATAATGTAGCTCGTTTGTATATGATACAACTATATGTATAGAAAATGTAAGTTCCATATTGTGAAGACTGTAAAATAATGGATATAAGAGACAAATTTATGCGATGATTTGCATCTTTGAATGCATGAATTACTCAAAATTTTGAAGCTCCTAATTTTATTTAACTACATATCATTTTATTTTCAAGTCCTTGATAATTTTAGCCAATGATTCACTAATTGGCTTCTTAGAATGAGTAAACAAGTTTGAGTTAGATAGAAATTAAGAGATTGCTATAACTATGGTTCTCTTAAACTTTTAAATGATTCACTTGAGCACATGAAAGCTTTTTTCTATTGAAATGTGAAACTTATCCTACAATGTATAAGTTATTCAACATAGCATGACAAAAATTCCTTTATAAATAAATTTATTGTTCTCCTTCTTGCCTAACAAGAATGATCATATATATTTTTATACAAGTACTCAAAATAGTTAATATAAAAAAACAAAGCTGCACGAAGTAAGCTTTTTATGTTGATAACTTTGTTGTATGGTAAGAAGAAGTACCAAACTTTTTACTAAACAAAAATAAAAAATAAAAATGAAAACACAAATAATTGTAACTGTCTCACGCATTGTGTGAACTTGCGACTAGAAGAGATGGAAATGCAACAAGGACTTTTTTTATTTTATTTTTTTATTTATCCAAATGGTGATGAGTCCTTGCAACTTGACAGACACCCTACAAAGAAAGACAAATTCCAGTTCAACATTGAACAGCTAGGAGGTTGGCTAGGGAGGTTCCCCTAGTGAAGTCAATAGACCAATGGGTGAAAAAACAAAAATGGCAGTCTCAACTCTCAACATGTGAGATTGCCATTTGCCCTACCTTCGTTTGTGTAAAAACTAGTAATTTATAAGGGTTTCTTGGATGGCAATATGGTCATTTCTCATTATTCCATATTTGCAACCCATGCCTATAGACCATATCTTAGTACATGCGACAATCTTCACATCCTTCAAAATCAAAAGAAAAATAAGATGTAGATGGTTGTCTAATAACATCTGATGCCACTTGATGGGATTCCATCAGCTGCTACGTTGATGAATGATTTTTGAAACAATATTATGAATCCCTCAATTTTAGTTGAGGCTTATGCTACCTTACCTTGTGGTCAACAGTTTCAAGTTAAGTTCTAATCAGGCCAATGTTGCAGAGTCCTACCAATAGATGCTTGGAAAGACCACCTGGGTCGGCTCAGACGCTTATGGCCATTGAGGCCCCCTTTATTTTGCCTAATTACTAAACATGATAAAGGTCATAGTCTTTGCAAGGGGTGATGCTTATTAATCACAATGAATGATAACCATGTGTGGGTCTCTCTTTTGAAAGTTCCCAAGCCCAACGCTGATAAGGGGATCCTGGGCCACCAAATGAGGTTAATGGGTATTGGTTGGATTGGACTTGGTTCACCGCAACCTCCTTGGGCCGTCATACGAACCAATCTATGCACAAGATGAACTCCACAACACAAATATATATATATATATTGGTTGAGCAAGTAATAAGGAACAACAAATACAGGATATAAAGTAAATGAATAAAATGTGAAGATCCCTCAAAGAGGATGATATTGTATTTTATTAAGTACTTGAGTACATCAAGTCATGCCTTGTAAGGATACTCCATGAGGCTCAATAAAGCTCAAAAATCACAGACTTGAGTAATTCCACTTAGCCTCTCAAGACTTATGAAATTTGAGTCTCCTTGAATTTAAGTGACTCCCTGAGTATTTTTGCTATTGGTTCCTTTTACAATGCCTCTTCTTCTTAAAACTTAACTAATAGCTTAATATATAAAGAAAAAACTTTAAGATTTTCTGTGTGTTCTCTCTCTAGATTGCTTGCTGCTGAATGCCCCTTTTCACTTTAGGCTCACCTCCCTTTTATAGTGCCCTTTGAAAGCTCTTTAAATCCATATTTTATCCCTTGATTCTTCTGGGTATTTGAGTCACTGATTTTTCTAAAACATTGGTGGCTGGTCTTTTTCTTATTTCCTCTTATTTCATCTTTATGGGAACTGATAGCTGAAAGTTCATCTACTGACTTTCCACTTGTAGGAGCTCCTTTAGGTAAACCCAGATTCCCTTTAAGGTCAATGCTTTTTGTTCTTCTTCCAAGGCCTCAAAAGGGAAACTTCAAAAGCCTTGAGACCTTGATGTTGACTTCCCACAACTTGGCCATTTTCTAGAAATGGACGGATTCCCTCTTTCAAGGGGTGTGCTTAAAAAGGTTTTTGATCACTTTCCTTTTATTCCACATCCTCTACCTTGCCCAAGGTCCTTTGGCTTTTCTCATCAAGTATTGATCCTGAAGTCGTCATTTGTCCTTGTCACTGCCTTTTGGATCCCAGTTGCTTGATCTAGACAAGACCTCATTCGTTCCCTGTGCCTTTCTGGAATTCGTGTGTCTTGTGCCCAGATTGTCTCTCGAGCTATCCACATCCCATTCAGCACCTTCTATTCCTTCCTGAGGATATACTTCTTTGGAATTGAAGGACCCAATAAGCTTTGAACCCGGATCCCCTCCTTTCTCCGGGCTTCTTTGCTCTTTTATTCTTCCTTTTATCACTAGGCCTTCTTAGTTTTTCATGTCCTCTTTGTCTTATTGGGCCGAGCTCCCCTCCCGTTTAGGGCCCAAGCTTTCTCTTCCCTTTCCCACGAATTGGGCTTTCTTCGTGTCCATAGGCTTGGCTCCCTGTTGCATTTTGGACCTCAAAACCATGATTACTAGTCGAATCCAGTTTCGTACCAAAACTAGGATTTTGGGCCTAATGACCCATCTGACCACTATTATAGGCCTATAAGCCTGGATTCACCCCTCATTTTTCATGCATCTTGTGTTTTGGGTGCATAGAATTTTTGTTTTGTTGATTTTTTTGTTGTGTGTACAAACATACTTGATTTTATGTGTCATTTTTTTGGCTAGAGCATGTCATAAAACGTGTGATTGTATATTGCATGCAGATTGGAATTTTTTTCTATGGTTATGTACCATGGTTGATTTTGTTAATGATCCTTAAAGGTTTGTGGAAGGTGGTGTTGATGTGGTAGATATTGTGGCCTTGATATGTGGTCTAAGACAGAGATTGAAAGCAATATAGTCAAGTTGGGTGCTGTCGATACCGTACTTTATTCGGCCCCGATTAACGTGTCAAAAATTAAGAAAAAAATTCAAAAAGGTGCAAATCATGAGTTTCAAAGAAAAAAAAGTGTAGCAAATAAATGCAACATGATTGGATAGTGGATCAAAGGGTTACAACATTCAAAACCCCTCTGATAGCAATTAAGACCAAAAACCCTAACCGGGTATGGTCAAAAAGTTGATTTTTTGATCCAACCATCCGATCGGACTAAATTTTGGACCATCTTGTAGGTTATATTTATCCCTTCAAAATGATAGTTCACGAGCCAAAATTGGAGTTAAAACGGATGAGATATCAACAAAACACCAAAACCCTAATTAAAATTTTCACTTTTTTTTTTTCCCCCCCCAGGTTAAACATGCTGTTTTTGGACCAACTTTGCACAAAAAACTGTACCGATTGGGCAAGAATTGGAGCAATTCGGCTGAACTAGTTTGAAGTATGGGGTCTTGACCACCTCTCACAAAAAGGGCTTGGTGATATCTACCGTGGATTGGAAGGAATAAATTTTTTAAGGAAAAATGTTATAGAATTTCCTACACTACATCACCTCCCTTTCGGAGATATTTTGAATTTTTGATGACCGTAGCTCCAAATCTCACAAAGTCAGAACCTCTAGAAACTAGACATTTAGAGCTTTCCAAGGATATAAAGTTTGAAGAAATCAGAGCTTAGAAAGCCTCCAAAAGTCACGCAAAGATCGGACTAGAAATAGTCAAACTTGGTGTAAAAGTGGGAGGCTATGTGATAGTGGACTAGAACACCATCGCATAACCGCCCATTTTTTTGGCTTCTGTGTAAATACCCCCCCACCCCCCAAATTTTTTTCTAAAAAGTAAGAAGTTTTTGGGAGAAAAAATAGAAAAATCAAAGAAAAAATACTAGAAAAATCTAATAAAACCCTAGAAAATTCTGAAAAATTTCTCTCTCCTCTCTTTAGGAAACCCATCATAGAAATTCAGCCCCTCTCATCTTTATTGTAATCTTTGTGGGTAAGGTGTAGGGATGAGGTAGTTTCTTAATAACTACACCCATCCCATCCCTCTCTATTTCTTCTTATGTAAACATCATTCATCTTATATATATGAAATTCTATTTATTTGCTTGTTGTCTCTTTGCTTTAAATTACTAGCATTTTGTTGTTGTAATTGTGTATATCTATCTCTCTTTTCCTTTATGCTTATATTGTTGATTGTCATATTGTTGTTAAGTTCCTTGATGGGTATTGAACCTTAACCTAGACTTAATATGAGAAGTACCCTTAGGGGGAAGAAGTCTCATTTCTTCTATGCATGTAGGAACTCCTTACATTCTTGTTCATATATTTATCTTGTATATTGTTGTCCATTTATTTAATGTTCTTCCCCTTCCCTCTTTATTTTATTGTCATCCCTTTTATTTAATGTTCTTCCTCTTCCCCTTTACTTTATTGTCATCCCTTTTATTTAATGTTCTCTCCCCTTCCCCCTTACATTATTGTCATCCCATTTAATTTTTGCTTAATCCCCACTCCCCTTTTATTTATTTATTTATTTTTATACAAGATAGAAATTCTACTTTAGCCTAATCTAAATGTATATGTGTGTAAACTCTGGCCCTTGCCCCCCACACCCCACAAGCACTTATACTTGTGCACTCCCCTTTTATTTATTGCACCTTTAATTAATTGTTATATATATATATATATATATATATATATATATATATATATATATATATAATGGGTTCAAGTAACGCGTAGATTCCTTACAAATCTAAGGGTTAGAAATAAAGGTATTGTCGTATTAATATTTTGAAAATCATTAATGTTTTACCTTGTATTAGCCAATAGACTCAATGAATGCTCTCTCTTTCTCTCTCTTACTCTCTTTATTACATGACTGTCTCTTTCTCTCTTGATCTACCACCTGAGTCATCCCCCTTGGCAGCAAATCTTGCTCCTTTCAACCTTGTTAGGAATATAGAATGGATGGCAATGCTTCGATAACAAGAGGTGCTAGAGATTGAATATCCTATGTAATATTTCTCTACTCCCTCTTATTTCTCATTACTCACTTTAAATACATTCCAAGTAACAACGTAGTTCATTCTCCACAAAAAAAAAAAAAAAAAAAAAAAAAAAAAAAAAAAAAAAAGGAAGAAGAAAAGAAGTAACAACCCAATTATTCTCCCTTAGCAGAAACATTGGCTAAATTAGATAACTGTAATACCTTTCCTTCTAATAATAAAAACAATCTAATAACAAACAATAATAACAAAAGAGAGAAAAGCAATCTAATTTCCTAGTCACACGCAACTGATGGAATCCTTTATTGAAATAAACTCTTGGAGGAAATCTTCTTAGCAGATCCACTGGAACTACTTGGCTGGTAACAATAATCTAGATACGAGGCTCAACACAGTATATGCAATATCTGTAGTTCTTCTATATATATATTACTATCTCATCATTTAAGAAAAAGATTTTCTAACCGTCCCTTTTAAATGAGCTTTAAACCTTAAGTAAAGCATAATATGGGTATGTTGTCTTAAGGATTTGATGGCTTAGAACCCCGTCTCTTTTTGACAAAGAGCCCATAAGGCTTGAAATAGATTAAAGCTTATTTAAGAGGGACTTCTAATTTTTTTTTTTTTTTTTTTAATGCTCTTTACTTTTATTGTCATTTAACTTCAAGCTCTTTACTTTTATTGTCATTTAAATTCAGGCACTTTACATTTACTTGTCATTTAACTTTTCTACCAATTTTATTTTCTTGTCATTAATAATATTGTCATAAATTAATAGCTTGGGTAAACAAATTCCTTTAGTATGCTTTTCCAAAGAAATGGTTTTTCAAAGAAAAAAGAATTTTATTCCCTTTTCAAAAGTGTTTTTCAAAATAAAACCCTTTTTTAAAAATCCACCTTTCAACCTTCTTTTTTTTAAAAAAAAAATGTTCTTTCAAGAAAAAAAAAATCTTTTCTCTCCTTTTAAAATGTTCTTACTAAAGAATATGTCTTTTTCTTTTTTTCTTTTTTTTCTGAAAATAAGGTGTATTTAAAAAAAAAAAAATCTCTTTTCTTTCTTAAAAAAAAAAAATGTTTTCTTTTCCACGTTTGAATTTCTTTTAAAAATAATATGATAAAAGAAAATTTTCGAATGAGCAAAGAGGATTAGATGGGTGTTGTAATACTTTGTTTGGTCACATTATCGACGAGACCAAGAGGATTGAGGGTATGTTGCGGCAATGTCAGTTCTAGCATGTTTGTCGGGAAGGGAATAGGCTAGCTCATGGTTTAGTTAGGAGAGCAGTTTTATTAGCAGGCACTGATGTATGGGTAGAAAATTTGCCTAGGAATTTGGATGATGAATTCCAATCTGAATTGTTTTAATTATTTAATAAAATTATGCTTACCTTTTTGTCAAAAAAAAGAAAAAGAAAAAAGATGAGCTGTAGTGTGGCCATAGTTAGCTATACGTAGATAATATGTGCATAAAGTATGTTGACAGCAATGAAGAGATGATATGCTAAAGATCATGCCATGTATAGATAAATTACTTTAGTAACAGTTGGCACTTTGGTCTAATTAACTGAGAAGGAAAATGGCAAAAAAAATTGCTACGGATTCTCTCTCTAATCTCTATGTCTAGCTAGTAGCTAGTCATGCAAGGTAGAATCCAACCAAACCAACGTCCCACCTCAGAATTGAGGTCAGATTGCCGGGACTCTGTTCCCATAGCCACATCTTTTGCCTTGTCTCTATTAAGCAGGCCTCCTTTTTTCATGCCCACCTTTACCACTTTTCTAATTCACCCTCTTCGATTTTGCGCTACAACCAATCTGATTAACATTGGTAGGAGTATCAATATATTGTACTGCATTATTATAGAACTAGTTTAAGCCAATGTTCACTCCCCCTTCATAGAAAACTACGCTGCTGAGGCTGCAAATCCCTCAGTTTTCGAACCTGACCACGTTCTCTCCCTTTGAAATGCAGTCAACCTTTACTTCCTTGTGGTTGTGAGCGTATATATACACTTCACCTAACCCTTCCCCATTCCCCCCCTAACCTCAGAGGCCTCCTCAACCTCTGCTGTACGAGCTCTCATTTTCATTCATTTATTCTCTGATATAGTAAAGAATGATAGCGCCAGCCATGGTTGAACTCAAGCAACAGACCATGTGTGGAATCAAGTCCCCTGCAAAAAGAAAGGGGCATGGCTTCACCAGAAAGTGTGCTTCCTTAGTGAAGGAACAACGTGCCCGTATATATATCCTTCGACGCTGTGCCACCATTCTTCTTTGCTGGTATATCCATGGAGATGAATAATAGCCTATTCTTCCCCAATTTCATCTTCTAATAAATCTCTCTCCCCATTTCCTTTTTATCCTATAATATATTACTTCTTCTCCTTCATTAGGCTTCGTCTTTTGTGCTGGTCCGGTTTGGTTTTATAGGCAATGGCGTGGTTCATATACTTCCTCCCAGGATGTCTTTTATTTTTTACCCTATTGGGAAAATCCCTTGGGTTTTGGGGCATGGGAAAGCTTTGTAACTGCGCTCTTGCTTTTTCACCATCCAGTCATCTTATCATGCGTGGATAAACACTGACGGAGCTGATATGAGGGGTTGTATCTTATAAGAAATGTTGTCCGGCAGCTGGTGCTGTTGTCAAGCTGTTGCTCTAAACTTTTGTATGTCTTCCCCCTTTTTCTTTCTTTGGGAGCAACATGAAGAAAATGTTTTTAATCCCAAGAAAATGAAGGGAACACTTGACATGTTGTAATATCATAGTTGTACTCATGGTTATATATACATATGGTCATATATGTTGACTGCAAATTAAATGTAGGAAAACACCACATCACTGAATGATCCAAGTATTTTTCGCTTTTGATGAAATCCATCAAAATAGTGATTTTATATGCCAGTATTATCATGCGAACATGTTGAGCTAACCAAAATGATAGATATGTTTTTTGGTCATTCACTTTTGGTCATTTACCAAAGAAGAAAAGAATAAGATCAATATATTGGCCCGATTTCAGTACAATCTTTCCTATTAGCCACTATTCACTGACAAAAAAAAAAAAAAAAAAAAAAAAACATACACTAATCAGGGCCGTACGTCAGCACTTTCACCGCAATCTTATCTTTTAACACACCAATTTGGCAACCAAGCATGATAAGCCCATGAATGATAGCTAGTTGCAAGGAATATACACGAAATTCACAGATCTCAGTAATTTAGTGTAAAAGAAAAAGGGGACGATGGATATGGGCATGGGATGGTTTTTACCTCCTGAGTCACACATTTGCTTCCTTCAAAATGTGAAGAAAACTAAGGAGAAAATACAAATATAAAAGAGAGTTGTTATTTTTCCCTTTATGTCTCTCACTCTCCCCATCCTCAGCCGTATGCAAAATTAGGAGATTACTCACCAAAGTCTGAGTAATAAACCAATATTGCAAGATCTGAATGGCTTTTATGGCACGCTCAAATCAATTTTACCAAGATTTGAGCGCGCAGGGACGGACCTAGTAAGGGCTCGAGCCCCCCTGGCCTAAAAAAAAAAAAAAACAAATTAGTAATCATACTCCCCAAACCCCAACCCAGCCCTTATTGGCCCCCCAGCCCAACCTTTCCAGTCCTCCCAGTTAGAACAGCCCCAAGCCCAGCCCAACCCAAAAAAAAAAAAAAAAAAAAACCTATTAACTCTTTTCCAGTCCCCCCAGTTAGAACAGCCCCCCCCCCCCCCCTTTTTTTTTTTTTTTTAATTGTGAATTGAATTTGAATATGTGATTGTGTTTGGGACTTGCAATTCTCTGTTTGTCTATATATATATATATATTGCAGCTGTTGAGTGGGAGTGTTTGAGTTAAGAAAGTGAGATATGAGATGTGAAGTGATTATATATAAAGCATTTGACTGTTTGATGGTTTGTTGGTAGTGCTGGGGCAATAGGGAATAGGCATTAGACAAAGATGCCCAAAAAAATTGGTTAATGCATTATAAATTAGTAGTGGGGTAATAGCGCATTTGAGTGACAAAGATAAAGAGACAAAAGACCAAAAAGAGAGAGAGAGAGAGAGAGAAGGAAATACATACTATAATAAAAATGTGACACAAATTTATCAAAATAAAGGCTTGAACAAGATTAGATCTTATTTAGGAGAAATCTGTAAATATCTAATTTTTCCAATCAAGCTTTACTTTTCTTGTCATTTAAATTCCTAGCACATATCTCTCAAAAAAAAAAAAATTCCTATCACTTTACTTTCCTTGTCATTTAAATTACAAGTCATTTACTTTCCCTTGTCATTTAAATTCCAAGCATTTATTTCTTGTATTTGTATTCCTTTACTTGTTTCTTTTGCCAAAGGCCTTGTAGCTAAATTGGCACCTCCCCATGTACAAAGTGTTTGGGGGTTTAGGGAGAAAAGGAATCGAGCTGCGGGGTTAGTAGCATATTGTAACATAGTTTTCACTTATTCATTATTGTTGCTCCTTATTCCTTCTCATAACATAGTTTTCACACATTAATAGCTCGGGCAAAACAAATCTCTAAAGTATGCTTTTCCAAAAGAAAATGATTTTTCAAAAAAACTTTACTCCTTTTCAAAAAAAAAAAAATATATATATCTTTAAAAAAATAAAATGATTTTCTTTTACTACGTTAGAAATTCTTTTCCCAAAAAAAGGAAATTTTTTGAATGAGCAAAGTTTCTAAAAGAGAATAATCTTTTACACCACATTTTCTCTAAATAAATCATAGGATTTTTGGAACCCAAACATTTTATAAAAATAAAACCCATGAACACTCTCTTTGAAATACCTCTTTTCAATATAAGTTCCCTAAAAATCACAAAAAAAAAAATTTAAATTCTTTTCTCCTTCTTTAAAAATAAAAACCCATGAAACTTTTCAAAAAAAAAAAAGAAAAAACTTTTATTCCTCCCTCTTTTCAGAACTACCCTTAAGAAAAAGGGATTTTCAAAACTAACCTATTTTCCTTTAAACTTTGTCATCAAAGAAAAAATCATGGAATTTTTTAAAAGTCAAACTCTTCTTCTTTAAAAACCTATAAAATTTTCCTACTAACCCTCTCTTTTCAAAATTCCTTTTTGGTTTCTCAAAATTGGTGTTTGAAAACAAATGCTAGATGCCATGAAATTTTCAGGTTACCCTTTAAAAAAAAAAACATTGGCATTTCTTTCCTCTCAATAAACTCTTTCCAAAACCCTTTCTTTTTCCAAAAAAGAAAATACAAAAACTTGTTTTTATAAAGGATTTTCCTAGTTTTCTCATTCAAAAGTGATAAGGCTATTTTTTACTAAGAAAATTTTACAACTCTTCTTTACCGGTCGGGTCAAACATCTCCTTCAATCTCCTTGAGACTTGTTGGGTCAAACATCTCTTTCAGTCTCCTTGAGACCTATCAGGTCAAGCATCTCCTTCAGTCTCCTTAAGATCCTTCGGTCTCCTTTAGACCCGACGAGTCAACATCTCCTTCAAACCCAATTGAACATCACATGTATCTACGTCCATAAGCCTAAGAACACCCATCAAGTTAACATACATACCGATGAGTGGAAACACCTAGTCCTATACAATTTTGAGGGTACTCCACTCATATCACCCTATATGGAAAAAACTTACACACCACGCCCAAAGACTCTACTACATATTTGTATCCTCCCAGTATGGGAAGTAAAGCCCTAAGATCTTGAGGCTTTAACTCCATATCTTCTCTACAAGGAAAGATCCTATATTTAAGAGATTTTGGTCAAATCTACACCACTATATAAACATCAAGTCTCTACTGCTCCAAGATACGTGAAATTTCCTAGCTCTCACACCTTTGAGTTCTTGGAGATTTTTTTATCAATGACTTAATCTTCGGAGAGTTTTTGGCCGGCACCCCACCGGTGCTCTTTGTGGGTTCTTTGTTCTCTTGTTCTTCAGGTACCCTAATTGGCGCGCGTGTGGACAATCAACTCACTGATGATTTTGTGCATCATCAAAAAGAATTTTTCTCTCTAAAAAAATTGATGAAAATAGTTTTCTAAAAAATCTTCCCTTTATTGAAAATAACAAAATCTTTTCCTCACCAATTTTTTTTTTTAAAGCTTTCCTTTTCTCAAAAAGTTAAAATTTCAAAAGTAAAGAAAAACATTATTTTTCTTCAAGTACCCTAATTGGCGCGCGTGTGGACAATTAACAAGTTGATCAAGATGTTGGTTTCATGTAATGGTCTGTAAGATTTTCTTTTCACAAGCCTATAACAGAATGAAAGAGATTTATATTTACTTTGATTTAGAATTTTTTTGAAGTTGCAATATTTTAAAGAACTCTAAAAAATTTCAAATTAAGATCTTCTGAACGAACATACCATAATAGAACTTTCCTAATTTTCAAAGATTTATTTCTTATATATAGAAATGACAACCCTGGTCCCTTATGAAAGCCAAAATTACTAAACTCTGGACATTGAGGACTATGAGTTGGGACTCTCTCTCTCTCTTTCAATACTACCTATAGGTAGAAAAGATTGGTACAATCAATTCATGACTTCCCAGAACTAGATTTTTTTTTCATTATACAATTTTGTTTTCATCACCGTTTCAGTGTATATTCTTTTCTGTTATGCTCACCTGCTGTCTAATGTGTTCTATTATAGGCATTTATATGATCTTCTCACTCTTGAATTTTTATGTAAAAGTCTTTTTTTTTTTTTTTTTTTTTGTTCTTGTATCATGTGTTCTTGTATTTACATGATAAATTTAATCACACAAGTTATTCCTTTGAAGGGTAAAAATATTAGCAATTCAGCCCTGGTGAACCATCATTCCTAGAAGTGGCTTCCAATCAGATATTAAAATTTGTGTGCAATGATGCTTCTATCTATTGAGAAACTTGTGCACAAATCGGTATTTTTCCAGTTAAACATGTTTTTAATACATTTCTGCTTAATTTGTTTGACTTAAAACTCATGGCTACACCTGTTGTTGTTGTTGATTTTTTTTTTTTTTTTTTTTTTTTTTTTCAAATGTTGCAGTCTTAGAACTTAGAATTTTTTTTAGCGTGCAAATTTTTCATTTTATAGGCATTTGCATGATTTTTTCACTCTCTTCTATCAATGTAAAAGTCTTTATTTGTCTTTGCAGGCTGAGGACTTGGAATAAGTTTTTTTTTTTTTTTTAAAGTCTATTGGACAATTTTATTGACTTGATCCATTCAAAGAAGATAACAAAAGAAAATAGAAAGAACATTTTTTTGCAGTTGGTGATTCTTCTTATTCTTTCCATTCAATATTTATAATTTTACTTGTTGATTTGATTTTTGAGAAATTCAAAACCTTTCAATTTAGCACATGTATCCGGAATCTGAATTACATACCAGAAGATATTTATTGTTTATCTAAGTATTATACATTTGATTCTAAATGATAATATTCATTTGAGGGGCATCAAATTATATTAGGTTCTCTATCTCATACACAACTGTTTATGTATCAACCATGAACCATCCTATTTTTATTACACTAAAAAAGACAGATTCTTGATGAGAAACAGTATATTTGCAAGCCCAATTATAACAAACAACAAAGAAGCAAATGTACCCCTTTTTTTATTTATTTATATTTTAATATTATTAGTCATTGTTTCCAGCATAAAGAAAAGCAACATTTTCAAAAGATCAAGCAGGGCAGAAAAATATAAAATACATTGAAAGCTTGGAGTGCAATATAAAGGATGACATTTAGTGATAGTATTGAACATATCTGAAAACAGGAAACATCAATCACATAATTTTGCAAGATTTGTAGCCCCATGATTTGAGCTTGATTAAAAATTTAATACTTTCCACGTGTCAGATCAAAAACAGGAAACATCAATCACATGGTAGCCAATAATATGTGGTTCTTGGGAAGAGTGATGCAGTGATACTTGAGATACGTGCATGATGTTTTGGGTTTGGAGTTTGGATGTCCTAATTTGTTTTTGTTTTATGCGTAGGGGCATGACATTTTGTAATTTTCTTTGTATTTGTTTCAGATTTGGCTGGTCAAAATGGACTTCAGCTTGTATCTCCAATATGACATTCTCAGATCCTGTAAACATATTTTCAACTGGCCTTTTCAGCATTATAGATGGTTAAGTAAGGGGGGGTCCTATAGTCCTTCTCTTATGTTTCTTTTTTGTTATGAAGATGCTGAAAAGGATGATTGCAAGAGCAGCAAGAGGCATTCTTATTGTGTTTCAGGTGGGAAAGAAAATTGAGATTTCAAACTTCATTATAGATGATCCCTGCATCATCTTCTATCGGAAATTTAACTGAGCTTGGTTATCTTAGTTTTCTGCTTCTTTGCATCGAGACATTTCTGCAATAGAAAAGAATATGGGTTCAAGTGAATTGGTTGAGCGGAAGATGAATAGGCAGATATTGTAGGCTGTAAGGTAGGTTCTCTTCCCATGCAAAATTAACTTTATTAATTGCTGCAAGGATCTTTGTTTTAGGCTGCTTGGAATTTGATGATTGAACAATGGACATTAAATTCTATCAAATATATCTTTGCTCTCTGCAGTCTGCCCCCCACAAACAATCAAATTTTTGGGGTTAAATTTTTGAAGGTCTCATTGTATTTTCTTCTTTCTTGTGTATGTTGCATGTTTAGGCTTCACTGCAGCCTGGTGGAACTATTACTTTTGAACACCGGAATCTTAGTTGGCTAAACAGATCCATTATGGGTTCAGTGACTACCAGCAACTTCTCGAATCCAATGGCCAAAGAGTGTTGCCTAGTGGAGGAATTAGTGCAGATGGGCCTCCCACAACCCTCAGTGGTACTGGCATTGACCAAATGGCTTTTTTACAGGCAAATATTACACGTGATAACACCTAGTTTATAAATGGAGTTCTAGTTGGGTCAAGGAACCTATTTCGGGTGAGTTTAGCTTCTAGTAACATGTAGCTTGATTTTTATTTGCTTAATTGAACGCCTTCTACTTCTATTTTGGTTTGAAAGACCTTGGAAGGAAGAAAAATGCATAGAAGATCCTAGGAAGGAAGTCATATTAGCAGGATGATCTTATTTCTAGTCAATTTTGTCAGGTGCCTTCTTTTTCTTTTTGTTATTTTGATAGTTTCTGATGAGTCAAGAGGACTTCTGTCCTTGTTTCCAGCTATTTCACATGTGTTCAATGGATATCATAGTTATTATGATGGTTGGAGTTGTAACCAAAGTATGGTCAGATGTGATATTGGTACTACCCAATGTGACAAAAGTATGGTCCTTGTTTAATTATTACTTTTTGCAAACGCATTTGTAATCATGTTAGCAAGTTAGCGATATGGAAGGCGGAGGAGCCTTGTCTCTGATCTATTTGTAAATTGTAATCATGCATTAAGACAAGTTAACACTTAACATGTAGTTATATCTGCTTCTATTTGAAGTTGAAATAAATCTTGTTCTTTTGCACTTGCTATGTGATATGCTCTTCCCTCCTATTTCTTGTTGTTCAATAGGCTAGACATGATCTTAATTAAGGGACCCTTTTGTATGCTAATTACCTTTGATTCTGTACCCAAATTGAGTGGCATGATTTTCTGGTTTAAGTTGTTTGTGTGTTTTATGTAGTTCTCAATATAATGGTGTTCAAAAAAATTGAGAGTCAGATTTCAATTCAGTTTAAGCAAGGATTATCAGGAAATGACTTAACATAAAATAAAAAAAAAAATTTTAAAATAACCTATTAGATCATGAAGATATTGTCAGATTTGTGTACAATATTCTTGTACTTTTGTTATTCAGGTATCACTTAGAATGAAAGACATCCGTGACATTATGTACACAAATATAGGCAATTATATCCTTTGTTTGTTAATAAATGGTATATATGCAAACATATCTAATATAAATATAATAAAGCAGAAACATCTAGTGAGGCTCTGCCATGATTTTGAATTGCTTGTGAAATTTAAGATTTATAAGATAAAATGGTATGGTGGGCCGTCAAGACAGAGGAGGAGAAAGTAGAGGAAAGCCACAAAGTTCAAGTCAGTACACTAACTTGTATATATTGGTATGGTTCGTTTAGGTGAAGAGAATGATCAATCCTTCGCCAATAATGAGCTTGATGAAATAGTATACAGGCATTATGGGTCTCCTCAATTAGAATGGCTTTTCTTGGGATGAAATTTGCAAAACAGTGGCACTGTGGCAGCTGATGTTTAGCTTATATCAAGGTGCCATTCTATCCCATTAGTAATTTTGCTAGGATGAAGGGTTTTCCTCTAGTTATCACTAAAGAGCTACCTAAGCATTGCATACAAACTTGTTTTTTTTTTCCCTTTGATGAAATGATATTACTTCTATATTCGTTTAGTAAACTGAGTGTTTTTGGATAACATGGAATGAAGTATATATGATCATATTGATTCCATAATAATCAATGAACTGGATAATTTTGAGTAGCTTTCGTTTAAAAATGACTTTTTGCAGGAACATATAGATGCAACTGCATACAAATATAGGGGATCTCATATTTCTGATTTGTGCTTGATTTATGGTAATGAAAGTCAGAATGGAAGATCAAGTTGTTTGGAAGTTTGCAACTTCTTAAGCCTTAGCATGTTATCAAAAATTTCAGAGAACATCAAGGGAGAGATACAAGAAGCACTTGAGGAAAGTCCATGAGTAGTCAAAACAAATGCAGGTACCGAGAAGGACAAAGACTACAATTGAATAGAATGTATTGATACAACACTTCAAATTGTTCCCGAAATAGATGAGAAGCTCTTTTTGGAGGGTTTTTGAAATCTTAGAAGATGAGAGAATGGCCATGAAATTTGCAGCGAGGAAATGATTATGAGATAGGTTTGACAGGACATCTATTTTGCTTGTCAAAATGGGATATAATTTAGATTTGGTTCCGGAGTTTTGTCAATGTAAATAAGATCCAGTTTTAGAGTAAAGATATTTTTGGAATAGAATTTCTTGCATGATTTCATTTTTATACTTATACCCAATCATTTTCAAGTGTTCAAGGTTTTAATAGGAAGTCAATTTGATTTTGTTGGGAGTACCTGCAGCTGCATGGTGATGTTTACTGTCTTGCTTCATTGATGAAAAAGTAAGTTTATATTAAATATTAATTTTGTCATTATCATTATCTAGGCTTGAGACTTGGGATAATCCAAAATCAGAAGACAAAAGTAATTGAACGTACTTTTAATTACATGTACACTGATTTACATTTTAAGGCATCCTGTACTTACAAATTTTAAAAATAAAAAAAATTAGTTATTCGTCTTTTACTAACTTATTTTTAGCTGGTTTGGGCTCATCCCCCTTTTCTGTTTGGGCTCAGGTTTGTAGAATTTACTCTAAAACTACCAGAGTAAATAAATGGCTACCTATCTAAATTAAAAAAATGAGATAGTGCCATCGAATTGAACCCAATTTTTTGTCACAAGCTAAAACTTTAAATGCGATAGTGCCATCTGCACAAAGTATCACCATTCCTGGCTGTACATCCACAGCCAACTTCTTGTAGCTCATGCAAATCATATTCTCATCACCCTTTATGCTATAGTCAGTAGATATGGTGATTTCTTGACCCAGTTTCAGCTGGATGGGTTTGCTATCTTTGAGAAATCCAGTTCGAATCTCTGGACCCTGTTACATCAATTAGGAATCAACTCTTTTTCTATATTTTTATTAGTAACTTGATCTAGAAACTTTAAAAGCTTGCCACTAGCCACTAGGAATGGCTAACATGAGATTTAGATAAAATGAAGAAGAACAATAACAACATTCGGAAATGGAAAAGGTGACAAAAGAAATGGAAAAAGAAAAGTCATCACCATAGTTTCAAGGCCATTCAAAATGCCTTACTAAGGCAAATTTACAACATTGGTGTGTCTAGACAACAAATTTTGTTTTTGATAAGTACTCCCTCCGTCCCATTTTGTTTGTCCTGTTTGAAAAGTCAAATTTTTTAAGGGAACATCATTTATTGTCTTGTCTACTTTTTAAAAATGTATAAGTTTCCAAAACTACCCTTAAATAAATTTATCAAAAAATTGAATTAGTAAATTAATAGGGGTATAATAGGAACATTAATAAATTAATAACTTTTATTTTTAGAAACAGGACAACATTTTGAGACATCTCAAAATGGAATAGAGGACAAACAAAGTGGGACAGAGGGAGTAACATAAAGATTTTATTAAAAAAATAACACAGCCCAGTACATAGGAAATGTACTAAAGGGGCAAAAACATCAAGAAACCAAGTTACAATGATCAAGCAAAACAGGAAGGGAAAAACAAGAAAAATATGGTAAAACTAAACACCATTTGAGAAGAGTAAAAAAGACAAAAGACTTAAAACTCAAGATTGGATCGTTCACAACCCTCAAAGCTTCTGGCATTCCATTCCCACCATATACACCACATCAAATAGTGCGGCACAATCCTCTATATTTCTAGACAATAGTTTTTTTATTCACAGCCCGGCATAAAGTCAGTTGGTTTGGGCTCATCCTCTACCTATCTCTTTTATTCACTTAGCAATAAATAAATAAATAATACTACCAGAGTACCAGTGAGTATAAGCAAATTTCATGCAAGGCAAAGAGGGTGCAGCCAATGCATTATACAAATATAACCTTTTTGGCATTTCTGCCATTTGGATCTCTAAGAACAACAACCCAAACAATTTATACTTGTGGCCCAATATGTCAAAATTTACCCTATTTGTCAAACTGTATATTGTATATTGTCAAACTGTCAGACTGTGGATTGGATGCTATAACATAGAAGTACTGGTAAGAGCATTTGCATTGGACTACTCAATAGGCTAGTCCAGCCAAAATTTGCCAAGAAAGCCCAATTAATTGACCCACATTGGACTAGCAACCTAATAACAAAAATTCAAGCAAGCTACACTAGTCATCCAAACATAACTGGCATTGTAGCTTAAACAATTACATTTTATATATACATGTATATATATATATATATATATATATATTCATTTTCTTCCTCCATACCTGAGCTGTTTGGTAGTAGTTGGTTGCGGGTGTGGGTAGCAGCATGGGCAAAGGTGTGCAGTGCAGTGTGGCATAGTGGAGAAAAATGAGAGAAAAATGTAAAGAGTAAGACTAAAAAAACCAAGAAAATCAATCTCCTCTCTTACGGTATTTTACATACATTTGGTCATACCCTCAATCTTGAATAAATTACTTCAAAGGGTTTCAAATATACCACCGAAGTACTCTTCACGCTTTTCATTGATTTTACCAGGCTCATAAAGTTAAATTTCTACTTGGCAGCTCTAATGTGTCAATGGCTATATAAGACAAATCTTTTTCAATAGCTCTATTTGTCCCACTACCTTTATTCTATATGCCATTCCAATTACAAAAAGACAAATGACCAAGAGCAATCTTAGAAATTCCTAGCCAAAGATGTTGTCACTTGCATGAGTTACATTATGGTTAATAAATTAAAATTGCTATATTTGACATGAACCTTAATCATATTATGATAAATATTTGGGTCATTCACAAATACAAGTTGCTATTGAAAGTTCATCGTCCTCAAAATTTTCTGGCTTCATATCTTGGTTGGAATGCAATTTCCGATGAGCTTTTCTACACATAACAAATTTCCAGTAATCACATTGTTTATTGCCTATAACTCGATTTCATGGAGCTTGAGTTACAAAACGCCACTATAGGTCTTTTAAAACGTCACTATAAGCCCTTAAAAACATCACTATAAAGCTTAACTCGATTTTGAGCAAGTCGAGTTTCAAAAGAGGGGCATTTTCCTAATTAGTTTGGGAAGGGGGGCATAAGGCTATATAATTTGGGTGAAAAGGGCATAAGGCAATTTTGTCCCAGAGAGTATGGGTTCAATTTATGTGTACATTATTTTGTCAAATTTATGTAGAAATACATCTTAACATTAACACTCATTATAAGCGCAAAATATAATTGGTGGAAACACAAGGAAATTGGAAATAGAATAAGAGAAACTGAATAGACACACTTTTGGATAAATCTTTTTTGAGATAATTACACAACAAAATTTTGGCTATGGCATGACGCTCACCCTCTTTAAAATGAGATTCAATCTCTCGATTGGCTAAACGTTGTGACCATCATAGACCTTCTCTGACTTGTCTCTCCAAGATACAACAGTCCAAGAAATGTCGTATGGCTTGAACAACTTTTGAACAAAGTGTTAAAGTCAAAAGATGGTATTTTTCAGTGGCGACTCCAAGAATTTTTTTCAGGGTGGTAATTACGAAACTTAAATTATACAAAATATAATTAGAAAATAACTTCATATATTGACCCAAAAAAAGCACAAATACATAAAAAGTTTTATAGTTTTCTTTTATGAGTTTTCATATTTTGAAACTGTTGCATAATAATCTCATTATCAATATTACAAGCTACATCTTTTTCAATGTACTCAACCAAGCAATTATTCATTCACTGATCTCTCATTCGATTGCGCAGCTCATTCTATTATTTAATAAATCAATTCAACTTAGTAGTCTTTAATTGTATTAAGAAGAATTTTTGTTGTATTCATAGATTAGTTTAATAAGAATTCAAGTCAACAATTCAATTTAAAAAAAAAGTTTGTCTTTCACCGCCTCAAAATTTAGTCTTTAAGCTTTTTTCAAGACCATAGTTCCATTGGTCTGACTGACCCATGTCCCACAACACAACCACTCAACTCTACGCAAATTAATTATTTCATATTTCGTAACACTAAACAAACACTTGTTATAATTAAAATACTATGCGCATATGGTGTTGTTTGGTTACAATAATTCCAAAACTCAATTGGGACGCTATAATCTTATTCCATATTTTTTTATTAGAGGTAAATTTTAACAAATCCACCATTGAATTATATCTTCTATGTTTGTAAAATTTCTAAAAAATTAAAAATTAATCGTTATATCATCAATAAATTATTTAAATAATACGTTTTTAAGTTTTTATCACAATAAAGTTATTATCGAGTTTAAGTTAGATTATAAGTTATATAATCTGATGAATTAAGTAGGTGGGTTTGAAAAGGTCCATTAGCTATTCATGTAAACCCCATAGGTTTGGAAGGCCCATGACCTGAGATCCAATACCCAGCGCCTAGGAGGAGTTAATTTTCTAGGCCCCTTTAGCAATTAAAGTTTATAGAGTGAGCACCTTTTGACTTTGAAGTTTTAAAGTTTCAATTGAGCATTATTGATTCTTAATGTTTCAAAAATAATTAAGGATCATTCTGTTAATAGATATTATTCTCATTTTCTATGCGGCTGATTGAACAATGCCATAACATTTGGTCATTTAATAACGACATGACAATATTTTTAATATTAACAAATTACACATTAAAAAACACAAGACCTACGGAAGATCAAAGATCAAAGCCAAATCCGTTTGAAACGGGTTTTCATCAAATCAAAACCAAGCTAAAATTTGCTAAACTAATGACTTTAGGGACCAATGACAATTATTTGAAATTTCAAGAGGGAAAAGCGTCCACTTGGTAAACTTCAAAGTCTAACCATGTATTTTGGCCATTTTTTAAAAGAAAATTCAAGGCAAAAATCTACTTTATATCCTATTACTTTCACCAATTGTTATTTTAGTCTATTAACTTTTATCAATTGTCATCTTTGTTCACAATGTTTAAATACTGTCATTTTTTAGTTCATTAACTTTGAATAATTGTCATTTTGGTCCATTGAATTTAAATATTCAGTTTTTGGGCTTCAATAAATTAATAAAATAATCATTTGTAACAATAACCTCGTGTGTGTGTGGGATGAGAAATGCATATGTCCGATATAATAGTCAGATACTCAAAGAGGTTAAGATACCATTTTTTTTTAAATAAAAAAAATCATTTTCTTGACATTGCATATTGATAATATGAATTACCTATGATTGCAGTGATCAAGAAGGAGAAGCAAAGTCATATGATTTCTAGTTTGTCTATTCATCCCAGCCTAACCATATAATACTAAAGGAATTTTTTGTTTTTTTAATTACTTCTTACATGTGTGTATACAACTCTAAACTTTGAAGGTGTCTAAAATGCATTTTAGCCTAAAAATTATTAATAGAGTGGGTTTTGATTGAAATTCTATTTCCAAAGTTTCAGGACTACACAGATTAATTATAATCCTATAACCAAAGTTTGAAAACGTAGTTTGTCATCTGCTTCCTTAACTGCAAAAGTACACTCTTTGCTGCTGTTGAGTATTAGAAGTTAGATCTGTATGAGTAATCCTACAAAGCTACACTGAGGCTTTGACGCTTTGTTTTGTCTTTTCAAATAGCAGCGCCAGAAGCACGCCACTTTCTTCTCTTGATTTTAGACAGAAAAATCACATTAAAAAAGACATTTAAGGATGCTTGGAGGTTGAAACTAAACATAATTAAGTCTGTGCATTACAACTTGGCTAACAGAGTTTTAACTTTTAACCTATTCCAATTTTTTTCTGAAAGTTTCAAACCATGAATAAAGTCAATACAGTTACGACCACTATTTTATGAAATTATGGTTCCAATGCATGACCTCTTTAAATTAGATTATTTGATTACCAGAAAATATTTTAGAGCTTTCAGATAGTGGAGAGGCTAACTAGAATTACATCATTTGGCCCCAACCTCCAGGACCTAAAAGTGTTGGCATGCAGGTTCATGCTCTTGTTATCCAAACAAAAAGCTATAGTTTGTTAAGGTTATAATAAACTTCACAACATGCTCATATATGTCTCCCACGCAGTACTGGTATTTGGTTCCATTGCTAGCAGTGAAATGATTTGCAATTTAAACCAACAATAAAGGAAATTTAAATAAGATTTAAGAATCCAATAAGAAAAACAGCAAAACCCATACCAAATTAAGTGATTGACGGCCAAAAAAACCCAAACCTATTGATATTTCGAAATTAAAAATAGGAGAAAACCACCAAATCGTGAGAAAATTAACCTTGAGATTGTAACACTAGACTAACAGCGGATTCGACATCTTTTTCAGGCCCCAATAACAACTCTGGTGATGACTGTGGTGGAATGAAGCTCCGGGGTGAGGATGAGGAGGAAAGTTTACCTTCAGTTTGCCGTTTGGAGAAGAAGCTTTGAACATGGTTGAGGAATATTTGAGGTTTTAGTTGGGTTATAATTGCATGTAATAAGGTGTATTGAGTTTAAATTTGTTGGCTGATGTGTCGCTCCAGGATTAGTTGGCATAAACCGTGTCTTTTACGCCAGGTCCGGATCTAACTTATTCTCTGGTATGCCACTTACATCAAATATATGTGGTCCTAATTTTGAGAAATTGCATGCACCAGGACCACAATTCAACACCTTTGACCTTGAGTCAGCCAATTGCAGGCCACACTACTTTATGTCAAGACTTGAAAAATATCATCGGATGCTTTATTGTTCTCTCTGTAGACTTTAAATGAGTAAAATTTAGGTGTAAATGTACTTTTAGTTCCTATATTTTGTGGTCATTTTTATTTTGGTCTCTATATTTTTATTTTATTATTTTTAGTTCCTAAACTAATTAACGCATGACATTTAAGTCCTTACTGTCACCTAACTAACAAAAAAAGCTAACATGGTTGATGGCATATTAAAATAATAATTAAAAAAAAATCTATTTTGGCATTAAAAAATGCCACATCAGCATCTAAATTAAAAAAATTAATTTATTAATTTTAACTAAATAAAAAAATTAAAAACAAAAAATCACATGAATTGAGATCTAAAAGTGCCTTGAACAAGAACAATAAGAATACAAATCCAAATTTAAGAACAAGAACATTTTCCTTTATTTGACATTTTCTCTTTTTTTTTTTTCTTCTTAGAAAACAAACACAAGATTAAGCAAGAACACAAACACAAATCCAGTAAGAATACGAACACGAACACAAACACAAACACAAATGCTAACAAATCCAACAAGAACACAAACACAAATCCAGCAAGAATACAAACACAAACCCATCAATCCATCTTCAGTAAAACTAGCAACTACCCAAAAAACACAAACACAAATCCAAAGAGGTCCACTGCACAGTCCCCAGAATCATCGGATGGAAAAACCAGGAGGTCCAGGACATTCTTAGTCGAACTAAAACAATTCTGTAACACAAGAATAAAAGGCAGATCCGATTCTCAGAGCTCATCGATCGGAGCAGATCTTCTTTGGAAATGGACTCGGAAAATGTAGCAGAGGAAACGATGCCATCGTCGCTGTCGAGCCTCATCTCTCTCGCCTTCGCTTCCGCCTCCTCCTCCTCCGCTCAACAACCTTACTTCTCCGAGATCCTCTCCTTCAATCTCGATCGTCTCCGAAAGGTTTTGGTTTTCTCTCTCTCTCTCTCTCTCTCTCTCTCTCTCTGCTTTTGTTTTGTTGTGTGAGAAAATTTTGATGCAAAAACTTGTAAGAGCCAGAGCTTCTTCGAGTCGATGCAGAGCGGATCTGGAGGCAAATGCAAGAGGTGGCTGTTGGAAACTACCGAGCATTCATTGCCGCATCCAGTGCATTGTCTACTATTTAAGAAGTGTGGTGGTCAGGTTTTGGGTTTCAATGTGAGTTTGGTGATTGAAGAAGTGTGGGTTGTGGCTTCTAGGATTTGATGATTTTCTGGTTTTGAACTTTCTAGGCTTATGGCTTGGGGATTTGATGATTTTGCTGGGGTTGAAAATGAGGGCTTTGAGATTTATGATTTCGTTTTTGAGCTGAATTTTTTGGGTTTTTTTGTGTGTTTGTTTCTCAAGAAAATTTCTGGGGATGAACCCAAGGAACATGAACATGTTCTTCAGAAAAAAATAATGAAAGAAAGAAATTTTTTTAATTTAATTATCTTATTTTATTTTAAAAGAATTTAGAAAAAAACATGAAAATATCTTTTTTTATTATTATTTTATGCTGAATTGGCATTTATTAAATAATAAATAAAATTTTTTATTATTATTTTATTCGCCACATCAGTATTTACTATGTCAACAGTGCACTCCGTTTGCCATGTCAGCTTTTTCTGTTAGTTGGGTGACAGTAAGGACTTAAATGTCACGCGTTAATAGGTTTAGGGACTAAAAGTGGTAAAATAAAAATGTAGGGACTAAAAGTGCATTTCGCCTAAAATTTATAAGGACAATTTATTGGTTTAATTTTCATCTGCTATTAATGTAAATTGTACACAATTGCATGACAGTGTGTACAATAAAATGTTGTAGTATAAATTTGTACATGATAAGGATAAAATAAATGGACAAGGTGACGGGACATGTTTTGCCGTCAGCATTTCTATAAGAGCTGACGGTGATATGGCGAGAAGGAACTCCACGTATAGAGTACCATAAAGCTGGACGTCCTGAAGCTGACGGTGCTTAATCTGACGGAACAACATAGACTGACGGCGTCAGTCATTAAATACTTGATCACCACGTTTGCGTGTATAAGTAAATAACTTGCTCCCCACGCTTCATGAAACCTAAGAACTCCTATATGGAAAGAATCCCGCAAAATACGCCCAAGGAGACTCCTATAAGGAAAAGACTTCTACACCAAGGAAGAGATGTCAACCTTTCTACTACTATAAAAGCCCCAATACCCTCACAAATCAAGGTATGCATAATTTACCCTCTCTAGCACTCTAGAGCAGTGAGAACGTTTCTGACTTAACTTTCGGAGGGTGTTTGGCCGGTACCACACCGGTATCCTCTGCTAGGTTCTTTCTTGTTGTTGTGCAGGTGCCGTTTGTAGTGCGCGAGAACCGTGTGACTTACTGGTGGTATTTTCAGCATCATCAGTTGGCGCCGTCTGTGGGAATCACGTGTAGCCATATTACAGCTTCCCGGACAAAAAGTCGCATGGTGCTTACCCGCTTAATGGCAACCACTAACGACATTCAAGAAGAGGAGCCACCCACGACCGCCCTCAAGAAGCAAGTTAAGACTCTCGCCGCAGCTGTGGAACGGCTCACATAACAAAACTTCAACCTGGAAGAGCAGCTACGCCAGAAAAACGTAGCGCCAGACAACCAAGGAGCTGAGCAAGAAGGAACCAGCGCTGACAGAAGAAACCAGGAGAGACCCCAGGCGAGCAATGCCCCGAACAAACCAGAGCGACAGAACGTGAGTCTCCCTTCCCTCGCAGATACAGCTCTGCCACCTATCATCGCAGAGATGCAGGCTATGAAGGAACAAATGGAGGTTATGATGAACGCCCTCAAGGGGCGAGTGTCCAGTGATCTTGACGACCTTGTCAACCGGACTGATTCACCGTTCACTGCCACCGTCAACTCCTTCCCCCTACCGAGTAAGTTCCGCATGCCGTAGATAGACAGTTATGACGGGGTCAAGGATCCTCTGGACCACCTGGAGACCTTCAAGACCCTAATGCACCTTCAAGGAGTAGCAGACGCGATCATGTGTAGAGCCTTCCCTACAACACTGAAGGGCGCAGCGAGAATTTGGTTCAGCCGACTGACACCGAACTCCATCAGTACCTTCAAAGAACTCAGCGCTCAATTTACCGCACACTTCATTGGAGGCCATCGGTACAAGAAGTCTACGGCTTGCTTGATGAGTATGAAGCAGCGAGAGGATGAAACTTTAAGAGCCTACATATCCCGCTTCAACAAGGAGGCACTCTCGATCAACGAAGCCGACGATAAGATACTTGTCGCAGCATTCACGAACGGCTTAAAGAAAGGTAAGTTTTTGTTCTCCCTATACAAAAACGACCCAAAGACCATGTCGGAAGTACTTTATCGTGCCACGAAATATATGAACGTCGAAGATGCACTGTTGGCCCGAGAAGAGAGGCCAAGAAAAAGAGAGAGGCAGGAAGACACTCGGCAGGACCAAGGCCGAAAGAAGCCAAGAACGGGAGACCGAAGGGATGAGAGGCGCCCTAAGCCCCTGGGAGGAAGATTCACGAGCTTCACTCCGTTGACGGCCCCGATAGATCAAGTCCTTATGCAAATCAAGGACGAGGAGGCTCTGACGTTCTCGGGAAAGCTAAAGAGTGATCCCAACAAGCGTTCCAGGGATAAGTATTGCCGTTTCCACCGCGACCATGGTCACAATACGGCTGACTGCTATGACCTCAACCAGCAGATAGAGGCGCTTATCAGACAAAGAAAACTGCAGAAGTTCGTTAGCAAGGAGAAAACGGATCCACCTACACAAGACCAACACCCCCGACGGGATAATGAGCGACCAAGGCCCCCGATAGGGGACATAAGAATGATCGTAGGAGGAACGGCGGTCGTCGGGTCGACCAAGAAGGCCCGCAAGGCCTACCTTCGTATGGTACAAAATGTTCAGCTGACGGGAGTCGTGCCGAAGATAGCACGAAGAGAAGGCCCCATAATTGGGTTCTCAGAGGAGGACGCATGGCGCCTTCACCATCCGCATGATGATGCGCTCGTCGTCAGCTTACGGGTAGAAGACTACAACATGCACCGGGTGTTGGTTGACAACGGCAGTTCAGCAGATATTTTATACTACCCAGCGTTCCAGCAGATGAGAATCGACAGGAGGCGATTGATCCCGACAAATGCCCCGCTTGTTGGCTTCGGCGGGAGTCGGGTATTCCCACTGGGCGCGGTCACATTATCCGTAATAGTGGGCGATTACCCTCAACAGATAGTCAGGGACGTGACATTCTTGGTAGTCGATTGCTCGTCTGCCTACAACGCTATCCTCGGGCGACCCACGCTCAATTCATGGAAGGCGGTAACTTCCACCTACCACCTGATGATAAAGTTCCCGACTGACTACGGAGTAGGGGAGTTGCGCCGAAGTCAGATGGCCGCGCGCGAATGCTACATAGCCATGATGGAAATGGAGGATCAGGTTCAGGCTCTAAGCATAGAAGAGCACCGGACGGTAATGGAGCCGGTTGAGAAGTTAGAAGAGATACCCCTTGACAGTTCTGATCCTGGCCGAACGACCAAAATTGGAACGCTAGCTAACCCCACGATCCGTCAGGAGCTCATAACCTTCCTCAGATGTAATTGAGACGTGTTCGCGTGGGGTCATGAAGATATGCCGGGAATAGATCCTTCGGTCATGGTGCACAGATTGAATGTATCACCCGCCTTTCCACCTATCAGACAAAAGAAGAGAGTATTTGCCCCCGAGCGAAACCGAGCCATAGCAGAAGAAGTCAGAAAGCTACAGGAAGCAAACTTCATTAGGGAAGTATACTATCCCGACTGGTTAGCGAACGTAGTGATGGTTAAAAAGGCAAGCGGGAAATGGCGGATGTGTGTGGACTTCACCGACCTTAACAAGGCCTGCCCCAAGGATAGCTACCCCCTCCCGAGGGTCGATGTCCTAGTGGATTCTACGGCCCGACACCAGTTGCTAAGCTTCATGGACGCTTTCTCGGGGTACAACCAAATTCGAATGCACGAAGTCGATCAAGAAAAAACGTCGTTTGTGACCAGCCAAGGCCTCTTCTGTTACAAGGTGATGCCTTTCGGCCTGAAGAACGCGGGCGCCACGTACCAAAGACTTATAAACAAAATGTTCGCACAACAGATTGGGAGGAATGTCCAGGTCTACGTGGACGACATGCTAGTAAAAAGCCGGAGGGAGGAAGATCATCTAGGAGATCTCAAAGAAACATTTGACACACTTCGCTCCTACAGCATGAAGCTCAATCCAGGAAAATGTGCCTTCGGAGTAACGGCAGGAAAATTCTTAGGATTTATGGTATCTCAGAGGGGAATCGAGGCAAACCCAGACAAGATCAGGGCCATTATGGATATGGCACCACCGAGAAATGTGAAGGAGGTGCAAAGCCTTAACGGAAAGATAACGGCACTAAATAGGTTCGTGTCAAGGGCAACGGACAAGTGTTTGCCCTTCTTCCGAACATTGAAGAAATCCTTTGAGTGGACTGACGAATGCCAGCAAGCATTCGAGGAATTGAAGGCTTACCTCTCCTCCCCACCATTGCTGAGCCCATCGCAGCCAGGAGAAGAGCTTTTTCTCTATCTAGCCGTCTCCCCCGCAGCCGTTAGCGCGGCCTTGGTCAGAGAAGAAGAGAAAGTGCAAAAGCCCGTGTACTACGCAAGCCGAGCGCTTCATGGTGCCGAAGAGAGATACCCGCCCATGGAAAAACTTGCCTTTGCATTAGTTACGGCAGCCCGCAAGCTCAAACCGTACTTCCAAGCTCATACGGTGAACGTCCTGACTGACAAACCCTTACGGCGAGCAATGAGCAGCCCCGAGGCCGCAGGACGATTGGCGTTATGGGCTATAGAACTGAGCGAATTTGATATTCAGTACCGCCCGCGGACCGCCATCAAGGGGCAGATCGTCGCTGACTTTATAGCTGAATTCACTCATGACGAAGACAAGGGGGCAGCAGAGTCCCCTCAATGGAGCATATATACGGACGGATCGTCCAACAGACAAGCCGCAGGGGCCGGCATTGTGCTACTATCGCCCGAAGGAGACACCATTGAATGTATGGTCCGTCTCGACTTCCCTGCCACCAACAATGAATCAGAGTATGAAGTTCTGATAGCAGGACTCGACCTCGCCAAAGCAGCAGGAGCCGCGAGGGTAGTCATCTACTGCGATTCATAGGTCATCACTAACCAAATAAATGGAGACTACGAGTGCAAGGGCGAAAAGATGAAGAAGTACCTTGATGAAGTAAGGGCGAGAGTGGACGACCTAGAAGCCAAAGTCGTCTAAATTCCCAGAGGAGAAAACGAGCGAGCCGACCGCCTTGCGAAAGCAGCTTCAGCAGAACAAATGGCCATCCCTGGTAATGTACTCTCTTTCGTGCAGCTTTCTCCGCTAATAGATCTCAGCAACATGCAGGAAATATGCTCCGACAGTAGTTGGACAACGCCGTTAGTTTCATACCTAAAAGATGGGGTCTTACCAGACGAAAAGGAAGTCGCAAGGAAACTTAAGGTCCAGGCGGCGAGGTTCGTCCTGATAAAAGACGTCCTGTACAAAAGAGGTTTCTCCCGACCATATTTGAGATGCTTGGGTACGGAAGAAGCAGATTACGTCATGAGAGAGGTGCATGAAGGAATCTGCGGAAACCACTCAGGGTCCAGGTCATTGGTACACAAACTTGTGCGAGCAGGGTACTATTGGCCCACCATGCAGAAGGACGCCGAAGCCTATGTCAGGGCCTGCGACAAATGCCAAAGGTTCAGCAATATTATTAGACAACCAACCGAAGAGCTGACCTCGATGACGGCCCCATGGCCGTTCGCACAATGGGGATTAGACATTATGGGACCATTCCCTACAGGCATACGACAGCTGAAATTCCTGGTAGTGGGCATCGACTATTTCACGAAATGGGTGGAAGCTGAAGCTTTGGCCACGATTACAGAAAAGAACGTGCGGAGCTTTGTCTGGAGATGCATCATATGTAGGTTTGGCATTCCTAGAGTCTTTGTCTCGGACAACGGGAGGCAATTCGACAACGACCCTTTCCGGGATTTTTGCTCACAGCTAGGAATAAAGAACCATTACTCCTCCCCCGCCCACCCTCAAGCTAATGGCCAGGTCGAAGTTACGAACCGATCCTTGCTCAAAATTATCAAGACTCGGCTCGAGGGGGCAAAGGGTATATGGCCCGAAGAATTACCAAGTATACTGTGGGCATATAGAACGACGGCAAGGATGCCCACAGGAGAGACACTGTTCTGACTGACGTACGGAGGCGAAGCGGTCATCCCGGCCGAAGTTGGGCTCACGAGCTACAGGGTGCACAACCATGATGAGAACAAAAACGACGAAGCTATGCGACTACAGCTCGACCTAGTGGACGAGATCAGAGCAGCAGCAGAACAAAGGCTCGCTAGGTACCAGGACCGCATGGCCAAACACTACAACTCTCGGGTTCGACACAGAAACTTTCAAGTCGGAGACCTTGTTCTTAGAAAGGTCATGGGTGCCGCCAGAGACCTTACCCAAGGGAAACTCGGCCCCAATTGGGAAGGACCTTACCGAGTTACGTCGTGGCAGAGGAAAGACACTTACCACCTGGAGACATTGGAAGGACAGAAACTGCCACACCCATGGAACACCGAGCACCTATGAAGGTATTACCAGTAGGAGCAGCAGTGTGAAGACCAACCCTTTTTACTTACATTTCAGCAAATTCTAGCCCTACTCCTCAGATTTATTATTTACTTTAGTTTTTTGCAACAATATCTATTTTTTGTTTTAAGCCCAAAGGGCAGGATTCGGTTTTAGAATTACTTTTATTTACAAATGCATGGCAATAAGAGGAGTTTATTCAAAATTACTGAAGTATCTATTTTTATCTACGGTTCAAAGTCCACGTAAGTGGGCAACTAAGTTCATAAAAGTGAGCAACCAAAACAACCATGTCCATAACACACAAGCTAAAAAGCTGACGGCCCCATAGATGAAACCGTCATCATATGGATAAGGTCTGAAAACTAACGGACCTACAAAGATGACAAGGTCATCAAAGCCAAAGCTAAAAAGCTGACGGCCCCATAGATGAAACCGTCATCATATGGATAAGGTCTGAAAACTAACGGACCTACAAAGATGACAAGGTCATCAAAGCCAAAGCTAAAAAGCTGACGGCCCCATAGATGAAACCGTCATCATATGGATAAGGTCTGAAAACTAACGGACCTACAAAGATGACAAGATCATCAAAGCCAAAGCTAAAAAGCTGACGGCCCCATAGATGAAACCGTCACCGTACGGACAAGGTCTAAAAACTAACGGGCCCATGACAGGGAAAAATTCATCAAGACCATAAAAAGCTAAAAGCAAAAAGTTGACGGTCTCATTAAAACTTATTGGGCCGGTATAGTGCCGATGGCCTTACACTAAGCCCGAAAGATGGCCACAATTAGGAAAGTGACGACCATGAAAACTAATACTCGGACGGTGCCACTAAGCTGACGGACCTTGGAAAAAGGCCAAAAATCCAACCGGAAACCCGTGAAACCGATGAAGTAAGAAGAAAAACGTCAGTCATACTGACGGAATCTTCCGACCATTCAAAAATTAACGGATTCCCAAACAGACGGGAATGGTTACTAAGGGTTCGTATGATGCAATCATTGGTTAACAGATATAAAAGTAATGGAAATAAACGCATAACAACTGTATATAAACAAAGAGCCCGAAGAAAGCAAGGGCACTTAAACTTTGTTTAAAATTACAAATGTTTGCCAAATGTTTAAAATGCAACGATTGTTTACAAAATAAATACACGGCTAAAATGCAAAATAAAAACTAAGCAGCAGGAGCGTCGGCAAGGTTGCCGTCAGCCTGATGGTCTTCGATATCCACAATCACGGCTGGAGAATCAGAAGCAGCAGGGTTAGCAGCAGGCTGAGCTAGGACTACACTATCATCATGCTCCGGAGTAGGAGTAGGCTGATGAGAGCCGTCATCTTCATCATCCATGGTAATCCCAGACAAGTCCAACTCCGGGAAGGCCGTCGCGACCTGCCGAAGGCAATCATCAAACCCAGTGCCATAATATCCGGCACATGAGTCAATAAAAGACTGCGACGTTTTAAAGTCTCTGATCGCGTCAGCCTCCGCCGTCTGCAACTTTTCGCCCAGATCCGTCACCTCTTCCTGGAGCTTGTCATTTTGACGGGTGACCTCCGTCAGCTTCTCCCTAACGTCCTGCAGCTCTTGGTTGAGGATACGGACGACGTCCTTGTACTGAGCCTGCTGATTCATAAGTTCGCGTTATGTTTGCGAACTCGGGTGACGACCCCCTCCTTCGCCACACAACGGTCGTGAAGGGCCTTAACACGCACCAAGGCCTAAAAAAAAAAAAAAAAAAAAAAAAACATATCCGTCAGTCAACCAAAAATGAACAAAATAAAGCTTGTTCAACCAAAAATATAATAAACATACCCTGGTGAGATCGAAGAGGGCCGACGCCCCTAAATCCTCCGTCCCCACCTGCTCACAAGGCTCTATGTCCGTCGGTTTTATCAGGGATTCAACCTCCCCGACGGCATAGTCCTTATGGGTCAGGAGGCGGCAGGGACCCTCACTGACGGGACCAGTAGAAGTCATCACCCCCTTGCCCGCGCCATGACTAGGCTTCGGAGGGGATTTTTCCTTCGGTAGTTCATCTCCAGGAGAGACGGCAGCCTTTTTTGAGGGATGGCTGTTACTCCCGTCGGGCTTCCTCTTCGTCGCCTTAGCGACGGCCTTGGGGGTTGACGAGACCTCCCCCCCAGCTCTTTAGCCTTCCTCTCCTCCTTCTGACGGGCTGCGGCAGCCCTTATCCTTTGCTTCGCGGATTCCATCTCTAGAAACACAAAAAAGACTGTTAGGGCAAGGGGCGGAGGAATGAAACTGATGGGAAAGATAGAAGTTTACTCACGTCGATGTGCAAACTCTTCTAACCTTCGAGCTGCCGCTGACGGTACTGGGCCCCCACAGGATAAGTGAAGGGTGTCAAGGGTGATCAAATCCCTGCACTTACAGTCTTCCAAAGGGATTTCCAGAATCCGTTGGATGAACTCCTCCTGCTCGTCAGATATGTGCGGACGGGTATAGGCTGAAAGAAACAAAAGCAAGTGTTAGTAGCGTCACTTCAAAAAAAAAGCAAGAACATAGTTGACGGGATCAACCTGAGTCCCTGACAAAGGCCCAGGTGTTGTCAAAATAGCTGCGGGGCATCATCGCCCACTCCTCCTGACGGCAAACCCAATCCGTCCCCTCAACGAAAAAATAACTACTTTTCCAGTTCCTATTGGAATCCGGCATATCTGACACAAGCCGTAACCCTTTTTCCCTGGCATTGAAATGATATGTCCCCTTAGACGAGGCGATATGATGGGGCCTATAACAATAAAAAAATTCGTCTAGCGTAAGCTGACGGTGTCCTCCACTAAAACTGCCCTACAGGATTTCAGCTCCTATGAAAGTCCTCCAGGCGTTTGGGGCAATTTGGGTGACGGATATGCCCAGAAAGTCAACAAGTTGACGGTGTAGAGCCGTCAGAGGCAACCTCAGGCCCGCAGCAAACATGGCATCATACATGCCAACGTCAGCGGTCCGCCCGGAGTAACACCTCTCATCCTCGCTAGGGAGACGGATTGGAATGTGGTCTGGGATTTGGTAACGAATACGCAACTCCCTAAAAACCTTACCACTCATTCTAGGCAGAAATTTGTTAACGGCCCAATCCTCAGGAAGAATGAAGGGACGGTTATCTCCAGGACCCTCCGAGGTTCCTTCAGTAGATCCTTCATCCCCGTCACTATCCTCTCCATCAACATCCATTTCATCCCCGACGTTTCCATCCCCTCTTTCCTCATCCTTATCTCCCTCAGCGAAACTCTCATTGCCGTCAGGAGATTGGGCCGACGTCTCTCTCTCTGACGGAATTGAAGAGTCCCCTGACTCATTTCCAGAACCAAAGGCCTCGTCGTAGCCCGCTCCTTCGCGGGCTGACGACTCCTCACAAGATGCGTCACTTGACATCTGACTACCTACAAGTGACGGATTCAATCTAAGTACCTAGACTGACGACCTCACTAATGAGGCAAAAATAAAAAAAGGAAGAAGAAGGAAGAAGAGAGAAGATGAAAACTTACTGGTATGGTGGCCTTTCGGATGGCTCTAAGGACAGCGACGGAATAGCTGACGGAAGTAAAGCTGACGAAAAATGTGCAACAGTCTCTCTCTCCAAGATCAGCAGGGTTGAAATAGAGGAAAATGAGGGAGAGGTGCTGTTTATATATGGGATAAAAGGGCGCGGAAGACGAAGCGACGCCTCGTCAGAAGCAAAGCCAATAAAAATGAGCCACTTGTCCAAAGCATTAAATACACGGCGGCTCGAGGAGACCCATGAGAGTAATAACCCCGCTTCTTTGAAAAATAACATAATCAACTTCATAACCCGTCAGTATAAAAACTGACGGAGGTATGGAGTAGGGGGCAACTGATAAGGATAAAATAAATGGACAAGGCGACGGGACATGTTTTGCCGTCAGCATTTCTATAAGAGCTGACGGTGATATGGCAAGAAGGAACTCCACGTATAGAGTACCATAAAGCTGGACGTCCTGAAACTGACGGTGCTTAATCTGACGGAACAACATAGACTGACGGCGTCAGTCATTAAATACTTGATCACCACGTTTGCGTGTATAAGTAAATAACTTGCTCCCCACGCTTCATGAAACCTAAGAACTCCTATATGGAAAGAATCCCGCAAAATACGCCCAAGGAGACTCCTATAAGGAAAAGACTTCTACACCAAGGAAGAGATGTCAACCTTTCTACTACTATAAAAGCTCCAATACCCTCACAAATCAAGGTATGCATAATTTACCCTCTTTAGCACTCTAGAGCAGTGAGAACGTTTCTGACTTAACCTTCAGAGGGTGTTTGGCCGGTACCACACCGGTATCCTTTGCTAGGTTCTTTCTTGTTGTTGTGCAGGTGCCGTTTGTAGCGCGCGAGAACCGTGTGACTTACTGGTGGTATTTTCGGCATCATCAGTACAATATATATTGTATATATTTATATAGTCTATAATCATGCAAGTTTTACATGTGTAGTAGAAAGTAAACTAATAACTTTTCAATTTATAGTTAACATGGATATGGTTTTATAAACCTCATGTATAGCTTCTATCGTTTTCGTCAAACTCATACGATGATTAAATTGTAACAATTTGAAGTCATATAGTTGTGCATATTAAACTTTAGACTTTTATTTTATAAAATATTGAATCATGACGTTTATTGTATAATTATTTCCAAATGTGATTATTTATTCACATTTGGAAATAAAAACTACTATACTTGAATTAGGAAAAACTATAAGACTCTTATGATGGACAACGTTACTTATCCTGAATTAAAAGGAAAATGTTAAAGTCATGTTACAATTTATTTTACATACTTTTTTTTTTTTTTAATTTCGAATTTAATAACTACTTATAATATCTGAGTGAGTGGAGAAAGTCAGATAGTTAGGACCTGTCTGGTAGCAGTATTTAAGTATTGTTATTTAGTTTTCAATATTGTAAAAATATATGTTTGAGTGTTATAAAAATACATGTCAGAAGTATTATTATTGTTTAAATACTAAAATTGTTGTTTAAAGACAGGTACCAAACAACCCTACTTTTCCAGAAAAGTTAAAAACGGGTGGTCCTATCTTCAACCGTATAAGACTGCGGGGAGGAGGGACATCTACGTCTTTCATGTGGTTTGATTGGCCACAATGACCAGCATGGTTCGTTGAAAGTTCAAAGAGATATTTTGGGCTTTACCCAGAAACTTCCATGATATTGCAATTAATGAAAAATGCGTGTCACTTTGAAAGCAAGACTACATTAAAGTCTAGCCTCTTGCATCCATTCACTCACCCTCTTCCTAATTCGTCCTTCACTTTCCCCACTTTCTATATTGACACCGCTTTCACAGCTTTCCTTCTCCTCTTCCTCCTTTCAACTTTTTTCATCTGTCTGCTCGTAAATCCGGATGGCCTCATCTCACCAACTCAAGAACTTTGAAGTCTTTTTGAGTTTCCGAGGTGAAGATACTCGCTGTGGTTTTGTAAGCCATTTATATAAGGCTTTGGATCAACAGGGTATTCAAACCTTCATTGATGATAATCTCCATAGGGGAGAAAATATTTCTGAAGAGCTTCTCAAAACCATTGAAAATTCAAGCACATCAATAATTGTATTTTCTAAAAATTATGCATCTTCTAGTTGGTGTTTGGATGAACTTGCTAAGATTATGGAGTGTAGCAAAAAAGTGCTACCAGTTTTCTATCAAGTGGATCCATCTGAAGTTCGTAAGCAAACAGGGAATTATGGAAAAGAACTGACTAAGCATGAACAAAAAATTAAAGATAAGACGAAGGTACAAAGGTGGAGGGAGGCTTTAAGTAATGCAGCCAATATTTCTGGCTGGGACGACAAAAACAGGTATTTTTATAGTACTACGTATTCCTGTTTGTTGATCTTCAAGAGTTTTAATGGTTTTGTGATGTCCATTAAATTTTATTGTTAATTAAACAACAACTAGAATTAATTGTTAGCTTTTATTTTCTCTTTAAATTTTACTAAATTATGAAAGTAAAATTTTCTTGTCATATCTTTTATACAATGCTTTTTTTTTTTCTTTTTTTCTTTTTAATTTTGAGAAGAATCATTTATACTAAGCTAGTTAGCTATAGATTAAAGATGGAAATAAAAGAACTTAATATTAGATTACTTACCATTAGTAATTAGGAATTTCACCCCTCATAATATTTGGAAAAATTTTAAAGAAAAAAACTTAATTCATTTTTTCTAAGCATGTAGTGAGATCTGGTAAGAATATGTTGTCATCTAAGTGGACTTTTAATACCACTTCATCCCAAAAGCTAATTGCTTCCCAAAAACAAGGAATTAAATAAAAATTTTCAATCTGAGTTACATGTCGCTTACTTCATATAACAACACTACAACTGTGACGTAAAAATTAAACATCTTGCATTCAGTTTATGTTATTGATTTTTAATAGTCTAACTCGTTACACGTGTTAATTAAATGCTCTGTGAATGACAGTTGCACTGAATCTGAACTTGTCCAAAAAATTGTTGAAGAGATCTTAAATTCTGAATTCATTCAGATGCCATCAAATGTCACTTCAATGCAGCTGGTTGGAATAAATTCTCGCATAGAGGCGGTAACAAAACTTTTAGATATTGAATCAAATGATGTTCGCATGGTAGGGATCACTGGCCTTGGTGGAATAGGCAAAACTACAATTGCAAAAGCTATTTATAATAGCTTTTCAAATCATTTCAAAGCAAAAAGTTTTGTAGAGAATGTTAGAGAGTGGTCAAAGACAGAGCAAGGCAAAATCCATTTACAAGAGGCACTTCTTAAGGGTATCTCAGAGGATAAGAATTTGAGGGTGAGTACTATATATGAAGGAACCACAAGGATAAATAGAATTCTTTGCCTAAAAAAGGTTCTTATCATTCTTGATGACGTGGATAATGCTGACCAAATAGAAACATTGCTCGGACAATGTGAAGGCTTTGCTTTTCGAAGTAGGATCATTCTGACAACAAGAAATAAAAGATTGCTAGCTAATCGAAATGGTCTTTCAACCTATGACTATGAGGTTGAGGAATTAGATAAAGATGAAGCTATTGAACTCTTTCGTAAGCATGCCTTCCCAAGTAATGAAGTCCCTGAAGATTATTTGGAACTTGAGAAACAAGCTATAAGTTATGCCAAAGGCCTTCCTCTAGCTCTAAAAGTAATGGGTCGTGATTTGTGTGAGAAAACTATGCACGTATGGAATGATGCCTTAGATTATTATAAAACAAATCTTCATGAAGATATTCAAAAAATACTAAGAAGAAGTTATGAAGGATTAACCGAAAATGAACGGAATATTTTCCTTGATATTGCATGTTTCTTCAAGTCATATGACATGAGTTATAATATGATTAAGGATGTACTAAAAGCTTGTGGTTTAAACCCAGTATATGGTATTCGAAATCTTATTGATAAGTGTCTCTTGACTATTGATCAAGATAATTATTATTTGTCGATGCACGACTTATTACAACAAATGGGTATGGACATTGTTCGACAAGAAGCACCACAAAAGCCTGGGGAACGTAGCAGACTATGGTGTTATGAGGAAGCTCTTGATGTAGTAACTGAAAATATGGTATGTATGTTGTTTTGATTCACTTCCTCCCTTTACTTCACATGAAAGATGTATTACTCTTTTTTCCCTTTATTTATTTATTTATTTTGAATATGATTTTTGTTTAAAATTTATTAACTATTATATGTTTTGGTGATTCACTTACCCTTTTGTTCAACTAGGGTTCAGATAAAATTCGAAGCATAATATTGTGGCCGCCAAGATCAGAACCAGTAGAGGTGCAAATAAAGGCACAATTTTGTAAGATGAGAAATCTTAGATTGCTTTTGATTCGTAATGTATGTTGTTGCAATGGACCCCTTGAATGTCTTCCCAATGGATTAAGCTTGCTTGATTGGCGTGAATATCCATTTTCTTCGTGGCCACCAAATTTTTTTCCTAAAAATCTAGTTGTGCTCAACATGCCTTTTATCCTATTAAAGGAACCAGTACTCAAGCAGGTATGATCATTAGCATTTATAAATTATAATTTTTTCTAAGTTTTTAATTTTTAATTTATTTATTATACTTCTTTAAAGATTAAACCATGTTCTAACTTTCAAAAAAAAAATTTATACAGAATTTTGTATCCGTGACATATGTGGACTTCAGTGAGTGCAATCTGATTACGAAAATACCTGACTTATCAATGACCCCGAACGTAACAACATTGAAACTTAGTAACTGTGAGAATTTAGTTGAGATTGATGACTCCGTGGGGTGTCTTGATAAGCTTAAAGTGTGGGACCTTGGCGGTTGCAAAAAACTTGAAACTCTTCCGAACTGTCTCACAATGAAATCACTTACATATTTTAATCTAGTTGGATGCGAGAGGATTAAGAAGTTCCCAAATATCTTGCACGAAATGAAAGGTGTTAAATATTTATATCTTCAAGGGAACTGTACTAATGAATTGCCTCCATCATTTGGGAATTTGATTGGGCTTAAGGGCTTAACTGTAGGATCATCGAATTCAGGAAAGGCACATCTTCCGGGTAGCATCTATAATTTACAACATATAGAGATGCTTGAACTTTATGGCAATGTCATATTTCCAAAGAATGTGGAGATTGATAGACAGCCAATGTGCAATTCTCTTGGTTGCTCTTCCAAATATGTTTTTCCAATGTTGAAAGTACTACAACTTTTTGGCTTTGAAATTCGCTCAGAAATAGAATTTATTTTGAATTATTGTTGCCTCCTTACACCGGAAGTGTTAGTTATCCGCGAAAGCAAAGTTGTCACCCTCCCAGAAAGCATGAGCAGACGTGAGAGATTAGATACGCTTATTATTAGAGATTGCGATGAGTTTCGGGAAATCCCAAGGCTTCCACATAGTATAAGACATGTAGAAGTAGCAAGTTGCCACTTGCTGGATTTACAATCTTTCTTTCAGGTATATCTCTCTCTTAAAGATATTAAGAAACTATTTCTTCACAAATACTACAAGATTTGCTAAGATGTAACTTATTGAATTTCCTAACTGCATGCAGCTGCTTCCAGAAATCATAGGGCTTCCACCAAATCTATCACCATGTTTAGGTGTAACAAGCCACATGTTAATGTTTCCAAACTCATCTACAATGCTTCCAATTTTGCCAAAAAAGCGCCTTTGTGAATATAGATTTGCGGTAACAGGAGATGAGAATGATATTCCAAATTGGTTCAACCATAAAAGGGATGGAAATTTAATATCATTCTCTATTGGTCCCGAAGTTCGAGCAATTGCTCTTTGCATTGCTTTTGGAATACAAGATTTTCGTTGTTATTTTGATTATCATGTCATCATTTCCATCAATGGTAGTGAACGAATGTTTAAAAGAAATTTCATTGAAAAAGATAGGAGCTTTGGGCATCTGGGTTTTTCCTGTATACCTCAGAGCTCATTGCAGGAACTATTTCAGGGCTTGCAACTCACTGATCGGAATCATGTTGAGATCCTCTGTGAAACTTTCCGTCGTGATTCTTATCGTCCTTCATCTAGAGATATTGCTGCTCCTATCGTTGAAAGGATAGGAGTTCATGTAGAATGCAATTGCCCTCCTCCTCAAAATACCAGTATCTTTCAAGACATTAATAGGCACCTTTCTTTGCAATCAGGTTCGGCATTAGACTCATCAAATGTTGATAGGTCTAATTTGGGTTCATCTTCAGTGGTCCAGCCTGCAATGCCCCGAGTTAAAAAAAGAAAAAGAAAAGTAAAGGTCTGATTTTTTTTTTAGTGCCCCACCTACCCCACCTAATTTCCACGGCTTATCTCATACTATCACTTTATCTCTTTGGCCGGCTCACTTCTTTCTTCATTTTCATTTTTCCCTCAAACACTCCTTTCAGTATTGTTTTGGTATTTTCTACCCAATAAATAAGTGATACTTGTTTTAAAAAACCACATCAGATTACTCCAATAAATTAATCACAATCTTCTATACTATCGGGAAGATAAATTAATCATTTATTGGAGTAGTCTGATGTGGTTTTTTGAAATAGGTGTCACTCATTTATTGGGTAGGAAATACCAAAACGGATACTGAGTTGGTATTACCGAAACATGGTATACTTTCTCCACCGGTACACTCCACACCACCATCTCCACCATCATTTTTTCGGGCAAGATCACCAGGAAAATCTTTAAGAACATCTAAGCACCTTCACATATTTTATTTGAGGTAAAAGTTCTAATCTCTTTTTATAGGTTTTATGCTCTTGTTTGAGGTTATTTTTATCTAAGCTTTGATAAGGATACCCATATGATTTATGAGCTTTGGAAGTGATATTTATATGTTTATATGTATGTGTTTTGTATTGGTAGAATTATTTGATGAGTGGGTTTATGGTTGTGCTAATGGTGGCTATCTAAGGTTTATTTATATCGGAAATTTGGGGGTTTTGAGTTATAACATGTGGTAGTTGGTAAAACTAATTTTTCCATTGCTATTAGGGCTGTCCAACGGGTTCAGGACCCGTTCAAACCGCCCGAATCCGACCGACCCGAAGCCCAACGGGTCGGCCTGAAACCCTTGGCAGGTCGGGTTCGGTTCCTTCTCTTAGGAAACCCGAATATTCGGTTCGGGTTGCGGGTTAAGGGTTTAAAAACCCGTACAAACCGACCCGACCGAAGTTTTAAAAGAAAAAAAAAAATTCTGATCCAGGGGCAGATCACGTGAACTGAGGAGTCAGTGGAGAGTGGACTGATAATTGACAAGACTGAGCACTGTTGTTTCTGCCTCATTGAGAACCACACGGCACCTGTGCACCACAAATTTCTTTCCACTCAAAAAGTAAACATCAAATCACCAGCTGCCAAAGTAACTAAGTCTTTAGAACGGCTAAAAAATTAAAACTAAACTCTAAGTCTCAAAAGCCTAAAATTGGAACTAAAACTCTAAAAACCAAAACTTTCCCTTCATGCTTCAGTCCGGCCTTCTCTCTCTCTCTCTCTGTAAGTCTCAAAAGCCTAAAACTAAAAGCCTAAAATTGGAACTAAAAATCTAAAAGCCTAAACTTTCCCTTCAATCTTCACTTCAGAGTCCGGCCTTCTCTCTCTCACTCTCCAAGTCTCTTCACTCTTCTCTAGTCCTCACTAACTCTCTTCCGTCTTCACTTTCCTCTAATTCTCTTCAGGCTTCACTCTCTCTCTCTCTCTCTATCTCTCTATCTCTCTCTACCAGCCGGTCCAGCCCCAAATGGCTAGTCGGCTACCCTTCAAATCAAACTCAAATTTGATCTTTCCCATGCCTCTGTTCATGAATCATAGTTTAGGGTTTCAAGACTCAACTTGGCTACACTTCTCAAAATCAAAATCAAAATCAGATTTTCCCTCATATCTCTCTCTTATAAATTGGACTTTTCCCGAGTCTTTTACGTTCTCTCTGCTCTCTAGTCTCTCTAGTCTCTAGTGATTTCAAAATCTCTTATTTTTATTTTGAAACAAACAAATCCCTTTACTCCTTAACACTCAGCCTCTCAGACTCGGCTTCCTAGTCTCAGATCAGGTAAAGTTTCTTCCTTCCTATTTCATCCCTCTTTTTCTGTATTTTGTGTTTGTGATTCGGCAAATAAAGAGGAAAGCTTGATGATTTTCAGTCCTTTGTATGGTATATAATCCGTTCTTCATTGATGCTAGAAATTGCTAAGCTTTATTTTATTTTATTTGTTAATGTTGTGATCTGCTACTTAATTGCATTGAAACTCTTGTTTGCAATTAGATTGTTAAATGCATTATAAGGAATCTAATTTTCATTTCACCTTGTACAAATATGTGTTCTTTAATGTTGTGATCTGCTACTGAGTGTTATTTTCATTCGGCAAATATGTGTTATTTCCTCTTTTTTTGCCCAATCTGGGTTTATCATTTTGTTAGTGCTCTGTGTGTGATTTGTTAGTGCTCCCTGGGTTTATCATTTTCTTGCTTTGACTCATTATGGTAGTGCTCTGAGTGTGATTTGTATCTGCCCTATTTTATTCCTTGTTTTGTTTGTTTTTTTTTAATGATCAATATACTTGTATCTTCACTGTAAAAAAAGAATATGAACCCCTATTTTAACAAGATGAAATCCAAACACATTTTTATTTTCTTATCTGCCTGTTTTATTCTTTGTTTTGTTTCGTTTTCTATGATCAATGTACTTGCATCTTCACTGTATAAAAAAGAAGAAGATGAGCCTCTATTTTAAAAAGATGAAATCCACATTCTTATTTTCTTATGTGATTGTATTTTATTACTCGTTTGATTCATTTTGCTTTCTTAACTTAAAATTTTGAAATGTTAATTTTATACAGGAGTTGAAATCCTAGGCTTTTTGCTTCCTTTTCAAGGTTAAATCCCTGATAGCTGAGAGTTCTTTGAGGTATCCTTTCTTTCTCTTTTAACTTCTTGTTATTGTTTGTGTGTTACTTTTATGGTTGTTTGCTAATCTATAAATTTGATGTTTATAGGTTATGGAACCCTCAAGTGATGCATCCCCTTCCCAAGCAACACCTACTGCCACAACTGAACCTGTTGCCCAAGCTACCCAAGCTGTACCTACTGCCTATGCTGAGGTTCCCCCACTTCCACCTAAAGGTAAAGGCAATGTCTGTACTAATAGGAAAAAGTCTATTGCCTGGAACCATTTTGAAAAAGTAGATATTGGTGATGGTCATTTTAAGGCTGTTTGTAATTACTGTCAAAAAACTTATCTAGCTGATAGTAAGGGGCATGGTACTGCTAATTTGTTGAATCATACACCAATCTGTGTTAAAAACCCTAATAGAAAGATACTTAGTGGGCAACAAACCTTAATGTTTGAACCTAAAATGGATGGGGAGGAAGGGTTTCAGCTTGTACCGACAGCCTTTACTGTTGAGGCTTCTAGAAAGGCACTTGCTGAAATGGTTATAATAGATGAGTTGCCTTTTAGGTTTGTTGAAGGGTATGGGTTTCAAAGATATGCAACAACCTTACAACCTAAGTTGCGAATTAGGGATATCCCATCTCGTCAAACTATAGCTAGGGATGTGATTAGCATTTATGGTGTTGAGAGAGAGAAACTAAGGGGGGCTTTGAAGGGTCGTAGGGTGTGTCTTACTACGGACACATGGACGAGTATTCAAAATCTGTGTTATATGTCCCTTACAGGTCATTTTATTGATGATGATTGGAAGTTACATAAGAGAATTTTGAATTTTTGTCAAGTTGAAGACCATAAGGGAGAGACTATAGGTAGAAAGATTGAGTTGTGTTTGCGTGAGTGGGGTATTAATGGCATATTCACTTTAACAGTGGACAATGCTAGCTCAAATGGTGCCACTATTAAGTTTTTGGAGAATGTAACTAAAGATTGGGAGGGGACTGTTTTAGAACATGAGTTCTTACACATGAGGTGTTGTGCACATATCCTAAATTTGATTGTGGGGGATGGTATGAGAGAAATTGATGCATCCATTGCAAAGGTGCGTGAAGCTGTGAGGTATGTGAAGTCCTCACCAAATAGGAATCAAACTTTTGTGGGTTTTGTGGAGAGATTAGGTATTGAGTCTAAGTCTCTTCTTTGTCTAGATGTACCAACTAGGTGGAACTCTACCTACCTCATGTTAGAAACCGCACAAAAATTTGAAAAAGTGTTCATACGTATGGACTTTGAGGATGATAGTTATTCTTCATACTTTATGAACAAGGAGAATAGTGGTGGTATGGGATCTCCTAGTAGCATTGATTTTCAAAATTGTAGGATATTTGTGGGGTTTTTGAAGCTTTTTTACAATGCCACAAAAAAGTTTTCAGGTTCTTTGTATGTTACTGCCAACACCTTTTTTGATGAGATGTTTGTCATTCAAGAGAATATTTCCAATTTAAGTAAATCACAAAACCACCTCTTGAAAAACATGGCAACTAAAATGGAATCTAAGTTTGATAAGTATTGGGGGAAAGGGGATAAAATGAATCATCTCTTGTATGTGGCTGTGATTCTTGATCCAAGAAAGAAGTTGAGGTTTTTGAAGTTCTGTTTTTCTGAAATTTATGGAAATGAAGTGGCTGATGTGATGGTTGAATTGGTGAGGGGTGCCTTGGTCAAGTTGTATGATTTTTATTCTCGTGTTGATTCATCAAATGTACAAGTAGCAAGTGAGAGGGAGAGGACACACATAGAAGGTGAGTCAATAGGTTGTAGTGATCCATATGTGATGCTTAATTCTAGGTTTGAACGGTTTTTGGAGGCTGAGCAGTCCATAGGGTGTAGCAATGAGATTGACAAATATTTGGCTGAAAATTGTGAAAGTAGAAGAGGGGATGTGAAATTTGAGATATTAGGGTGGTGGAAGGCCAATTCAGATAGATATCAAGTGCTGTCCAAATTGGCTAGGGATGTGCTGGCTGTACCTGTTTCTACTGTTGCATCTGAGTCAGCGTTTAGTACCGGAGGACGCATACTTGATCCATTTCGGAGTTCACTCTCCCCACTTATGGTTCAAAATCTGGTTTGTGCACAAGACTGGCTTCAAGCCTTGGTTCCAATTTCTTTTCGCAAATCAAAAGATGAGGTAGAGGTCTTGGAAGATGAATTTCATGATTTAGGTAATATGTTAACTTCCAAACTTTGTCTATTAAGTGCTATTAAATGTGTCTTATGCAAATGAAATTTAATCTAATAGTCTTCATTTCTTTCTCTTTTCTAGTTATACGTCAAGCAGCAACAGGTGGTGGAAGTTCAAGCTCAAGCAAAGGTATCTCAATTAACATTGATGACTAATCAAAAACTGGGTAAGTTTCTGCCCTTATATTGAGTTTGGTTCTGCTTTCTCTATTGTTTTTTGTTATAACTATTCTGTATTTGTTGGTCTTGTCCTTATATTTTTTATTGATAAATATCTTTTTGCCCATTTTCTTGTAGGAGGAAGGACACACATTTTGTATAGGAGGCAGATTTTTGGATGCAATTTGGAAGTTTTTTTGGACAGTGCTTTTCTAACTGATGAAGTGATAATTGATAAATTAACTCTTGCTTATAGGAAAGAAAACTTATTAAGTTTAATAGGCTTTCTTTTCTATAAGTCATGGACTAAACTCTATATAGTAGTTGCTCTTTAAATGTTTTAGAAAAGCTATTTTTTGGAAGTTTGTAACTAATTATAGCTAGCTACTGCTTTACACACTTTCTGCCTTCTTTAACTCTATGGAAATATTGCAAGAGATGCTCTTATTATCTTTTGTTACCACACTTGTGATGTGGTTGTGATTGAATTATTTGTTAAAATTTGTTTGCTGGTTTGCTGGTTTGTTGCCATACTTGTGGTGTGGCTGTGATTGAATTATTTGTCAGAATTTGTTTGCTGGCTTGTGTTAGTTGTGTTACATAACTTACATGTATGAGTGGTTGGCACAACTTGGTAGGTTTAATAGGCTGCCCAGGTTTACATGTAAGTTATGTATTGTGAAGTTTTAACAGGGGGTTTACATGTTAATGCCTATAAAATTTTGGGCCTCCTCTTGTGCTTTTGCTGCCCAGGTCCTATAATGTTATAGGCATTTTGAAAAATTTTCTTTGTATTGTGAAGTTTTAACAGGGGTTTACATGTTAATGCCTATAAAATTTTGGGCCTCCTCTTGTGCTTTTGCTGCCCAGTCCTATAATGTTATAGGCATTTTGAAAAATTTTCTTTGTATTGTGAAGTTTTAACAGGTGGTTAGAAAGTAATATCATGTGTTTTTTATGTGCTTGCAAATTGCAATTACCCAGGTTGTGTTGTTATATATTTACTGTATTTTTTTGTCATTAGATGTGAGCTAGAAAATTAAATTTGGACTGAAGGGCTGGAGGCCCAAAGGTTTCAAAGTTGTGTAATGGGCCAATTTGATATATATATATGATTTAATGATATAAATCTTTGTTAAAAGTAGTAAGCCCATTAATTTGGGCCCAAAAGGCCTGTCAAAAGTTGAATTAAAAAAAAAATTATGCAAATTCACAATTTTAGCCCAATTTCGGCCCAAACCCGCCTAACCGACCAAACCGACCCGTTCAACTGTTGACCCGAACCGTCGGGTCTGACCCATTATTGGGTCGGTTTCGGGTCAAATTTTTTATAACCCGATCCAGTCGGGTCGAGTTCGAGTCAGGCCCAAACCCGAGCCGACCCGACCCGTGGACAGCCCTAATTGCTATTGTATTTATTTAGAGTTAGTTGAAGTTCTAAATTTCTTGTCATGGAGGATATTGTGATTTTGCTTTCAACTCCAATCAGTTTCCACTGTAGGAGAGAATGGGAAGACTCTTGATTGGACTGTTCTTGATGGTCTGTCTTTTTTTTTTTTTTTTTTTTTTTTTTTTTTTTCGTATTTAAGTAATTGTAATTTATCAATTGGACTGTTCAATGGGACATTGTTCTTATCATGACAAAGAAGCTCTAAGCCATAGATGCAAACATTTGAGAAGGCAATATAATGAGAAATGTAACCACTGATATTATGTCTAGTATTCTTATATCCAATCCTGTATCTTTAGAAAATTTGTTGTTCTTTACGTTGCATCCTTATGCTTCTTCATATAGAAATTAATCTGTTCTGAGTTGTCACAGATTATTGTTGCATAGAGTGAAGAGGTTTCTGATGGAGTTGCAATGCTGATTTCGACGATGAAGACCCCAATTTGATGATTGGTATGTTTCTTGTTTCAGCATTAAGAGCTTTCCCCGGTAATTCAAGAACGTTATTGTCTGCTTATATTGCTTCTATTGTCTTATATGTGTTGTTCCTTAACCTAAATATCAATGTTCTTTCAATTGCATTATTTCATTTTCTGTATTGCTATCCTAAAATCTAATGTTATAGAACTGATAATTGTGCTTATTTCTGCTTGATTTATGAAAATCCAGCTACTGATGGAGGGTATTAGCAAGTTGATCAAGATGTTGGTTCCATGTAATGGTGTCTATAAGATTTTCTTTTCACAAGCCTATAATTGACTGGCAGAGATTTATATTTACTTTGATTTAGAATTTTTTTGAAGTTGCAAAATTTTAAAGAACTCTAAAAAATTTCAAATTAAGATCTTTTGAATGAACATACCATAATAGAACTTTCCCAACTTTCAAAGATTTATTTCTTATATACAGAAATGACAACCATGATGAAAGGCAAAATTACCAAACTCTAGACATTGAGGACTATGAGATGGGACTCTCTCTCTCTCTCTCTCTCTCTCTCTCAATACTACCTATAGGTAGAAAAGATTGGTACAATCAATTGATGACTTCCCAGAACTAGTTTTTCTTTTCAGTGTACAATTTTGTTTTCGACACCGTTCCAATGTATATTTTTTTCTGTTATGCTCACCTGCTGTCCAATGTGTTCTATTATAGGCATTTAAATGATCTTCTGACTCTTGACTTTCTATGTAAAAGTCTTTTTTTTTGTTCTTGTATCATGTGTTCTTGTATTTACATGATAAATATAATCACACAAGTTATTCCTTTGAAGGGTAAAAATATTAGCAATTCAGCCTTGGTGAACCATCATTCCTAGAAGTTGGCTTCCATTCAGATATTTTAATTTGTGTGTAATGATGCTTCTATCTATTGAGAAACCTTATGTACGAATCAGTATTTTTCCAGTTGAACATGTTTTTAATACATTTCTGCTTAATTTGTTTGCCTTAAAACTCATGGCCGCACTTGTTTTTTTTTTTTTTTTCCCCTTCAAATGTTGCAGTCTAAGAACTTACAATTTTTTTTAGCGTGCAAAATTTTCATTTTATAGGCATTTACATGATCTTTTCACTCTCTACCATCAATGTAAAAGTTTTTATTTGTCTTTGCAGGCTGAGGACTTGGTATAAGTTTTTTTAAGGTCTACTAGACAATTTAATTGACTTGATCCATTCAAAGAAGATAACAAAAGAAAATAGAAAGAACATTTTTGCAGTTGGTTATTCTTCTTCTTCTTTCCATTCAATATTTATAATTTTATTTGTTGATTTGATTTTTGAGAAATTCAAAACTTTTCAATTTAGCACATGTATCTGGAATCTGAATTACATACCAGAAGATATGTGTTGTTTATCTAAGTATTATACGTATGATTCTAAATCATAATATTCATTTGAGGGGCATCAAATTATATTAGGTTCTCTATCTCATACACACCAGTTTATGTATCAACCACGAACCATCCTATTTTATTACAGTAAAAAAGACAGGTTCTTGATGAGAAATAGTATATTTGTAAGCCCAATTATAACAAAGAACAAAGAAGCAAATGTACCCCATTTTTATTTATTTATTAATATTATTAGTAATTTTTTCCAGCATAAAGAAAAGCAACATTTTCAAAAGATCAAGCAGGGCAGAAAAATATAAAATACATTGAAAGCTTGGAGTGCAATGTAAAAGTCTGGAAGTCATCCAAGAAAATGTGGTTCTCAACAAAATGTGGTTCTCAACAAAGGATGACATTTAGTGATAGTATTGAACATATCTGAAAACAGGAAACATCAATCACATGGTAGCCAACAATATATGTGGTTCTTGGGAAGAGTGATGCAGTGATGCTTGAGATACATGCATGTTGTTTTGGGTTTGGAGTTTGGATGTCCTAATTTGTTTTTGTTTTATGCGTAGGGGGATGACATTTTGTAATTTTCTTTGTATTTGTTACATATTTGGTTGGTCAAAATGGACTTCAGCTTGTATCTCCACTATGACATTCTCAGATCCTGTAAACATATTTTTAGCTGGCCTTTTCAGCATTATAGATGGTTAAGTAAGGGGGATCCTATAGCCCTTCTCTTATGTTTCTTTTTTGTTATGAAGATGCTGAAAAGGATGATTGCAAGAGCAGCAAGAGGCATTCTTAATGTGTTTCAGGTGGGAAAGGAAATTGAGATTTCAAACTTCATTATAGATGATCCCTGCATCATCTTCTATTGGAAATTTAACTGAGCTTGGTTATCTTAGTTTTCTGCTTCTTTGCATTGAGACATTTCTGCATTAAAAAAGAATATGGGTTCAAGTGAATTGGTTTGAGCAGAAGAGGAATTGGCAGATATTGTAGGTTGTAAGTTAGGTTCTCTTCCCATGCGAAATTAACTTTATAATTGCTGCAAGGATCTTTGTTTTAGGCTGCTTGGAATTTGATAATTGAACAAATATGGACATTAAATTCTATCAATATATATATATATATATATATATGGACATGAAATTGAAGTGCATTTAACTAGTTCTCAAAAAAAAAAAAAAAAAAAAAAGTGCATTTAACTACTTATTTTCTTTTCTTTCTTTAGTATGCTGATATAGGTGGTTTATATGTATGATAAATTGAAGTGCATTTTCCATTTTTGTGTTTGATTTCGTTCAAAGAATCAGATCAATTATTTGCAAAATTGTAGAAAAAAGGCATTATTTTATCTAATATATTTTCTTGTCCTGCCCTAATTTAGGCTTTGTGGAAGGGGGTAACCTTTCTCAAATCCCAATTTTTTCCATCCTGAATAATTCCCCATTCAATTTTCTTGTTACAAGGCTTTAATTATTGTTTTTTGCAAATGCATTTGTAATCATGTTAGCAAATTAGTGATATGGAAGGTGGAGGAGCCCTGTCTATGATCTCTTTAGATGTCCATTCTGTGCTGGGAAGAAGAAGCAAGATTACAAGTACAAGGACTTGCTTCAACATGCTTCAGGAGTGGATAAGGGTTCTGCCAACAGATCTGCAAAACAAAAGGCAAACCACCTTGCCCTGGCAAAGTATTTGGAGACTGATCTAGCAAGTGAAGTGGACCTTTAGCAGCGTCCAGTTTTGCCACAACTGGTTGCTCTGCTTCCAAAGCTTGATGATCTGTACGTATGGCCTTGGATGGGCATTGTTGTTAACATTGTATGTACCAATGAGAATAAAGACATTTTACTTGGTTCTCAACACTGGTTGACAAGGTTCAGGAAATTTCAACCGGTGGAAATTGTAGTATTCCCGGATGAGAAGGACCTCATGGGACATACCATTGTAAAATTTAGTAATGATTGGAGAGGTTTCATGAATTGTGCTGAATTTGAGAAATTGTTTGAAATTGAGCATCATGGCAAAAAGGAGTGGAATGCTCAAAAACAAATCTTGGTCCTAACTGCTATAGGTGGCATGCACGCGCTGATGACTATGATGCTGAAGGGCTGATTGGTGATTTCCTTCGCAGTAAAGGGCAGTTAAGAACAGTTTCTGACATTGACAGGGAAGCAGCACAAACCAGAAACAATGTTGTTGCAGACCTGGCCAATGAAATCGATATTACAAATGAAAATCTGAATGAGCTACTGTCACGCCCCAAACCCAATACCCGGATTTGTGACCACAACCGGCATGCTAATATCAAGTTTAAACCTGATATTAACAAGAACCAACTTAACTTTTACAAAACTTTTACAAAAACTTTCCTCTTTCTTTTCATTTCTGTTTCTTTACTTAAATGATATAACCTTTCACTTGACATTCAGAGCATCTACATTGTACTCCAAAGAATAACATAATTTACCAATTACTCAAATTCTGAATTTTACATAATACATCTCTTAATACTTAAGGTACACAACTTTAATTAGATCCTAAAATTAACCATACTACAAATCTAAACATCAAGTTTCTAATTTATGATCCATACATATAAAACTAAAACCAGCTCCTTCCAAAACTCGACTAAGGCTCCCTCTACTCCAAAATAAAACCTGCTAACTGAAAGAGTGGAAGGGGTGAGCTACACAGCTCAGTAAAGGTAAGATATATGAGAATTTAATAAGGATGCATGTAAATCATATCATTTCATTCTATGAATATTCGAATAGGAGAACATCTTTTCATGCATAGTATTTTTACTATTCATAATCATAACTTATACGCTCTTCATAGAAAATAATTGTTCTCCTTTTTCTTATCAGGTTAATATTTCCAAAACCTTTCGGATTAAACTTCTTTCATTTCCTACAAAGTCACCATATGTATATTCTTATTACAAAATAATCATTTTAACTTAAATTAAATAATCGGCAACTTTGTATTAAACTAGAAACATCTTGACTAATAAGAAAACTTTTCTTTATAAACTTCTTCTTATAAAATACTATAACTTTCATGGTCATAAAACTTAACGTTTCATAAAAACAGATATCTGATAACTTTTAAACATAAACTTGTACTTTCATCAGAAGCTTTATCTTTATAGTACAACAGAATTACAGAAACTTTTATTTTTAATGAACAGTTTTTCTTTTCATCAGAAACTTCTTCTTGCCATGAGAGTTTTTACTTTTCACAATGCATTTAAACAAAATAATTCTCTCATGATTAATAACATAACATAGCTGTTCATAACATATTGGTTAGTCCATATCTGATAAGTCTGTACAAAGAAGGCCTCATCACATTTGGATAACCTCGTGTGCATGATATTGTCCCCTTTAAGAGGCCTGATGGCACATCTCCTCCAGGTTTTGTTCCTCCCCTCCGTCCGTACACATTGGGGAGAAGGCCTTATTCAGATTAGAGTTACGGGCAACCCCATTTCCTCTACTTTAAATGGCCTAAAGTTACGGGCAGCCCCATTTCCTCTACTTTAAATGGCCAAACAGATAACATATATTTTTCCATGGAAAGCCAGTAATTAACCCCTACTAGCCGAGTTCAGATTACCAGAGGACATAACCCGAAAACATTTCATACTTTACATCATACTGAAATTTCTTATTTTGCATAACATTTCATAATAATAACATTTCATAATAATAGCATTTCCATTCTTTTCTTTAAACATCATGTTCGTGGAATCAGTAATAGCATCAATATGCTTAAATCATATACATAAGTTTTCGAAAACTCACGAACATATCTTTGTCAGAATAATGCTTATATGCCATATCTCTAATTAAAAACATTTTGATGCATAATATACTTTAAAATAACCTCATGACTTACCAAATGCCCATATAACTTATCCCTTACCTGAAAGCAGAGGAACCGAGAGCCTACAGTCGAAGGAGCATAGACTTGGATACTGATAACACCTAAACCAAATATCAAAGCTACATAAAAGAAAGTAATCACACAAGACAATATTTACATGATTCGAAAAAATTTACCTACGAAGCCTCAGAAAATATCATATTAAAAACCGTGGCACTTATATATCAAGTTAGGTCATAATTCAAATCAAATACAACAAGGTTCCACATAGCCCATCCATGGAATGAGCCTGGCCCATATGTAAATACGGGGTAATCAAAGCCCAAAGGAGGAGAGACCATCTGGGTTGACCCATTGCTGAGGTAATCCGTGGAACCAGTCTTCTTGAGGTAGCATTGTCCAGCCAAGAACTTACTAGCTATTTTACCGAGGATATCTCTTCGGCTATCTTCTCGAGGAATATGAAGGAGGAGACATAGAGCATAATGTAACAGTCACCTCTACATTAATGAGTTATCCCTACCTAATGTCAGCTCCACTAAATGCTGAATGACTAGCTTGAATAGTAAGAATTTCTCAAATGTTTGCCTTCATGATTAAGAAATGGCAGAGAGAGGAGTGTGATGGGAAAAATATATCCATAAATCTAGCTAAGGGAGGAATAGATGGAAAGCAAGAAAGGGGAGTATAAGAGGAGGCCACCAACATGATGGGGGATCCAGAAAAATTGAGGAAGAACAAGAAAGAGAGAGAGAAAGGTAGAGCTTGTATTTTCCTTTTTTCTTTGTGTACCTTGGGAAACCAATTTTTTATCAATCCAAGTGTTTAATCATGTTGTTTTCACCTCCAATCACCTTTCTAATATTCCATTGTGGAATTTCATCCCATCATAATTAGAAATTAGTTTTGTTGATTAGACGCCAATCTCCTTTAAGGAAGTTTTGCGTTTCAGGCTCCCACAATTGGCGTCGTTGGTATGAATTTCCACAAAGCTATAGGATTAGGAGTTAGTTAAAGTTGAAATGACAAGCCGGGGATGGAATGGGGCTCCTAGGTCGCCTCAACTGAGCTTGTCCATAGGATCAGTTTTAGGGAATAGAATGGTACAGTTAGAATGAAGGAGGCATGGCCAAACGGAGCCACAACAAAGTCATAGTAGAGAACTGGTGCCTCCCTCCCATTATAGGGAAACATCAGTGATGAACTCCGTGAGACCTTCCCAATCCAGCAGAAATCAGGAAATGGATCGTTTAAGGGCGCAAATGTTAGCCTTACAATGAGGAGCGAGGCATCATAAAGGAAATAGAGATCATTGGGAAATTAGCCCCGATGGAGGAGACTCCTGTAGAAGGGAGAACATCTTAAGGTATCCTCGGCTACATCGGGAATCCCGACCTCATAGGTATAGGCAAAGGTCAATCTCACCCCCGCGCAGGAATAGGGAGAGTTCAGTATTCCTAGTCAACAAGTGCAAGGAAATTCTCCCACGTGGAGGAATAAGCAGAAAGAACTCTCCCCATGACGAATCGAGGAAAGAGAAGTTTCTCTGAGAAGATTCCAGACATTGAGGACTCATGGTGAGCCTTCTAGTCCACAAAATATGGGGAATGATGTGATGAGCAAGGCCTTGCAACAAATTTCACGGTTCCCTTTTTTTGAGGATATCAAGACTTCAGACATGCAACAGAGATTTGTGAGGCCTATTTTCTTTATCTACGATGGTAAATCTGACCCTGCGGAGTTTGTTAGCCAATACAACCAAAGCATGGCCATCTACTCCAAGAATGAGGTCTTAATGTGTAAAATCTTCTCGTCCAGCTTGGGACACACGACCATGAGGTGGTTTGACAGATTGGAGAAGAGATTCATTCATGGATATGAAGAGATTCATTCATGGATATGATGAGTTGACCTAAGCATTCGGCGTAAGGTTTGTAACATGTAGTCGAGTTCTTGAGCCCTTTGACTCTTTGATTACAATGTCTATGAAGGAAGAAGAAACTCTCAAAGTGTATTTGGACCGCTATTGAGAGTTGTACAATAAGATTGGAGGAAACAATGCAGAAGTCACCGCAAGGACTTTCAAGGTCAGGCTCCCCATTGATTCCAAGCTAAGAACCTCTTTAACCCTACATATGTTTCAAAATCTTTTATGCTCCACTATACCTTTAGGCATAACCCAAAATACCCCAAAAAGAGTGAACACCATACTTCACAACTCTCTGGTTATGAGGCAATGCCAGGGTCGGCCCTTCCACTAGGCCAATTAGGCAATTGCCTAAGGTCCCCAAGTTGAAAGGGGCCCCAAAATTTTAGAAAAGAAGGGGTAGTAGGGAAAAAAAAAAAATTTGGTTTCAAATGAATCTAAAAAAATCCAGCACATCCTTTTGACCCAAAAACAAAATTTCTGTTACACCCAGTTAAATATTGGTAGCACAAAATTTGTTTTTTGGTCTAAATAAAATCAATTGTCCTAAAAATAACATCATTATCCTCTAGACAAACCAAAATTCAACAAGATAAACTACGAATCTAGTCTAAGAAATTAACCACAAAACAATCAATAATCAAAACAAATAAAAAACCTCAAAGCCCTAAAATTTTTACCGTCTCTTTCTCATTCTTGCTCTGCTTTTTTCTCTCAACTCTTACTCTCCGCCTCTCTCATTCTTTCTCTCCATTGTTGCTGCCTTGCTTGCTACCTGGCTCAAGCTTCCTCCAATCTAAATGACTAAATCATCTGATCACATCTGCCATCTGATTTGAAAACTTTGCCAAGCCAACTGCCTTTTTTTTTTTTCGCTGCTGCGTTTTCTGGCATTCTATAGAATGGGTTTTAAGTTTTGAGTTTTGAGGTAGAACTTATAAGGCTTGGCTTTATACTTTAGATTTGTTAAGACTGGGGTTGGGCTGTGGCTAGACGTTTCACGTTTGGGCCTTCAAGTTTTTTTGTTGTTGTTGTAATAGGATTTGTTTTATTGTGGGTGGGTCTTGGCAGGCATCTTCTTGTCTAGGCTGGGCTTGTTTTTGTTATGGCTGTGCTTAATTTTTTTTTTTTTTAATTTTAATCTTGTGTTTTTATATATATATATATATTAGTTATAGGTAATATAATGAATAAATCTTTATTTATGCAGGTTGAGATTACTAAAAACTTGTTATTATTCGGTGAAACTATAACAATACTTTTTATATAAATCAAGTTCTATTTCTCATTTTCTCTACACTTGAAAGTTATTTTTTATTTTAGTCTTTATAAATATATTATTTGATTAGAAATGTCTATTAGAAAATATGCATTTGGATATGAAAAACTTAAAAAAAGATAAAAAGAAGGAAAAATTAATTGAGTCTCAAAAAGGATCAATGGATAAATTTGTTATTAATAATAAACAAAATATAATACAAAATTTAGATGAAAATATCACAAATGAACAAGAAATTCACCAAAAAGAGTTAGAAGAAAATGAAATGATACAATTGCAAGATAAAAATGATGTTCAATTTTGCAATACAACAAATCTTGATAATGAACTTCAAAAGAAAGATTAAAGGATTAGCTATATTATCGATTGGAAATGAGATGTTAGAAAAACTTAAATACAAAAATTTAATTAGTCAATTTGCATCTCAAAGGCAAGAAAAATAGATTTTAAATGAAATATATTATAATATAAAAATATTAAATAAATATTAACTTAATATAAAAAAAAGGCACCATTTTAGTTCTTCCATTAGGTCCCAAAATGTCTGGGACCGGCCCTGGCCAATGCAAGAGTAAATGATTAATATTCTCCCCTGCCCTCTTACACATACAACACAGTCAATAACAACAAGCGGACACTGCCTCACGTTGTCATAGTCAAAATTCTACTCAATGCCGCCGTACACACAAAGAAATTAACCTTTGAAGGCACTTTTGGAACTTCACGCAAACTTCCAAAGAATCGACTGAGGGGAAGGGGATTGTAAAACTTGTGGACAATGGAGAAGGTGAGAAGAGTCAGAACAAAAAGCAATAGATTCCTGATATTTTCAGCAACTGATGGTCAAAAGCATACATAAAAACATATAACTATTATAAATTCACATAGAATTACCGTGTGTTGATCATCATCGCATTGAGATTGTTTCTTCTGCATTGATGCATTTGGAAGTGAAAAGTTATTAGCAACCAATGAATGGTCCCATAAATGCCTAAAACTCCGTGTTTAGCCTCAATTACAGGCTCAAATTCTGACTCATGGATGACTTGCGCAGCCACTTCAGAGTAATACTTACATAGTCCCAGATCACTGCTTCCTGTGTGTAGCCAGAAACGTCTCACACACTGACACTACTTTGAGCACTGCCTGACACACTCTGGGCAACCAAGGACTGCCACATGGACATGCACAGGATGTGCAAAGGAGAGGCATTAGCATTTTTTTACCAATTTCTGTCCCACATCCATATTTGGGAAGCATTGCTATGTCCACGAGGCATCAAAGAGAGGGAAGAGAACTTACAGGTTCTATTAAGTCAGTATGTGATGATAATTACCCTGAAATATAATTTTGGTACCCATTTTACTGGATTAGCAGTCAGGTGGAATCTACAATTTTCATGATAAATTTTCCGACTTGATTTTATTTTCCTTTGCACACAAGACAAGAATATTACAGACTACTTGACTGTGAAACACAGTCTAGACTGCAGAACAGGAAAGTTCAGACTCATGTTGTAAGTTCGGTGTGATTTAAGTCAAGCATTTGGATCCAAACCAACTACATTAACTAAAAGTTCAATACAATGCACCTAAAAGATGCACAAACATTGACTACTAGTAAATAGTATAGTCTGATATATATATATGTGTGTGTGTGTATGTGTGTGTTGACTTCAAATATGACATAACATTACTTGATTGATGCTTCCATTGGATACAATTGAAAATCAAGAAACTAAGATCTATATACACCCAACTATATATAGGCATGTTGATATGCCTGGTCTGAAAATTGTTACTCTTATTCAACTTATTCACTAATCAGTAATATACCTTTGAGCAAGCATAGTTTATATAATTAAGCCTCAAACCAACTAAAAAACTCAGTCACAAAGACACACTCAATGGAACCAGGGTCCTATCTATATGTCTAAATTCTACCGAAGTTCCTAACGAGTATCTGTTGGGCCAGAAGATCATCATCAATAAATTGTTTAATTGACTTCAAAGTTCCCATGTATTTATTTAAAGGAAGAAAAAGAAGGAAGAGAATAAGAATAAAGAAAAGTTGAGTAAACAAATGCTTAACGAATAGCAATGAAGGAACTATGGGACATAAGATTGGTAACACTTGCTATCTGCAGCAAAATGATTAGATATGCTCATTTATCAAACAAGTTTAATAGTGATACCATCCTGGTAAAGGGGAAAAAGAGTGCATTTCAATGATTATAAGACATTCTGGACATTAAGGAGATTGAACATCCCTGAGACATCAATCTGACTAGCTTTTATATAATTTGGTCAAGAGATAAATGTACACAATCCAGCTTTCTTTTCTTATTTGGGTGTATTTTTTGGGGGGTTGGGGGGTGGTTTGGTTTGGCAGGAACAGTAAAAAAGAGTTCCCTTTTCAAGGTAGTTTGCTCATATGATTGTCAATTGGATTGCTCATCATAACCTTTTATCAGCAGCAGGAATGTCATTCTGACTTAAATTATACATATTACTTGGAAGAGTAAGCCCAAGGTTTCCTAAATTCTTCTATCCTTTTCTATCTTATCTTCATGTACTTTGCCCTTCCAATCCTTGTCAAACTTACAGAAACCAACTTTTAGGTGGGCGATGTTAGGATCCCGTTGGTGTCTACAGGTGACAGCGTTAGTTGTTCTAAGCGAGCATAGATGCACATAATTGAAGGGCACATGTTGCACCAAAAGGATTGTGAATGTGCTTTTCGATTGTACTCCACTTATGCAATGGCTCTCAAATATGACTGCTTGTGACCAGTACTGGGTCTAAAAGTAAATAAAGAAAGGAGTTACAAGAACACAAGAAGTAAAAAAGAAAAAGAGAGAGAGATCAACTATTTCCCAAATTCTTAATGATTATGAGCAGCATCAATATAATACTGTAATATATGGTTGCATTAATTTTAGTATGCAAGCGTCAATTTTTTGTACAAATTTGTATTTTGTTAGTACAAATAAGTATATGAAAGAAGCTAAATTTTACTGAACCAGGGGTCTTCACAAATAACATCAAATTATTTTCACATTCAGTAGTAAAACATGTTGTCTCTGGCAAATAGTTCATATTATTTGTAAACTTCCAGCAATTTAACAAACCACGACATTTTTAAGGGAAAATTTTATACTTGCAAGTTTTACAAAGGATGGGAAGATAACAGGGCCACTCAAATATACAGGTGATGTACCACAAATTCAGGAAAAAAAAAAAAAAAAAATTTAAAGTTTGACAAGAAACGGTATTGTTGAATTAGAATGGTGAAATCAAACAATTGGATATTACTCAGATCCTCATAGATCTATTAGAATCATCAATCATAGTAGGATCCATTGCATAGTTACTTCATTGGAGAACATGTATTACTGTTCAGGAATGTTTTTAAATTACAATTACATCCAAGAAACATATTAGAAAAACACTGATATTCATTAATTAGGCCACCATTTAGTCTCTTGGGCCTTGCTTTGCACATCCAGTGGGGTCCTTGACCATCTCTTCTGGTGAGATCTCACAAGGTATGCAACCCCACCGGCCCCCCCCAACAGTTTCTTTTGTTCCCTTTTGTTGTATTATTGTTTTGTTTTTGTGTTGTTTATATCTGCAAAAATGCAATTATTTGGATAGTCTCTACAATTAGAAAACAAAGAAATTTGGGAGACCCCAGTTGAAAGTGTTGCACCCAAAATATTAGACCTGGGAATCCAGAAGAACAAAATTAATCATGCCATTGTTTACTTCAATGTAGGTAGCATGCTTGCGTCTAAATTAGTTCTTTAACTGACAGGTTATGAGAACAGTAGCAAAACTCTAAAATGGACATCATATCCTAGAGGCTGAAAGCCCCTATTTTATGAATGAATAGGTCACCGCTTTCTCATTACACACGTTCGACAAGTTCTTACCATTTACAATTGTAATCTAGTTCTTACAATTTACAATTGTAATCATAGATCTACAGTTTCTACTTCAAGGTTCCTAAGGAGTGTAGCCAGTAATAATAGTTTCTCGATACATTTTTGAAGCAACATAACAAGATAAAACTCATTTCAACAGGTGAACTTAGATAAAATCTGCATTAATAAATGTAAATTTGTTTTGGGTAAGTATATATGTTCAGGGGATGTGTTTAGGTGCAATATATACTAATCCTTATTTTGTTCTTGGGGGGCTGCCCCTACATTCCCCAGCCAATCAACAACTTCCTGAATGGTTGGTCTCTTGAAAGGATTTGGATTGACACACATACAGGCCACATCAAGCACCTGTAGCATCTCCTCCTCATAACCCTTCCCTCGAAGGAGATGATCGAAGATTTCATCTTGTTTGCCCCCACTCCTCATTTGGTGCACCCAGCCAACCAACTCTCTTGACGTCTTTGGTTTGAATACCTCCATAGGCCTCTTCCCGGTGAGCAGCTCAAGCATGACAACCCCAAAGCTGTAAACATCTCCCCTCAAAGTGGCCACCCATGATTGCCCGTACTCTGGGGGAATGTAACCCAATGTACCAACAAGCTCAGTTGTAACATGAGTCTGATAAGGATCAATCAATCGAGACAAACCGAAATCTGCAACATGTGCTTCAAAATTGTCATTAAGGAGGATGTTACTGGACTTGATGTCACGATGCACAATATGTGGCTCACATATCTGGTGCATGTAAGATACCCCATAGCTTGCTCCCTGTGCAATTTTCAGCCGAGTTGGCCAATCCAGTTGAGACGCACCATCAGCCTTCTCATGCAACCAGTAATCCAGACTTCCATTCTCCATGTAGGTATACATTAGTAGCCGAGAGCCCTCATGCATGCAATAACCTTGCAGGGAAACCAGGTTCTGGTGTTGGGCTGTGGAGAGAGCCTCTACCTCAGCTTTGAATTCCCTTTCCATCAGTCCCAAGTCTCCTGAGAGTTTTTTAACAGCCAGCTTGGTGCCGTTTGCTAATGTTGCTTTATAAACCAAACCAAAACCCCCACAGCCTATGATGTTTGCTTGACTAAAATTGTCTGTGGCTTTCAAGATTTCAGATATGGTAAGATCTTTGATTTCGTTGGCCTTGTTTGGGAACAATACTACTATGCTGGTATCCTTGTCAACCTCAATGGGAACCAGTGGATTAGAGTTGCTAGAAATTGAATCCAAATCAGTCTTGTCAGTGTCCCCTTTCGGAATAATCCTCCTCTTGGACATTATCCACAGTGCTAGCACAGTGATGACAAAACCAGTGCCAAAAATGATTGCAATGGCGACTCCGGCAATAAGCTTTCTGTTTGAGCCTATATGAGTTTCAATTCCTTGTTGACTTTGACAAGAACGCAGCATGATTGTGCCACACAGCCCTGGATTCCCTTCAAAACTGGAAATGGTAAAGGTATCAAACTGACCACCGGTTGGTATTGGTCCTTGAAGATCATTGTATGCAACATTGAATGAAGATAAGAAATTTAGACTTGTTAGTGAAGCAGGGATTTCACCAGATAGATGGTTTCTGGCGAGAATCAATCTCTCTAAGTTAGAGAGATCAGAAATTTGATCCGGAATGTTGCCAGAGAAGTTGTTGTAGCTGAGATCCAACACATGAAGAACCTTCAATTGGCCAATACCAAAAGGAATATTGCCACTTAGGCTGTTGTTTTGAAGGTATATAGCTGGAGGAAGGTTGGAGAATTGATTGTACTGCTGAATGGTAGCATTGCCGGGCATGACAAAGACAGGCAATCCTAGAAAAGTCTTCTCCTCTTGATCATAAGCCTGTTGTGACACAAGAGCTGGCAATTGGCAGAGCTCCTGGGGAAATTCTCCTACGAGGAGGTTACAAGACAAGTCTATGTAGAAAAGACGAGACAGACTACTCAACCAACCAGGAATTGTACCTGTGAGATTATTTAAAGACAAATCCAAGACCTCGATTTTCTTGAGCTTAGCAATCCAGTTGGGCACTTGACCAGTGAATTGGCAACCACCCAAACCTAAAATTCGGAGATTTTGGAATCCATATGCATCCATGGTGTTGTCATCATAATAAGGTATTGGTTCACCAAAGAAATTATCGGTGAATATGAGAGTACTGAGATTCTTGCAGCCCATCAGATTCCTCATGGCCCCTGTGCTGTTTGTTAGATTATTGATTGAAATTGAGAAGAAAGACAGAGATTGCAGGGCAGATATGTCAGGCAAGAGCTGTCCTGTTAGCTGGTTACTGGCTAATCTAATTGCTGTCAGCGACTTGCATAAGTAGAGGCTTGGTGGGAAGTTACCAGTGAAGTTGTTGTTGCCGAGGTCAAGGGTGGTGAGGCGGACAAATGGGGAGAAATCGAAGGTGGAGAGATTACCTGCCAAATGGTTGACTCGTAAAATCAATGTGATGAGATTGGAGCAATTCCCCAGAGATGAGGGCAGAAAACCAGTGAGGTTATTGATGTGAAGTTGCAGATTTTCCATGTTGTAGAGCTGGCCAATATCAGGAGGAATTGGGCCCTCGAACAGGTTGGAGTAGAGTTCAAGGCTTCTGAGGTTGGTGAGGCGTAGGATGCGTCGGTCAATGTTTCCAGAAAGTTTATTACGAGGTACAGACATTTCTTGGAGTCCAGCAACATCATAAATGTCAGATGGGAGCTGTCCTGGGAGAGAATTGAAACCCGCTCGGAAAATCTCTAGCTTGGAACACAATCCTAGTCCATTCGAAATTTGACCATCGAAATTATTGAAGGAGAAATCCAAGAACCTGAGAGAGGAAGTAGAAGAGTTGCTGCACAGAGTAGAGGTGGGGATAGAGCCCTGGAAGTTGTTGTGGCTAAGATTGAAGCCAATCAAGGAAGTCCCCACTACTGAGTGCAGGAATGAAGATGGAATTGTTCCATTGAAGCGATTGCTTGATAAATCAAGTGTCTGCAGGGGAGGGACAGTGGTGTCGTTATAAGATGATGGTAATTCCCCGGAGAAATGGTTATAGCTCAAATCAAGGAATTGGAGGTGATTAAAGGAAGAGAAGAACCTAGAAGAGAGAGGACCGGAGAGGGTATTGCGGGAGAGATTGAGGTTAGAGAGATAGATAAGGTTTGTGATAGATAGGAAGAGGGTCCCCGTGAGGCCTCTGGAGGGTAGAAGAAGAGAGCTGACCCGAGAAGAATTATCATCGCAACGGATCCCTTCCCAAAGACAGCAGTCCACAGACAGAGACCAGTTGAGACGAGGATGGGGAGGTGCTACTGATATGTTGAGGGACAAAAGAGATTCACGATCATATAGGTTGCAGGTGGCGGCGGAGGAGGAAACAACAAAGAAGCAAAATAAAACTAGAACTGTGAAGAGAGGTATTACCAACTGGACCACAACCATACATGGCCGAGTCTTTCTCATCGGAGCAACAGCAAAATAGGATCAGAAGAAACAACAACAACAAATGGTAACAGTAACAGTGATTGAGAAAAAGAGCAGTTGTGGTTGTGGTTGTAGTACCTGCTACTGCTACTGCTACTGCTTCTGCTGTGTTGTAATTGTGAACAAGGGTCATAATAATAATCTTTGTACCACCACATCTGAGATGGTCCAGATGGAGATGATGGGATCGCAATTCGCAACTAGTAGTGAACACCCAGTTGACCCTTGTAAAAGGGACGGATGAAGATTGAAGGGAGAGAGTGAGTTCAGTGACGTTGACGTTGGAAGATGGGATGAGATTAAATATATAATATACTGAACTTTCCTTTTTATAATATCTTTATACTATTATCATGCGTTTACTTTTAGGACGGCTACTCCTGGTGGTGGCTGTTGTTGGACTTTTTCTAATCAACATCATCATCACCACCATTATTAACATTTCACTATATAACGTGTAGAGCAGATATGAGATACCACACTCCACACACAAACACACAAAGACGCATCTCAGCCTGCCTATAACAAATTCAGAATTGAATTGAATGAGTTTCTTTTTTTTTACCTTTTTAATAATGGGCTATGCGCCTATGCTACGGAGTCGTCGGATGCAATACACGGACAAAATCAAGTCTATATTAGTAACATTACATTTTATTTTATATATAAATAAAATGTAGAATATCTTTTTAAAAAAATTTAAAAAATATAATAGTGGTACTGTGGAATTAGAAGTGGATGGAATTGACGGAGAACAAAGAGTTTATGAGAGCAGTCACACTAATAGCGCAGTGGCAGCAACTTACTATTTTTTTTTGTTTTCTATTTTAGGATAAAATTTTACTTTGAATTTTTTTTAAAAAAATTTTAGGTAACTGTCTTTTCAAAACATTCACATCAAATTTTCTATCCTACACTTGATTTTATTTTAGAAATAATTACACTTTAAAACCTTAAACTAGACCTCAAATTATGTCTTGTACCATAAACTTTTATAATACACGGTTAGTATCTTAAATTATAACTCGTATTACACTTTGCATCATGTTGTCAATTCTGTTGTTATCTTGCATCTCTAAACAATACTCCCAGTTACACTTTGTACTTAAAATTTTTGTTTTACATCCATGATAATAGCAGAATTGATGGTTGGATTCTAAGTGTAACATGAGTTATAATTTATGGTGCTAATTGTGTATTCTGAAAAGTTTAGGGTATAAAGTGTAATTCAAGATATAATTTAGGATGGTAAAGTGTAATTTTTTATCGTTTTAATATTCTCTCTCTCTCTCTCCTCATTTTCACAATTTTGGGTTGCTGATCTAGGGATGAAACATAAATCGTGTCTTACAAATGCTATTTCAATTCTACGTATGACTTTGGATATCAGACATACAAACCTTCAAGGTTTGGATATCTCTAAGAAAAAAGTTCAATTGTATTCATGTTATACAAAAATCATGTCTTTGCAACCCTATTTCGGTTCTATGTATCAATTTGGATATCAAACATCCAAACCTTCAAGGTAGCAACTTACTCTTTTTTCTTTCTTCCTTTCTTCTTCTTTCTTTTTTTTTTTTTTTTTTTTTTTTTTTTTTTTTCTATTTTAGGATAAAATTTTACTTAAAATTTTTTATTTTAGCTAACTGTATTTTCAAAACATTTACATTAAATTTTCTATCTTACACCTTATTTAATTTTAGAAATAATTACACGTTACAACCTTAAAATACTTTTTTTAAAAAAAATTCATGTGAAAAATACAGGTCAACCTGACCCCACCCACAACCCGATTGACCAGACCCGATTCTAACAAGCCTAAAATGACCTGTTTTGACTTGAACTTTTTTTTTTTTACCCGAACCCGACCGACTTGACCTGCTTGTAATGTTTGGCACGTCTAAAAAATGTAGTTTATATAAATTTACTTTCATGTCCCTAGTACTTAAAAACAATTGTTTTAATAGGTTATAAAAAGTAATTTTTTTAATTACTACAAAATTACAAACTAACACAACAGATAAAACATTTAGTAAAAGAAAAACTAATAATAAATAAATAAATAAATAAAGTTGTCGTTTGATATTGAAAAAAAAAAGAAAAGCCAACCAACATGTGCAGAGGTATGTACAATAACATACCTGGGAAAAAACAAAAACAAGAAGAAAGAATAAAAAAAGAAAGATGTAGTAGCAGTAGTAACATTTCTCTTGTTTAACAAAAATTTTTATATAGTAAAATCCATCAAAAATAATTTCACCCATAAGCGTTTTGTCATACGGGTTTTATTCATGTGAGTAGTGCCCATTCAAGATAACGTATCTTTTAATTACAATCCATTATTTTAAGGGATGAATTCCAACCACGTTGTCTTTGTACATGAGTTTATTTATTTTTGTGTATGAGGGATATGGGTTTTTATTTATTTGTGACTGCACCTAATAATGCATTTAGGTTGCCTACGTACCCTTGGTGGGGATCAAGCAAATTCGTAATTGGTAAGTTGCGGTTTTAGAATTAAAATCCTCAAATGTGATTTTGTCCACTTTAAGTGATGAACATTTAAGTCAAATACTTGGTATTTGATTAAGCATTGACTTAATTTTATTTTTGGGTATTTTTGGGTGAGATAATTTATTTAATCTCAAGGATAAGTCAATGACCCATTTTTTTTATGGAAATTGAACCAAAGAGTCTTTTTTGAGAAATTGAATGTCCAAACAAATTTCCCTTTCTTTCATTTGCTTCTTTATAGGATTTTAACAAGGGGTCATTCTATGGTACCCACCTATTTTTTAAGTGGGTACCGTACCCACCCAAATCTTAGCCGTTTATTTTTCTTATTTCAATCCTGACCGTTTGCTTGAGTTTAGTGGTAAACCTATTACCGGTAGAATGGGTAGGGTATAAAAGCAAACAAAACCAAAAAGAAGAGAAAGAAACAGAGACCGAATGATTGGTAAAAAAAAATAGAGAACGAAAGAGGCCAAGAGGATGAACGAGAGTGCGACTGTCACCGCTCACCATCCACCACTTTCAGATAATCTACCACTGTCACCAATGATAATTTTTTATTTATTTATTTGCTGTTATTCATATTGATTTTAAATTTGATTCAGATGTCTTGTTTTCGTTTGGTTTTGATTTTTTTTTTTTTTTCGATTTGAATTTTAGGGTTTCGGAAAAAGAATACTGGAGGAGCATCCAGATTTTTGCTACGCTGTTTGAATTTGTTGTAAGTATTCTCCATTTTATATGACAAGGGCTTATTTTGTTGACTTTGCAAGTCGCCTTGTATTTTTAAGTAAAAGTGGTGATGCACACAGCAAGCATCACATAAAGTTTAGGGAGAATGGGTACAATAATTTTCCTGAGATTGTGTTTTGGAACCTTAGGAACTCTAAGGCCACTCCTGTTCCATCCAATCAGAGTGGGGTGGCTCTTGTATCTCCCATGAATTACCATGTACTTTGCAAAATATGGTAAGGCTACAATATAAATAAATTATATTTTTCTTTAATCTGGGGAGTTCCTATGTCTATCACATATTGACCCTTAGTTAATGTACTAATTGGAATTGGAAGTTAGATATACGAATTGGGTACTCAGGTCCTTTCTTTTAGGGTGCAGGGGCTTGAAGTTATTGTTATTGATATTGCAATTTTGCATGCAGTCCAGCATAGCAGTGGACATTTTGTAGGTCTGTGGTCTTCCTCTTGAGTTATAAGAGTATAAATTTGCATAAAAAGTTTGGATGTCTTTTGGTGCTGTAAATGTGGCTGGATTTTTAAATGTCCTATATGAATTATGGCATATGTTTTAGATCATAAGAACATTGTTATTACAGTGCATGTTAATTAAAATGTCTTTTAAAGTCTTGGTCATATACAACATTTATGATTTACGTAATCTATCAACCAAAACCATGTCTAGTATTCTGCATAAATGATTAGAATCCAAACAGAATGCTAAGAAAATGCTCGCATTTAAATATTTTGTTATAAATTTTAAGAATACTAATTTATTTTTAATTCTTGTGTTCCTTTGGTGTTTATCACTTTAGTCATAATGTCTTTATTATATGCTTTATTTGATAAATTCCCCTTTGATGCGCAGAAAACTACCAGAATTCTCTATGCAACGAGGTGTGCCCTTATGAACATCTCATTTTTCTAAGTGTTGATAGTTATACCATGTAAATGCAGATACTTTAGTTACCACTTGAGCTGCAAAAATTCCTACAAGTTAGAAGTTGCCATGTTGAGAACTTAAGAATGAATAATCCAGACATGTAGACCAATTGCAAGATGCTTTTGGTTATCTCTTTTTCAATTATTGCCATGATGGTATTCAAATATAGATGTGAAGAAACACATTGTAATGGATTTCTTTGTAAATGAATTTTTTCCTTCTTATGATGAGCAAGTAGCAGAATAAGTAGTCATCAAGATACTTATAATGGATTTCTTTGTAGTTTTTCAACTTCCTTTACATACTTTACAACAAGAGACCTGTTTGTAGTACATGAAACTGGGTTGTATATCATTTCAGGTTACCATTATTATGAGGTAAAAAACACTATATTTAGCTCCAATTGCAAGTAGGTGGTATGAACCTGTGGAAAAATGGTTTCATATAGCATTCAAATCAAGAGAGCTAAAATATTATAACACCCAAAATTTGCCCAATCAAAAAAAAAAAAAAAAAAAAAAATTACATTAGTTTTTGTATCAATTGTGTAAAATATGAAATTTCAAATTTAAAAATATTTTAAATTAAATGGCTAAGAGGGGTCATATATGATGTTTGTTCAACTGAATGACTTCCTAGGGCTAACTCAACTATATGGCCATGTGCTAACTACTTCTTGGTATTGCATTTTTCAAGCTATAAATAAGTTTTGTCCATGTGTTTAAAGATTGCTTTGAGAAAATTCTGCAGGTACATAATACCTCTCATTTCTACATAAGTCTATCACTAATACAATCATCACATAATGTATAGCTTTTTATTTTATTTTTTTCCCTTTCCTTTGTTTTATTGTCCAATTTATTTTATTTAAGTTAACTCATAGCTTCTTCTTTTTTCTCCTTAGAAAAATACAAAAGCATGTGCTTATAAAAACAAAGTTATTGAAAATTGGAGGACATTGAGATCTTGTTTGGGAGTAATAGAGCTCCTAGAGTTGGTGCAAAATATATGGACGATGCAATTGAAGTTATGACTGAGGAAGGAGAAAAGTGATGAATTCTCCTATTGCACAACAATACGTCAATATTTGGTATCAATAAGTTATGCAATTGAGCCTTGTCAAAGAAAAAATAGTAGAAAAGATACACTTTGAATCAATTTTTTAGTTTGAGATTTTGAATGTTGTTAGAAAAAACCCATGTATTTGTACTCTTTCTCTCTCTAAAATATTTTAGTTGGCAAGAGTTGGCAAGACATTTTTTTAGTTGGCTATGATGGAAGATATTTAGTCATTATCTTGTCAATTGGTCTATCAATGGCTTCTTTATTTTGAATTTTGTGCAAAAAACACATATTTTGGATACTTCATCATCTCTCTTGAAATAAAACTTTTTAGTTGTTAAGAACTTTAAGAAAAAATATTTTAGTTTGAGATTTTAAATGTTGAGAAAAAATTCATGCATTTGAGTTCTCTCTTTATGTTGATATAGAACATTTTAGTCATCAATAGTTGGCAAAAAAAAAAAAAATTTAGTTGGCTATAATGACAGATTTTTAGTCATCATTTTGTCAATTGGATTATCAATGGCTTTTTTATTAGCTCATGTATTTATTAAACAATGTTATTAAAATTAAAATGTAGAAGGTTTTAAAAAAAAATTGAAAAAAATAGAGTGGTTGTATAAAATTTTTATTGTCATTTGTGCAAATAGAGATTTCAGGGGGGTATTTGGTCTTTTTTAGATTTTAAGGGTCCTTTGGTTATTTTTTAGGTTTCAAAGGTATTTTGGTAAGTGTCTAGGTTTCAAGCCATTACGGTCAATTTTTTTAAAATGATTGGGTTGTTCGTTTTTGGTAAAATTGGTCAATTGTGCTTAATTGTTTTTAGTTTTCTATTGGTAATTTTTGTTATTGTGGAAATTTTTTGGGATGTTTATTTTGTTCTAGATGGGTCTAAATATAATAATAATTTTATGAAACAAAACTGCATAGACACTTTAGTTGGGGTGGTTATACTCCTGTCGGACACAATCATTTGACACTTCCGCACACATGGATCTAATGAAAATGCCTAAAAAAAATATAAACTGGTGTAATAGCCTTGATTGATGACTATTTCATACTAGATCTGTAGTTTCAATTCAAGTGTTTACTAAAAATTTTAAAATTGTCAACAATCTTTGTATTGGATTTTTTGCATAACTTGCTAATTGTATAGTCACCCTATTTCCAACCTTAGACACCACAATAAACACACAACTGTGATTAAGTTACAGATGTTGCATAAGAACAGTTAGAGAGTTTTATAGTATATATTGATGGTGCATAGAAAATCAGTAGGCTGAATGCTTCGAGTTTCAATGGGCTTGAGATTGCTTGGAAGGCCTGAAAGGAAAGAAGCACAAGATCAAAGGTGACCAGGGTGAACTGGCCAAGAACCCTCCGATACTTAAATTAGTTTTCTCTCTTAAACTTAGGAATTCCAACTCTATAAGTAGTGAGAAACTTCCTTTGATTCCATATGGCTGAGTCCTTTTATAGTAAGCTTTGGAGTGGTTACTTGTTTAGTAACTTCCTCAACATGGATGGAAGTTAGAAAGTTCAAACTTAACTTCTACAACTGCCATTAGAAGTTAAGAACTTAGTGAGAAGTTAGAGCGATGAATAAGAATTTTGCTCCTACTTCAGAATAATAGAACGTAGTCCGAATCATAAGCTTTTGGATATAGATTTATTCCAAAAATTTCTAAGTGTTTGGCGATCGTCCAGGTGATAAAACAGTAAAGGAACCACCCAATTTAAAAAAAGAATTATCACATGTGATGTTGGAATTGCACAATGTAAGGATGGAATCGTCAAATGTGAGAAAAAAGTAAGCGAACCACCATATGTGAGAAAATAACTGTTACATGTGATGTTGGAACTGCATAATGTGAGGATAGAATCATCAAGTGTGAGAAAAATGTAAGAGAACCACCCAATGTGACAAAAGAACTGTCATGTGATATTGGAACCACACAATGTAAGGATGGAACCATCAAGTGTGAGAAAAAAGTAAGAGAACCACCCAATGTAACAAAAGAACTGTCATATGTGATATTGGAACCACACAATATGAGGATGGAATCGTCAAATGTGAGAAAAAAAAGTAAGGGAACCACCCAATGTGACAAAAGAATTGTCATATGTGATATTGGAACTGCACAATGTGAGGATGGAGCCGTCAAGTGTGAGAAAAAAAGTAAGAAAACCACTCAATGTGACAAAAGAACTGTCATATGTGATATTGGAACCACACAATATGAGGATAGAACCGTCAAATGTGAGAAAAAAAAAAGTAAGGGAACCACCAAATGTGAAAAAAAAAACCGTCATATGTGATGTTGGAAGTGCACAATGTAAGGATGGAACCGTCAAATGTGAGAAAAAAGTAAGGGAACCACCAAATGTGAGAAAAGAACTGTCTCATGTGATGTTGGAATTGCACAATGTGAGGATGGAATCGTTAAGTGTGAGAAAAAAGTAAAGGAACCACTCAATGTGACAAAAGAACTGTCATATGTGATGTTGGAACCGCACAATGTGAGGATGGAACAGTCAAATGTAAGAAAAAAGTAAGGGAACCATCCAATGTGACAAAAGAACTGTCATATGTGATGTTGGAACCGCACAATGTGAGGATGGAACCGTCAAATGTTAGAAAAAAAGTAAGGGAACCACAAAATATGAGGAAAAAACTGTCACATGTGATATTAGAACTACACAATGTGAGGATGGAACCGTCAAATGTGAGAAAAGAGTAAGGAAACCACCAAATGTGAGAAAAGAACTGTCACATGTGATGTTGAAACTGCATAATGTGAGGATGGAACCGTCAAATGTGAGAAAAAAGTAAGGGAACCACCAAATGTGAGAAAAGAACTGTCACATGTGATGTTGGAACTGCACAATGTGAAGATGGAACTGTCAAATGTGAGAAAAAAGTAACCTGGTATAGCAGGTTACCTACTAGTGGGTACCGTACCCCCCTTTTTTTGGGGGGGTACCGTAGAATTACTCTTTAACAAGTAATGATGTTTTGATTGAAGTCCCCAAATTTAATTGAAATATTGTAAAAGTCCTTTGAAACAATCTTATTTTATGATCATTTTTTGAGATTGAGAATTAAAAATTTCTCAAACCTTTTAGGATAATTTTATTTTCAGAGGAAACTACAATTTTGATTACAGAATTAGGAATTCCAATGAATTAATCATATTGGAATTAAATACTCTATTGAATTAACTTGAAGGAATTAGAAACTCCACTCTATTTAAAATTATTTGGGGGAGTCAAGGGCTCCATTGAAGCGTGTGTGCACGTGCACGCGCACGTGCACACACACACACACACATATATATGCAGAGGCCTCATGCAGGAGAGCATGAGGTTTTGCCATGTGACGCACTCTATGAAAAAAATTGAAATACTCTTAAGCCATAAAAGAGATAAGAAAGACTTTAAAAATATGAATTCTTTATTTCTTTTGGTTCATTATTTCAAGACTATTTTTTGTTACATTTTATTTAATGTTTCAAGATTATTATTTCTTTCATTTGGTTCAATGTTTTAAGACTTTTCCTCTCTCTTACACACAAAAATCCCTTTGTATTTCCCTTCACCTTTTTCACTTCTACTCCTTTATATACACATGCCCACAACCCTCCATGTCATCTCATCCCAAATATACTCAAATAAAAAAAGATGTCATTTACCTTCAAGTCTTCAACCTTACAACGACACCAACATAACTCCAACATTGTCGTACCATTTGATCTTAACCTGTATGAATAGGCTATGACTAAGGAAAGGGGCTTGCTTTTTTATTCAGTGACGGTAGTTTACAGTTTTGATGTTGAAGTCGGACATTATGGATTTTATGAAAGTTGTGATTCACTTTGAGTCTTTGGGTGTTTGGGATTTTGGTTTGGGAAAGTCATAAATGTATTTTGTTTTAGAACTAAAGAGAAAGAAAAATAAATATTCTGATTGATTATTTATGAAATTCGTTGTGTAGTTTTTTTTGTAAGTTTTTACTGCTATTTTGTGCGGTATAAGCCATAGTGATAAAATAAAAATCGATGATGATTTCAAAGTTTTTGTTTTTGTTTTTTTTCAAAGGATATGGAAGTCTAACTAAAGACAATAAAATTTGGATAAATGGATGTGCTTTTGGCCAATTTCTTTTTATTTAATCACGTTCTCTTTATGTTAAAACTCATAAATGATTTCCTTAACTTCGTTGAGATAATGAATTGGGTGTTTGAGATTGAGATCTCCATATTTGGTTATGAGAATAGAGTGGTTGAGGAAGTTTTTGGGAGGTTTCTTAAATTTATGTAATTTTAGGATATAAAAGTATTTTATGTATCAAATTATTAATATATTTCAAAATCATTTAATCATTTAAAAAAATAAAGTCTAGTTTTAACAATAAATATTATAATATGTTAGTCTTATAGTGTTATACAAATTTTTAATAAAATAAGAATTAAAAAAAATCAATACCAATAATAATAAAAAAGCTTTCATAATCTATGGTTACAGATTTCAATTTAATCCATATGTTGATGAATATTAACAAGATCTGACAAAAAATGCGAATCTATCGCTTACACAAGGAATTTACCAAGGAAGAAAACTTTATGAATAATCTGGCATCAATTGTAAATGGGTCCTTAGAAATAGAAGCAAGGAGACAGAGAATGATAATGCCACCAGATGAAATTCTCGGGGCATATGAGGCAAATATGTCTATATTGACAGACTTGTTCACCCGTGCACCCAAACAAAAAAGGTATATTGACAGACTGACAAGAATATAAACCCAAAGGAATAGCGCATATTTTGTTATAAAGAAAAGAAAAGGATAGAATGGAATAAGAAGCCCTTTCCTAGACATGAATAAGCTGGTAGCAAAAGCTAAAACAATAATGAAAGCGAAGCCACTATAGTTAGAAGACTACAATTAAATGAATGTATTAATTTATATCAACAATGCAGAAAAGCCCCAACAATATCATATCAATTTACTAAATTAGTATGAGAGAGAAAGCTTAGACAAAATCCCATCCTTTAGCATGGGACTATGTAAGCCAGTAAAGTGTGAACCAGCACTATTGTCAGGTTTACATGAATGACTTGGTAGAGAAAGAGACAGACCTCAAAGCTGTGCTAAAAAACAATGCCACTCCAATAACATCAAAGTGGTTGATTATTGCTCCATCAAATCCACTTAACAGCTGATATATGAGATTTGCATAAAAGGACTGAGGAATGCACCATAACCAAGTGCATCGGTACTCAGAGTTGGAATTGTCACAGAAAACCTGCCCAAAAATTAATGGTCACCCAAAATATATAAGTCAGAATACTTCTCCCTATCACAGGCAGAGTTCTTTACTTCCCAAGTTTTAAGGTGAAAAGGAAATGTATTAACAGAAGACATGGATTTACCTTCCCTCCTTTTTACTGGCCAAAAAGTTTGATACTGCATCTTGTACTGCTCCAGCATATTTACAACCATACACAACTCTGCAGCCTTATAGACGAACGAATGGATTCTCTTTTGCAAATCAAACTCCTGAAGTGGGTAACTCTTTTCAAATATATTGATTGGGAGCTTCTGTAATGTATTTTGCAAGCCGAATTGGAATGTTTTACCATATGATCGACAAGGAGCAAGACACCAAACAACAACAGCATTGCAGGCTGCTACAGTAAGGACATTAGTAAGTGCCTAATCCCACTCTTGCTTTATCCTATAATCATAGTAACAGAGAATCTAACAGATAAAGTTTGTCATAAATAAAGCACAAACCTATCCTTATGGTTCTTCAACTCCTAATAAACAGAACAAGCAATTATAGCAGCCTGCTCCAAAAGAAGCTTACATAAGAAGGCAGGATCTGCAATCATCCTGTGCAACAGAATAATTTTATTTGATTACATAAGAGTCAGAGGATAGACTCAACCGCTTACTGATATTTAATCAGTCAATGCACATAGAAAAGAATCGTCCGTTAATTTGTTCACAACATTATTGAGAGGATGACATAAAGATATTATCTGTAATCTAATTGTGTTCAAAATTTGGGTAAGAAGTTTATCCAGGAATGTATTGATAGTCTCGTAGACTAAATGTGCAATTTCTCAAAAAATTCTGAGCAACCAAAAACACTAATAGAAGTTGAAAGAAAGAAAGAAGTACCTCGGGGCCGACGGAGGAGGAGTCTCCTTCCACCACTGCCGACGACGACGAAGAAGAAGAAGAAGACAAGGCTTTAAGTACCACAGTTCTATGATGATAGTTTGCGCCGTTGGAACACCGCGTGAGACACATTTCTTCTTCTTCTTCTTCTTTTTTGTTTGGATACCGAGAAAATTACATTGGTTTGGGTTTTGATGTAGGTGGGAAAGTTGAAACACTATCTGAGAGAGAGAGAGAAAGAGAGCGACCCAATCCAAAAGTTTTAGTGAGTTGACTCGCGCGTCTTTGAACTCAAGGCCGGGTTATATTTTTGGGTTTTGATGGGCTTCAACTGGGCTGGGCTATGTGCTGGATTTAGTTGAAAATTCAAAATAGTAATATAACTTATATGAGATTGAGATGAATTACCTTGTGCTTTGATGTTGTCTCGGGTAGATACGGGGGAAAAGCCACTTTATATGAATATGAGAGAAATAATATAGGTTATTGTAGACACCTCATTTTATACTCGGTTAATAAATTTTAGTCTCCGGTCCCAATGATGAGCTTGACATGTCCACAAAAGGTAATTTTGATAGTTTGGAAGTAATCACAACTCAAAAATGTTTAAATCGTTTTGAAAACAATGTTAAAAAAATGACATTTGCTCACTGTTTTGACCATAACTTTTGATCCACAACTAATTTTTGAGTGAGGTTTGTTTCATTGGAAATTAGACATACTGGGCTTCAATTTGAACACAAATTTTTACCTCATTTGGATTAATATTAAGTGCGTTATTTCCATTTGAAGTTGGGCCATCAGAGTTGTCAAAATTAGGGTTTCTTAGGAAGCATGCGTGCAGAGAGCATGCATGCGTGCACAGCCCCAAACCTGCGTACGCAGGAAGAATTCCAAAAGCCTAGAACTTCATTTTTTAGGGCCTAAAGCCTTCCTCTTTGACGGGCACCGGCCCCTAGACCCTTTGGAATGTCCAAAACCCTCTAAATAAGCCTGGAAACCCTAGTTTAAACATATAAATACAACCTTATGCCTCCAAACTCAAACCCTAGCAAGAGAGAGTTGATTTTTCACCTAAAATTCTCCAAAACTCTTCTCTAACTCTGATTTTTCTATACATCAAGCACTAAGCACGTTTTTGGCTTTTCAAAACCTCTCTCTATTACTCATTAGGGCAAAAACTACTTTCTAATCCAAATCAAAAAACCTTTTTCAAACAATCTTTTCAAGGACATCTTTTATTTTGAGTTGTGATTACCTATGAACTATTGAATATTTTTATTCCCTTGATTATCATTGAATCTTGTTGTGTAGGCACTGAGGGGCCGGTTAAATATCAACCAAGTTGTGTTCCATAAGAAAGGTGAGTCTCTCTTCATGGCTCTTCCTTAATTTTGGTTTTATATAACTCGTGTTCTTGTTGTTCATATTTGATTTATATGTTATATGTTCTTAGAAATATGTTTTGTTCTGTTTAATTTTGTTTTGTTGTGTCTCATCATGTTTTTATTGGAGAGTTGAATGATTTGATATATTTATGAATACGTTTTGATGTGTTAAGTGTTGCTCTCGTTTGTTGTTAGATCCAATGCATATTTAGGAATAGTTTTTTGTTTTGTTTATCTTTGATATATTTGTTCTTAGTTTAGGTTGTTTAGTTTTATATTATAAGCATGTTAGATTGTTAGATTTATCGTTTTTAAGTATTGCTCTAATTTCTGTTTTGTTGTGTTCTGGGCTAGGGTTTTTGAGCAAGCCTGTGCATATATGTGGCCTGTATACGCGCGCAAGTCAAAGTATGCATACGCATGCAGTTGACCTGTGTGCGCAGGCTTTTGCATGTGCACGTATACCACTACCTAGAAACCCTAATTCAAGTTTCTTTACTTCTTTTCCTTGATTGTTTCACATGCTATGTTTCTATTTTAATCCTTTTTCATAGATACGAGTCTCCGTTTCACATGTTTATTGTTTGTTTGTCTTTCACATGCTAGATTAGGGTTTATTTCCTATTTGTTCGCTTTAATACCATGAACATGCAATCATATGTCCATTCATCAATGCCATAAGTGCTGTGATGCAATAAGATAAGTGAGGTAAGTCATGCATTGAAATGAACTTGCATTTGTTTGTTCTAAAAACCTTACCTTTCTTTGATGAACATGTATATGTAAGCGCCATGCTTTGTATAATAACATGATTTGTTTGCTAATTATGTTTCTGCCATGATTTGTTTGCTGCCTTGGATGTGATATGGTGATATGATGCTAGATGAATGCTAGGGTTGGCTGATTGTCATGATAAATGAATGATTAGGTTTTGGAATGATTGATGTCGTGTTGTGTGTTTAGATGTATGCTAATGTGTGCATGTGTTAAGATGTAATGTTGGATGTGCTTTTAATAGGATTAAAACGTAGGACACAATGAGTGGAAGCCGACCCACAGGTCGGGCAGTTTTGGGTGCCTAATAGCTTCCCAGAATCGTACCTAAACTCCAAATCTATACTCTGGTAGTAAGATCAAAGGTCATTTCCCGAAAAGACGCTATATTCATGGTTCCTAGGCCATTATAAAATTAGGTGGTGGCTCCCTGTTGTGTCCACAGCTGTGAGCTTTGAAACTTTGCTTGTGCTAAATCCATATAGTGATGTTGTGGGTCATGAGCCTAATTAATGAAGTATAAGATCCATTGTAATAAAATATGGGTTCTTTCAGGCTTTAAATGAGATTTCTCCAAAATCTATGATAATGTTGCTATGTGAGTTTCCAATAAAATAGTACCATGTGGTTATGAGTCATTGGTTCAACCAGTAGGTCAACAGTCGAACCGCATGGTCAAATAAAAAGATTTTAAAAATTATATATATATATATATATATATATATATATATATATATATATATATATATTTATATAAGTTTGAGAAATCGTAACATGAAAATGTAAATTTAAAAAAAATGGTATGCCTAAATTAAACTTGCCATTATAATTCAAAATCAAGGTTTCACAAGCAATAGTATTAGAAATTCTATAAAATTCACTAGTAAAATAAACAAATGTCATAAGATTGCAACAAAGTTTTTGCTAAATAAAATCTTGTTACATGTCTTAAAATTTTGTATATTAAAAAAATGCAAATTTCAAACAGTGAGAGACCGCGCCCTCGGCCAGTTTTTAGGTGTTGGGCCAAACCCACGTGAATGGGTGGAGTCATGTTATTACGTCTCAAAATGGAGGTTCGACTAGTTATATTTTCCCCTTTAGATTAAGGGTTTTACAATGGAGTCGCCACTTATTTAATTATTGGGATAAATAAGAAAACCAAAATTGAAAAATTCCTCATTTTATTAATTTTCAATTGAATTTACATTGATCATAGGAAAATTACATGATTTTGGTCCTAGATACAATCTAAGATAAAATACATAACTTTGTTTCCTAGTTACAATCTAGAAATTGAAAATTACAAGGATAAACATTGGTCTATTAACCCTTGATTTAAGTTCGGAGGTTATGTTACAAGGTGGAAATGTGTTAGGCACCCACCTTGCATAGTGAAACCGGTCTTCTAGATTATGGTGGCCAACATTCATATCACATCATCTAATATGTTATCAGTCAATTTGCATGTTGAATTTAAAGTGTGTGCATGTGATAAACCCTAATTCAATTTATTAAGAATTTCATTTGGATTGAAAAATAAATTCTAGTGAATGTGTGTGAATGGTGATATCCTAGATTCAAGAATTTAAAAGAATTATTAAATAAACATCTTTTTCATGTTTTTGATGTGGATTTAAGATCGAAACTAGTGTTATGCATGAACATATGATGAACAATCAAGAACATGTGAAGAACATATAAGAACATTCATACATATTTAAAGGAATTTAAATGATTATTATCATGCTTTAATCTTAAACTCTCATCATGGCAACACAAAAAACAATTAGGGAAATGGATTATACCTTCATGCAAGATCCATAAGGTGGAGGAGGAGACTTTTGAAGGAGGTCCTAAGGGTGGAGGAAAAGAAAAGTTAGAAGAGGAAGAGTAAGTCTCACTTAATACCTTGAGTCTTAAGAAGACCAAAATATGACAAGACTACTTAACTTCCTAGAACTTAAAAGAGGAGAAGAGGGGTTTTTTGTCTTGGAATGAAGGAGAGGGGGGGTTTATATAGTAGTGGTGGAGGAAATATGAATGAGAGGTCATTTAATGAGGGTTGACAAAGAATCATGAACCTAAACCTCATTTTAGCCTTTTGAGAAATCTGGTGCATTAAATGTGGAGATTGGTGAGAGTGAGGAGCAAGCAGAGTTCGGTTTTCTCGTAGCTACTGTAATAGCCTGTAGAGCCAACTTCAAAAAATCATATCTTACTAAATTCTGATCGAAATTGTCTCATTTTTGTGCTCAAATTGAAGCCCCGAATGTCTAGTTTCTGGGAAAATTAACCTCATTTACGGATTTAAAATATTCTGAGAGATATCAACGAAATGGTGAGCAGAGGTCATTTGTTAGAAAACAATTTCAGTACAATTAGAATTAATAGGTCCCAAATTAGTTTCCAATTAACATTAATAGGCTTCAATCACTCCCATTTCAAACCTAATTAGTTCTAAATTTACTCTAATTAAAAGATAATTGCACAAATTACTCATTGAATGATTAATGTTTAACTATCTAGTTAATTAGGTATGTGCAACCCTATCATAAAATGTAGTCCTAACCAATCAAATTATGATACATCATTGATCCCAAATTGATTATACTTATAACCAATTGAAATAAATTGTTCATAATCACATATAGTCGGACTCAATTTGTGATAGTGCATCTTAGCCATTAAAACTTGATTTAATAATAACTTTCAATCTTGTGGTCCGATTAGGACTTATGACCAATCGATTTGATCGTTACAATGTTAAGATCATTTTGGTGAAATGAGATTAAGGATCTAATGATCAGAATCAAAATACATATTTCCAAGAAAAAATTATCCTTTTATCCTCCAAGTAAGGTTAAATGCCGGTTGCAAAATGAGGTGTCAACATAAACCAAATAAACAAAAGAAGAGAAAAAAGGGTTAAAGGCTTAAACTTAAGAGAAGTGTTACGTCCACACATTTTCACAACATTTTTACAACAAATCATAGGTAGTTAGTTGTTATTGGTTTAAATTTGAACTTACCACCGAGACTACTTTTTAATCCCAACAATAACAACTAGTAACAACTTGTCACTTAGGATTTGTTCTGAAAATATTGTAAAAATATTGTGGACATAGCATTTCTCTAAACTTAAAGCTAGAAACAAATAAAGCACAAAAAAAGTAAACAAAAGAAGACAAAAAAATAAAATTTTAAGCAATAAACTATATAACATATACTCATATACTTATACCTACGTGCTAATTGGCTACGTAAAACTAAAAATTACATTTTAAAAAAAAAATTCATAAGGTTTTCTCTTTTTTAAATTATCATATATCATACATTAAACAGTAAAAAATTCAATAGAGTAGACCTATTAATGTAATTTTACACAATTCACAAACCCAATTGAGTTATTAAAACCTAGTTGAGTCACACAATTTGCTTAAAACCTGCCAGATTTTACCAGTTTGACTGGGTCTTATGCACATCCGATCCAATTGATAACCCAAACAAGTCAATGTGCCGAGTTACAGGGTTACTAGTCTAACTGGTCGAGCTGGGTTTAATAACGCGGGTTGTGATCCTCTGTATTAGAAAAGTAAAGTACAACATATCACTTTGGCAACTTGTATTAGAATTATAATAAAGTAAAATATAATTGTTATAGGTACAGGTAATATATATATATATATATATTGGAAATATTTTTGGAAATATTTATATATATATATATATATATATTTTTGGAAATATTTTCTCGAGAATTGAAAAAGCTGTCAATACTTTTTCAATTCTCAAGAAATTTTTTTCCAAAAATGGTTAATTATTGTGTGCACTTAGGGCACACATGAGCAAAATCCATATATATATATATATATAGATATAGATATATAGACACACACGTATAAATATACAATACAACATCTCAAAAGAGGAAGTTATTGAGCTACAACCTACTACTTATTGCAGTTAAAATTCATCTCCTTAATAACTGGAACAGTGGACTTTTAAGCAGAGGATGGGTACAGAAAGAAAACAGTACAACCATTGGAACCATTGAATAACACCGGACAACTAAACATGTCCTAAATTCCTTTCTGAACTTTCTCTTCAATGCACTGTAAAAGTCGCTCATCCTTTTGGATTTATTTTGTAATACTACTATGTATTTGTTGAAAAAGATGCAGCCACGTTGGTTCACAAATGAACATAATATTTTCATGAAAGAATCCCTACTTTTCCAGGAAATGCTTTGGATAGTGCCTTGTGTTTTGTTGCTGATTAACGATTAGAACGTTGCATCATTAATATCACCACCACACGAAATTGCAAGGTGATTGGAAATTTTATGTGTCACACTGTCACTTGAAAATTTCAACATAGGACCACTTGCACAATTTTACAAATTTTTGTTTTTTTTGTTTGTTTGTTTGTTTTTTTTGTTTTTTTTTTTTTTGTTTTCAATACAATTATACAAGAGTTAGGCAAAGTACTAGAGTGGGTAACAGGTTAGACTTAGAGGATTCATGGCTAGCTCATGTTCATCAAAAAAATTATACAAACAAATATTCTTTGCATTTTTCCCGTCTCATTCCTCCTCCTCTCAATCAAGCCTCAAGAGTCACTGGCACTATAAATCTTAATGAGAATTCCTATATAATCTCTAATAATTCAATTTTTTTAGGTAAAGTAGTAATAGTGAAAAAAAAAAAATCCATCACTTTTTTATTTTCTAATTTTCTTTTCCACTATTGTATTCTTTTGTTATTTATTAAGCTAATGCATCATCAGGGCATTGCTTCTTCATCCTTTATTTCTTTTTAGTTTCTAGTGGTTTATTTATGGTTGGCAATAAATACGTAAAAAGTATTTTCCTTTAGAGATTAAATTCTGTAAGAGCATTAGCATTGGAAAATGCTAATGCTATTCTATTTTACCATTCTAAATACCCACTTTATCATTATACCATCTTATTTTACAATTCTTCCACATCCCAAAACTCTATTCTTATTAAAATATTATTTTTTAATCTTTCTCTATTTCTACTTCCCAACCGTCACTTTTTTCCAAATTCCAACGGCTCCACCATCACCAATCACCACACCACCACCACCACACCACACCTCCACCTCTACGGCTCCACCATCATCAATCACCACACCACCACCAAAATGCTTCAGCCTCTCATCATATACATTACACAATTAGAAAACCCAAACCTATTTCAACAGGCCCGTAGCCATTGATGAACGCAGAGGAACTCATGAACCCAGAAAAAACCCAAATCAACCCCGATCAAAACCCAGACACTGCCGCGTTGATCAACCCAAATCAACCACCAAAATCCCACCGGAATAAAACCCAGACATCGCCGATCAAACCCGATCACAACAGGAAAAAAAAAAAAAAAAAAAAAAAAAAAAAAAAAAAAAAAAAAAAAAAAAAAAACAGATCAACCCGATCAAAACCCAGACACCGCCGCGTTGATCAACCCAAATCAACCACCAAAATCCCACCGGAACAAAAACCCAGACACCACCGATCAACCCCGATCACAAAAAAAAAAAAAAAAAAAAAAAAAAAAAAAAAAAAAAAAACCCAGATCAACCCGATCAAAACCCAGACACCGCCGTGTTGATCAACCCAAATCAACCACCAAAATCCCACCGGGACAAAAACCCAGACACCACCGATCAACCCATCACAACAGGAAAAAAAAACCCAGATCAACCCCGATCAAAACCCAGACACCGCCGCGTTGATCAACTCAAATCAACCACCAAAATCCCACCGGAACAAAAACCCAGACACCGCCGATCAACCCCGATCACAACAGGAAAAAAAAAAAAAAAAAAAACCCATATCAAGCCCGATCAAAACCCAGACACCGCCGCTAGATCAACGTTTCCTCCATCGTTGATCAACCCAGATCAACGTTTCCTCCACTGTGATGTGTTATGTTGATGGTGGGAGGAGGAGGCTGTTCGGTTCTGAAGAGAGGAGAGAGCAGATGAGAAAGAGAGAAGAAAGAGAGAGAAGCTAACAGAAATAATGAGGGAGGAGAGAGAAAATTTCGGGGGAAATGAGATTAAAATATTATTATTATTTTTAGAATACTGCTACAGTGCAATTCTAAAGATAGAATTGCACTGTAGCAAGTATTGTAAAAAATTTACAATACTTGCATTTAGCATTTTGGGATGTAACATGTTTTGAAGTTTAAAATGCTAAATACACCTTACATATAGCATTAGCATTCTCCAATGCTAATGCTCTAAGGATGTAGTGTAAAACCTATGTTTTACCTCTCTAATCTTAACATGCCAGATCACCTTATCATATAATTAAAAATAAGCATAATCATACTCAATTAATTATAATACCCATATATAAATCTAACCAAATTGGGAGTTTATAGAGATGTTATTAGATGTGGATGTTAATTTTTTGGGCGATTTAGTTGCATGTATTTGGGTCAATCAAATGGTTTGGACTCAAAGCTTAAGACTATAGCCCATAGGTTTCACTTGTTTCTCACTCCTAAATTTTATGCATTTGTATTGTATGTCCACTAACCAAATTTGGCATTTGGAAAGTACTTTGTTATACCACATAGAAAAAAGGGATAGATGTCTCAAATGGACAAGTCGAACTTATCCCAAAAAAAAAACCTTCACTCATAGTTTCAGATCATACAAAAGAGCAATTAGATCTACTTCAATCATAATACATTTTAGAATCATTTTCAAAAAAAGGATGAAAAAAATGTGCCGATTCATACAAATTCACATCTTTAGTTTGTGAGCTCAAAAAGGAAGATTTGGTCTTGGAGGCCCAAATCAATTTCCCTTATGAAAACTTCCCAAACATGCCAGCAGAAAGAAAAAGGCCCAGATCCACACTATTATTCATAGACACCTCAGCAAAAATCCAAATATTCATAACCCGTTAAAAAGTACAACAGATACACACAACATATATTCTGCAAAATAGGAAAAATGGTAAATAAGTAAATTGCAAACCTCACACCACTGAAAAATTCAATTCAAGCTACGTAATTCAAAGAAACCAACGAAAACAGAGCATGGATCATAGTATATTGGAGGCTCAGACAGCGTTGAAGTTCAAAGCTACAAGTTGGATATTGTCATGGTTGCTGCTGTTAGTAACGCCATCGGTGCTAGCAACGTTGCCTTCAGGAAGAGTTTGGATAGCTTTTCCAGTGTTGTTAGTTGTAAGCTTGCGAAATGCGAGAATGAGTGTGATGATGAGGACGAGCACGCTAAGTATTTCTGCTGCAAGCTTAACGGTTGAAAGCAACGAGGTTTGTTCCCTGCATCAACAAGAGGAAATTAATTCTATGAATTACTGGAACCAACAAAAATAAAATTACAAAATAAATTGCTAATAAAAGAATATGTAGCTATTGTCACCTGTTTGGAGAAGGAGACAAAGAGGACGATAGGGTTGAAGGAAGAGGAGCCAGAGAATATAGAAAGAGTTTTGCCATGTTTGCTTAAAAAAAAGGATTGAAGCTCTCAAATTAGTCTTATGCGTATTAGTGTGGATGCGAGTCTTGTATATCGAATTCTTTTAGAGCTTAGAGCATAGTTTTTCTTCTTCTTATAGAGCTCTTTTTCTCTTTTTCTCTCTCATAACTCCACGTGGCCTTGATGTCTGCAGCTCAAATTAGTCTTGCCTTGATGTTGATGTCTGTAGCTCAAATTAGTCTTGCCTTGTAGCTCAAATTAGTCTTGCCTTGATGTTGATGTCTGCAGCTCAACCAGGCAGTGTGGATGGAGACTGCATAGTTTTTCTTTTTCTCCCTCATAACTCAAATATGGAGAGTATGCCAAGCAGTTTTGTGAATATTTTGGCTTTCTTATATTTCAAAATTACCTTTGTCAACGAGTTAGTGCTACAAAGATATATTAACCATTCATATGTGTTATTACATCCGATGTGGGACTTAATCATTTAACTATTAACTAGGTAACTTACACTTAAATTTAAAAAGTAGAACATTTATTTTTTCTCCTCATCATTAAAACAAGACAATATATGAATATTTATATTTGTACTTTTTTGTATACTCATATAGTATCATATTAGTATCTATTTCAAAACATGCAAAACATTTTACATCAATTCAAGATTGTGCTTTGTTACTGTAAAGCAATATCGATATTTGTCAACCATTTAGCTAAAATATAAATGTTTATAATTGATCTATTTCTCAAAATTATACTTGATGTGCTTTAAGAGATTTATGTACAACAAATTCTAAGAATTCACAGTAAATTAAAGAAATATATAGCCACTACTAACAGTATATAACTCAATTAATACTACATTAAAATTATTAATTTTTATCATCTTCTCTAAAAGCATATACGTAAAGTTATTTTGAATATATATATATATATATATGTTCATATCACTATAGGAAGCGTATACATATGTCTCCAATGTGTTTTCAACAGTATATAGATGGTACAATTTATGATTCTAATTTCACCTCCCCTTATATTGGTCTTGCGTCATGCTTAAATGTGATATTGAATTGATCTCTAAAATTTCATAATAATTTTTTTTTTTTTTAATGTAAAATTTTCATTGTAACAAAAATTTGTTGTGCTACACACTTACACTAGTATTTAATAAAATCTTTTAAGAACACCTTGTCGAGGAACTATGTTTATGTTGATATAAATTAGGAAGAGAAGAATGTCTCAAATGCATTATCAATCAACAAACAGTTAGAAAATTCAGTTGATCAATAGTACAATTTTTGAGCCAAAATTGGCTACCCACATATTGGTCTGGTCGTGCGCAATGCTTAAATTGTATATTGAATTGATCCCATTAATTTCATAGTATTTATGGTTTATATATATATATATATATATATATATATATATATATATATATATATATATATATATTTATATTTCAAATGGGAGAGGAAGATTTGAACACTTGATATTTGAAACACTCAGAGGTGCCAAGCAAATTGACCTAGAGGTCATTGGTAATTTGGTGCAACATTTTCAATTTAACATAGATTTTTTTGTTACACAATAAATATTTTGAAATATTTTAACACATGCCAAAAGTCTTTAATTCAACTAGCACTTCTTGATGTTGAAATCACCCATCCCCCAATTATTGAATCATAAAAAAAAAAAAAAAAAAAAATTGACACAATAATTCTAATTAACACATGTACACATATATATACAAACATATAATTACACACATGATTTTAATTTTTAAATAGAGATAGGCCAAATTCCAGGCAAATACCTTGGGTGAGGTTTATGGCAACCCTTTGGAAAGCATGTTATCTTGCCTATGAGTTAAACCTTTGATACAATTCCTTAGGTGTGTTGCACATTATGTTCTCATTTAATTTCAAACAATTGATTACATTAAATGTAATTGTTTTAGGGAAAATAACATAATTTGTATCGTATTGGTCAATGCAATAATGTATTTAATTTTAATTGAGAAACCTAAAGTAAAACAAATAAAAAATAGTACCTAAGTTTGTCATTATATAAAAACAGATTCTAAAAAATAAGCACCAAATTGAATAAATATATAGTTACTACTTACTAGTAAAAATACATAATTAAATCAATATTGCATTAGAAATTATTAATTTTAATCCTTTTCTAAAATTAGCCTTGTTGGCTTATGTGAAAAGATGTCAGTGAAGTCAAGCCCATCCTGTTGAGTGTAGCCCTTGGCCACAAGTCTTAGCCGCAAGTCTTGCTTTATGTCTTTCTACAAACTCAATAGACTTATACTTTATCTTATAGACCCACTTACAACTAATTGGTTGTTTCCTAGAAGCTAAACTCCAGTGCCTTACTTATATAGTTAAACTTATGGTGTGTTGTTTTATTCATTGAAAATTTTAGTAATACATTGTGTTTTGATCTTTCTTATACCTTATGCTTTATTAGGTGATTGGAAATTTTATGTGCCACACTGCCATTTAGAAATTTCAATGTACAACCACTTGTAAAATTATACAAAGAGTTAGAAAGAGTAGGTAACTATTGAAGCCATTGAAGCTTTTGCTGCTAATGCAGTAGTTCAGTTTGCCAAGGATCTTAGCATTCACAAGCTTGAAATTAAGGGGAACTCATTGTTCACCATCTTGGCCTTGAGAGACAACAGGCCTTTCTATGTTTTGCATGGACATTTTATGGAAGAGACAAAAATCTTGTCAAAATCTTTACAATGGTTTAATTTTAAGCATGTTAAAAGGGAGGGCAACTGTTTAGCCCATGCTCTTGCTAGAAGAAAGATACATAACCTTCTCCTTGGCGCTGGTCACTACCTTGTGGCCAATTTGGATCCACAATAATAGAGTAGTGTTTGAAGGAATTGTTGCTAATTAAATCTACAATGCAAGTACACATGAGTTGTGCCGGTAGGAAAGGATAGGGAGAGGCCTCACCAGAAAGCACAGAGAGACGCATTTACTGCTACGCTTTAACAGTGAGAACTGAGAAGCATTTCCCACTCTAATCAATTAGTTTATTAATTTGTTACAAATTCTATTTAAAAGAAATGCAAAGCCTTCTTGACTTGTCTCCAAATGACACACACATACAAATTGAGGAATCAAATGCAACTGCCTACCTAAACAATCAATCGTTGAATTACATTTGGACATTTGACACTTGCTCTCCAATCTTTATCATCGTAAATACAAGTGGTATTTTGAAATATTTTACAAAAGTAATCCCCTATTACTAGCTCTTTTTACTTGAAGGGCAACGTTTTGAAGATTCTGGTGTAAAATTTACAGTTAGAATCACATGACAAATCAGTTAGGCTATAGTTACCGTACAGTATTACAGGTCGTATATGCATTGCATTAAATCAGTTAGGCGTTGACACTTGTCATGTTTTCAATATAGTGGATCAGGTCACTCAGATATTCTGTTAGTAGTTGTTAGTTTTTTCTATTAGTTCCTACTTCTTGTACATAAGAGCAGAGTAATGTAATGTTTATCCCTAATGAAAAAGATAATCACTTTTCTCTCATCTATGCTCCATTGTTGAGATTGTATCATTCCCATTTGGTTGTTTTCTTTTGTACTATTCATCGTAGGTCAGCAATTGTCATATGAGAAATTAACTATGAATTGGCTTTGAAATATAAGAAATTGGCTTTCAGGATCACTTGGTTTATTTACTTTTCTTGATTGTTGGCATATTTGTTAGTTGAGTTTCAAGTGGTTGCATGAGCCAATGACTATCTCACAGTAATGAGAAATTGGCTTTCAGGATCACTTTACTTTTCTTGATTGTTGGCAGCATTTTAGATTTGTTAATTTGCATGAGGCAATGACTAGAAATTGGCTTTCAAGATCACTTTACTTTTCTTGACTTGGTTGGCCTTTTCTTGATTGTTGGCAGCATTTTAGAAGTTATGAGAAATTGACTTGGCTTTCAGGATCACTTTACTTTTCTTGATTGTTGGTCAACATTTTAGATTTGTTAATTAAGGATCACTTTAATTGAGGAACAGCATTTTAGCATTTTAGATTTGTTAAAATGCTCCATAATATCCCTATAACAGGACTACTATAAGACCCTGGGGGCTGGGGCTGTATTCCCTGAGTATGTAATGGCATGGGAGACAACTACGTGGGGTAGGGAGATATGTAATAGATGTGGGCGTTGAGTGTAGGTGGGTACACGAGTCAAGATTAAAACTTCCGGTAATACTGTTTCTTTTGCTTTTCTCAGTCAATAATATATACTTCTATCGTTATCTCAAAAAAAAAAAAAAAAAAGAAAAAAAAAAAAGAAAAAGAAAAAGAAAAAGATTTGTTAAAATGCTTAATTGAGGTAAGCATTTTAGATAGATTTGTTAATTGAGGTCAGCAATTTAGATTTGTTAATTCTTGATTGTTGGCATTTTTGTTAGTTTTGAAATTGGATTTCAGATCACTGGCTAAATATTCGAAACTACCACATCATTGTATTAATGTCAAAACCATATATTATCCATCCACCTTTATTATTTCTATCCTACGTGGGATTTAGGGTCCGTTTGGATATAACTTATTTTGCTGAAACTGAAAACTGAAAACATTGTAGCAAAATAATTTTTAAATGTGTGAATAGTGCCGTGGGACCAATTTTTAATGAAAAAATTGCTGAAAAGTGAAGTTTGTGGGTCCCATGAACAGTGCACGGGACCCACTGATGTGTTGAAAAGTCAAAAATTTCGGCTACTGTTCATGCACATTGCATGAACAGTAGCCGTTTCAGCTAAATTTTGTCTCTGAAATGCATGGGAAAAAGAATAAAAGAAAAAAAAAAAAGGAGCAAAACGCAAACACCATATAAGTCCTATCCAAACAAATACTTAATCATTTCATTAATTAGGTAATTTATAAGTGAATGTGAAAATTATAACTTTTTTTTTTCCAACCAATGGCGTCCGTTTTTTATGATTATACTCTTTATCATCAAATCAAGACACCAATCAGTTTTTTGTGAAGGCGAAAATTGAATCTTAAATCTCTTAATTAACCATTAGAAACTTTATCAGTTGAGCTAACTAGAATCCACAACTATAACTTTTATTCATGATTATTATTCTTTATCATCAAATCATTACTACATATAAATATATAAACATATATATATATATATATATATTCTTTTGTATGCTTATACATCTATTACATATCATGCATAATATTTTCAATCAATTCAGCAGTGTACTCTGCTCCTCTAAAGCAATACTTTTGAATCATTTAGCTTGCTTCTAGTTTATCTCCCTCAACAACAAAAGAAAATGCAAATAATTATAATTGGTTTATCTCTTAAAATTATTCTCAATGTATTTTTAAGAGACTTATGTACAACAAATTCTATGAATTCACAATAATTAAAAAAAAAAAATATATATATATATATATGTGTGTGTGTGTGTGTGTGCGCGCGCGCGCGCGCGCGCGCGCGTGCGTGTGAAACTCAATTAATATTAAATTAAAATATTAACTTCTATCATTTTCTCTAAAATAAAATACGTAAAGTTTAGGTTTTAGTTAAGTCAATTGATAAAGACTTTGACAGTTGAATAAGAGATTTGAAGTTCAATTCACGACTACACCAAAAACCGGTTGATGTTTTGGTCTAATGATAAAGAGCACAATGTCTTGATCTGATGTTTTGGTTCGATAATAAAGAGTGTATTCATCAAAAGTAGACGCCATAGGTAGATTGAAATTTATAATAATAATAATAATAATAATAATAATAATAATAATAATAATAAAGTTCATTTGACTATAGAAACAGAAGGATTTCTCTAATGCATTATCAACAATTAGAAGATTTAGTTCATCAACTGTTGACTTCAGCTCCCCTATATTGGTCTTACACCATGCTTAAATGTTACATTGAATTGATCTTTAAAACTTTATAATTAATATTTTTGTTGAGGTAATTATAGGTTTCCATTGTACTAGCAATGTAATTCTTACATTGTAGACACAAAATTGTATATTTTCCTTCTTATTGATGTAACATTTTTGCTGTAACAGAAATTTTTATTTTTCACACTAGTACTTAATGATAATAAAATTTCTTTATGAGGTGCTACCTAGGCCACTAGCGAGTTCATCTAGCCATTTTAAAAAAAAATTATTTTTGTTCATTTGCTTAGCTCAATTATCCTTTTCGGAGATCAGATTTTTGATGCCCAAACATTGAATTCTTGAGAATAAATGTGTGTGTGAGTAAATTATAAAGAAAAATTCAAAATTTTGAAGCAACAACATGACTCCACCACTCTCTTATCATTCTAATAATCTAAAAAAAAATAAAGAAAAAATAAAGTTTCTTTTCCCCTACCTTTTCATATGATTCCTTCATTATCAATCAAAAAAACAAGGGATTAAATTTGAAAGTTTGAAGGGAGAGGAAATGATAGAAATTGATGATAATGTAAATTTTTCTCTCCTTTTGTTAATATGCCCCCAAGACCTTATCTTTGTTTGGTTGTAAGGTGGAAATGAGAGGAGAGGACAATTTATAAGATAAGGGCAAAAAATATGAATTTTTTTTTTTTTTTTTTTTTTTTGAGAGTGTTTCAACCTATGACGTTTGCTTTTGATAATGTTCTTTATCATCAGATCAAGACATCAATCGGTTTTTGGTATAAGCGGAGTTTAACCCTAGATCTCTTATTCAACCATCAGAGACTTTACCAATTGAGCTAACTGGAACTTACATACAATTTTATTCATTAAATCCTATATTTAAGAAACATTAAAGAGAAAATAAAAAATATATTAAATTTCATTTAAATCAGATCTCTTGCTTCCAAAATACATAAAACTGAAATTTTAAAAAGGAACATATGAGTCTCATATTAGATAATAGTCCCATGAAGATTTTCTTTCCATCTACAACTTTGTTGAGAATCAGTCTCATATTAGACAACAATCCCTTAAAGATTTTCCATCTACACCTTGCATAAAAGACAACATAAGACGATTGCATTATAGATGTGGATTGTGGACCATGTGTTAAGTAATTCTTAGGTACTCTCGAAACACAGAGAATGATACTCTTTTCTCTCACATTCATGGTGGGGTTCACTCATTAAATTCATAGTGGGGTCCACCATAAATGTGAGAGGAGAGAGCACCATTTCTCCGTGCTCCAGAAGTACCTAAGAATTTTCCACATGTGATATTCTCCCTAATAAATTTTGGTTTGGTGAGGCTAGGCCATCATTGGTTCATTTCTTAGGGCATAGCTTCCCACCATTTATATTTATTTATGGTTGTTTATTTTTGGCTGAAACTAAAAAATTTGTAGAAAAAATATTTTACATTTTTGCTATGGATGTAATCTCAACGATCAAATTTGGCATTTACTTTTTCTAACTATTACTAAAAAAAAAAATGCCAAATGCTTGATTGGAATTTGTCAATTTTTGGATGATTTTATTAAAATTTGTTGGTTAAATTGTATATTTGGGTCATAAACATTTGTTTTTGTTTTAAAATCATTATTATACTCTAGAATATTTCTAAAGTTCCTTAACAGAATTTGATGGATAAAAAATGTTAACGTATAAAACAAAATTCAATAAATCGAGTCTTCTTTGATGATGTGAATCTAGAGATGTGGTATAAATTTTGTTTGCCGTAGCAACATTTTCCATCCATTGTATGCTAGCAAGTAGTTTTTTTTTTTTTTTTTTTATAATTTTTTTTAATAATTTTGAAAATATAGGAATTAAAGTGAAATTAAAATAATAAGAAAAAACTCTAAAAAAGAGAGGTTGTTTAGTGTAAGCACGCAATTTGGGGTTCCTAGCCCAAAGGATAAATGAACTTAGGCCCAAAAAGCCCAATACAATGAATTTGTAGAGAGTGAGTTGGAAAATTGGGCTTTAATGAGTCAGGCAACCAATAGAGTAGATCCAAGTGACAAGAAAATGAAGATAAATTGGTTTAATCTAATAGAAAATTGTCCTCGGCACAGTCTGAGGAGATCAGTTTTTATATATTGATTCTTAAGTTTGATTACAAGTTCAGTTCTTGATTACTATAATGTTTCTCTCTCAATTTCTCGATCCCTTCTCCAAGGAAGGTCTCTTACATTATATAGCCCTCTTTAGATGATCCTGGCCCTTCATTTGTTGATCGTTTAGGCCACCACTTGAGTGTTTGTCCCATTGGACACCCCCTCAGGCCCTCTGTGAGTTGGGGTAGCCAAGGCAGCACTGTTCAGGGATCTTCTTCACATAAATGCAGCCAGTTGGTTAGGTGCAGAGCATTCAATGTGGTGGTAGCAGCTTTCTCTTTAGATATTTTAGGACTTCTCTCTATTTTGCGCCTTTGTGGTGCTTATCCATATCCATAGGATCTCTTGGAACATCACCTTGGATGAAGTAGCACACTTTCTGACCTCCACTTCGTTAGCTGAGGAGATGCTCCTCCTCGGCATATTTCCCTTCTCCTCCACAGTCATAGCTTGCTCGTGAAGTTTAAAGTCTTATATCTTCCTTACTGTTGATCTATCCTCGGACTATTGAGCCTTCTCGGCCAAGCCTAAGGCCCAACATTTATTTTTGAGCCCCTTGTCCCCACATTTATTTATTTATTTATTTTATTATTATTATTATTTTTTTGCTATTGTTAGTCTCTTGAGTGTTTTTTTATTTTTATTTTTATACAAGTCTCTTGAGAGTTAATACTAATTGTTCATTCGAATTCGTGATAGTGGGTTTGCCCATATTTCTAATCATAAAAGTGGCCCAAAACAGATGAATATGCTTCAGGATGAGCTGAACCAAACCCAAAACAAATATACTAGTTGGGTTAAAAAAGATTGTAAAATATGAACTATTTTTTACTTATCTGCTCTTGTTTTTGGTTAAACCCAATAATTTGGACTGGATGCCATATTTATTGGCCACACACTATATCTGCCACTCCCAACTTTTATGAACTTGTATTGTTACTATTGTAATTGTATGTCCATGCCTTAACAAAAATCTAAGCATTTGGAAAGAACTCTTTTGTAACACAAGAAGACAAACATAGATGCCAAATTGACAAGGCAAACATGACCAAAAGACGACCCTTATATGGCCCTTTGTCAGAGAAAAAACATGAAAACCCTGTTCCAGATCAACAAAAGAGCAAATTATACATACGCATCAATGATCTTAGATTAGGGATGTTGGGTTAGCCTTCTATAAAAATCCATCCAAATCCAAATCCACATCTTTATTTTGTAAGCCCAAAACAGAAGATTCGGTTTTGGAGGCCCAAATAAATTTCCCCTATTAAAACTTTCCAAACCGAGCAGCAGAAAGAAAAAGGCTCAGATCCACACTATTATTCATAAACCTTGGAGGAAAAAAGATAAATAAATAAAAAACATGTGGGCATGACTTCTACTAAAACAATCAGGAAAACAAACACTTCAAAGTTCAAATTTTCATAATCACTTTTCAACAAGTATTAGACTAAATATCGTTTTCTTTTTTTCACTAAATTATAAAACCTTAAAAAGTAAACACATCCACACGATCACAGAAGAGACTATTCATAACACGTAATATAAACAAACCAACAAGCAAAAAGAGAGCATGGATAAACAGGAAGCCTACATAGTACATAGTACACTGGAGGCTCAGACAGGGTTGACGTTCACAGCTATCATTTAGAGATTGTCTTGGCCGCTGTTTATAACGCCATGGCCGCCGGCAAGGTCGTCTCCAGGAAGCCTTTGGGTACTAGCGTTATCGGTGTTGTTTGTTGTAAACTTGCGTAGTGCAAGAACGAGAGTGATGATGAGGATCACCAGGCCAAGTATTTGAGCTGCGAGTTTAAGGCCCGAAAGCAATGACATTTGTTCCCTGCAGTAACAAAGAGGAAATTAATTCTATCAACACTGGAACCAACAAAAATAAAATTAGAAAGAAATTTTTAATTAAATATATATAGTCTGCTATATATTCTCACCTGTTTGGAGGAGTAGATAGAGATAGAGGATGATTGTGTAGAACAATGTGAAAAGGAAAAGGAGAGAGATATATTTTTGGGTTGGTTGTGTTAAATGTGTGGCAGTGGATATACTGAATCAAAAGAAAGTTGAGTCTTCCTGTAAGTTAGTTTAGTTTATATATAGAGAGATGCAGTCATATTCGGGTGGGGCACTAGGGCTGAGAGAATTGTTTTCAAGCAGTGAGATGCAATCAAGGACGAACTATTCTTTGACTTAGGCACTGAGGTTTTTATTTTTTAAAATATTATAAAAATGAAAATTTTAAAATAAAAAATAAAAATAGTTATACTTGGTCTACCTGAAAAATAAAATTGTTCACAAAAGCCAATAAACACAACCGTACTCATCTCTTTCTTTTTGACTTTGCACTATGTGTGATCAAGTGTATCAGTATGTTGTACGTGTACTAATGTATATAGATTTTGACGTTTTGTAAGCTCTCAAAACATATTTATTGATTGTTTACCATTTTTTATGCAAATGAATTGAGTTGTTGAGTTGTTTGAAATTGGTTAAAGTTAGAAGTGTGGTTATTTTTATTTCCTTGGCAATGTTAATTAATTTTTTTTTAGTTCAATAACATTTGACATATAATTAGATGATGATGATAAATGTGACTTATATTTGAATGGTAAATCATGGGAAACCTAGCTACAGTATTAGATTTATTTCAAAAGAAAAATGCAAATAATTCAAAAACAACTATTTGTGTCTTTTCTTTTACTGATTGGTATAAAGAATTTTCTTAGAATGATATGACAACTATTATAAATTTTATTAAATAAGCCTTACAAATTGACGTATCAATTGTTAAGACACAAAAAATAAGTAATTAAGAAATTTATTTATTATATTATTAATGTGACACCAAATAAATTTATTGCTATATCAATTTGCAAATATTATGTAGTAAAATTGATAGTAGTTTTGTGATTTATGTATTATGATATTGATGTAATACTAATTACTTTCCATATATTATTAACCATCGCGTACCCTTAGCATGATGGTCACTCTTTAAGTATTAGTGCTTGTGGGGTATGAGGAAAATGAGGGTCAAAGTTCAAATTTTTAGGAGAGAGTTTCACACACATATATACTTAAATTAGACTAGAGTAGAATTTCTATCTTTTATATATATATATATATATATTGTTACATTAGTTTGTAAGCTTTTAATATAATTAGTAATAGTTTTATAATTTTTCTTTTTGATATTTTATTTTACTAATCTTATAAAAATATCTGTTATATTTTGTCCCCCCTTATGCTAAACTCCTGGCTTTATTGCATGATGTAGTCATTTTTGGGTGGGGCAAGGGGAGAATTGTTTTAGAGCATTCCTACCCATTTTGGATCACCAGAAAAATCACTTCATATATTTTACATAACCACTATAATAGCACACTCTATATCTCATTTTTTATTTTGCAATTTATCACATTAAAATAATATATTTTCTACCCCCACACCAACAATAACAACTAAACCCAAAACACCACCACCTCACACCAAAACCAAACGTCACTGCTGCCGCAAAAATCCAAAACCCAACCCCAAATCTAAACCCATACCCAGCACCAATCCAAGATAGATAGATAGATAATTAAAAAACAAACAAACAAACAAACAAATAAACTCAAATTTGAAAAATCTAAATTTGAGATTTGAGACCCACCAACAATACTAATGAAAACCTAAGAGCCAGTGGTCAAATTTATTTATTATACATCTCTAAATCAAACTTACTATTTATATGTTATAAGAAAATTATTTATATATATATATATATATATTTATTTATTTATCTATATATATATAAAATCGAAGTCTCTGAAGCTCTCACAATTTTCCACGTCAGTACAATATTTAAAAAATAAATTATTATCATTTTTTTTAAATAAAATTATTTTTGTTTAGTCCAAACTTAACAAGGAGTGAAACTTTATCTCTCTAATAAGTTCAACTTAAACTCAAACTCATCATTATTATATATATATAGATAGATATATATATATATATATAAACCAAACGGAGAAAACAAACCCTAAGTACCCTTCAACAACCCAACCATATAAATCAGATGGAGAAAACAAATCCTCAGTCCAAACTCCAAACTGAACGGTGCCACTACAGCCCCTCAGCCTGCTGCCAAGCCAAGTCTACCACCGTGGGTATGTGTTTCTAATTTGTGGCTTCAATTTTTTGGGTCTTTTGTTTAGGGGTTTAGGGAGTCCAGCATGTAGTGTTAACCAAGTGCTGCTCACACTACAGTAAAGAGGTCCAGTAGGAAAGAAGATTCTAGAACATGTCTCTCTAACGGCTAAACTCATGCTTTTGGAATTTCTTGCTTTTTATTTTCAAGCTTTTACACACTTTTGGGCCCACTAAAATTAGGAGCTATTCGTTGATAAATAATATTTAATAGGAAAAGAAATACATGCCATAGCTTTATGGTTGTTTGCAATGTGAGATGGATCTCCCTCACCGAACTGGTATTCTATTTGATTTAAGAACCGTGCTGATATATCTGCAATGTGGAGTTGTGAAGGTTAAGGGCCCGTTTGGTCTTGATCAGAAAGCACCGATACATCTGCTACCCAAACTCCAACAGAATTGCGATAGTATGAGCAAGCCAGGAGTTTTCCGTCATTAATGCATTGGTCACCAAGTGTTGACCAATGCATATCAACAGCATCATGACAAATTAACGGCTCCCATGAGTAAACCTACAATTTCCAAGCATGTATGTGTTGAGGGCCATTTGTGAGAGCCCAAGCAGACAGAAAGAAAGCCCAATAATAAGGGCAACAAGGAATTGACAAAATAGATAGCAAAAAACCATTTGACCCAAGCGGCAGAAATAATGGATCACAGGCCCAACAAATAAACAAATGGGTCTTGAAGAGGCAATTGGGCTCAAAGAAGCCCGGAAAGAAAGAAATGCCATCCCATGGGCAGTGTATGAGGTAGAAAAGCGAGAAAGGGCCGCCGCAGGCCCAAGGCAATGCAAACTAAGAAAGTAAGGGGTTTATGGCAGGCCCATGAACCCCAAGGATAAGAATAAGGTTATTGGGCCAGGGAAGCCCAATGAAGTTAGTAAAAAACCCATGGGAGTGTGGAATTAGCAAATGGGCCGAGGAAGCCCAAAGAAAGTAAACGGGCTGTGGATGCCCAAAGGAAAGCCCAAAGGGACATAGGAGCCCATAAGTAAAAGCAAAACAGTGGCCATGACAAGTCACTGAGAGAAGGAATAAACGGTTGGCCCAAAAGAAGCCCAGCAGGATTAAGTTATTACAGCAGGAATAATAGTACAACGTCGCAAGAAATAAAGAAAACCGAGAGTGGGCCAAAGAAATGTGAGGCCCATCATCAGACAAAGTCCAGCTTTTGAATGGAGCGAGAAACCAAAGAAAAGCCCACATAAGAGGTCAGAAAACACGGACGGAGAGTCTCCAGATCATAGCAAACGCATGAGCAGCAGGCAGACTTTTGGACATATCTGAAAGGAAAGCACGCGCAAGGCCCAGGCACCACCAGCTTGTACCCAGCCAATATGGGACGTGGTGGGGCCATGGGCCAGAGGTAAGAGGTAAAGGGGGTATGGTTTAGTGGTAGGGAGAGGGGAAAAGACTTATTTTGCGGCTCCTGCCCAAGCCATTTTGGGAGGTACGTCTTGCTGGGATGACAGACCACCCAAAAGAGGCAAGGTTGAGGGGGGAATCGTTAGGTGCATGCCTTGAGGGAAAGAGAGAGAAAGCATTTATACCGTGGCAGGAAAGAGTGCTACGATGGACTGGGGAATGAAACAAACTTGCCTTTGTCTGGCAAGGGTAGTCACACACCTTTGGTGGTCGGCAAGTACGCCCAGACCAGACAAAGACGGTTAAGGGGCAAAGTGGTAAAAACTGGCCACGGTAGGCACTATAAAAGGACCTTTGCCGTGCCTTGAGAAAGGGATCAAAAAACAGAGTATTCACGGAGTAAAAAGAAAACAGAGTAAAAGAAAAGAAAAAAAAGATAGGAAAGAAAACGGAGAAGAAAAGAGAGGAAATTGAGGAAAAAAGAGAAATAGTACAATGGGCATGCACCAGTAGGTCGGTTTCCCTCTCTCCCCCTTCAAATCCTACTCTCTTCCAAAAACGTAGCAAGGATTCATTTTGGGCAATAACCATTTAGGTCCGACTCCCTCAAAACCATTAATCCCCACGGCAGGATCTTTTCCTGAGAGATTATTTGCATTGAGAGGAGGCGTTCTCCCCTCTTTGGCTTTGCTTCGGCGGACCAAACTTAAAACTTGATTTATGCCCATTCTTGATTAGTTCATATTGTTTTTCTTTCTCTTTTACTTTCTCTGTGAGTCACATTATCATGACTGTAATCATGTTTTATAAGTAGGGATTACTCGGCCATTTACTTAAATAGTTAGAATACTCTGTTTTACTATTGTTATTATATTTGCCTGCCGTAACTCATCTGAAACAGTTCTGCTTGCCGTAAGCCTATTCCTGGCAGACAAGGCATAGTTTGTGCACAAACCGGCCCAAGTTGAGTTACAATTGAACCGGCCCCAACTCCCTTACTCAGAAACACTCAGGCCCATTACCGTAGGAGGCAGCCCAGCCCAACGCACAATACGCAAAAAAGGCCCCTACAGTATGTATGTGATGTTTAGGTACCATCTTCATACAATTTCATTAAACTACATGACAGTGACATTCCAAATCTTCAAACTATCTTCCAACCAGAAAATAGGGTCCTTCCATCGGGATTAAAGGTGATTGCTTCTTTGATTAATGAATTTTATGTCGAATTTGTTTATATTGTTATTATTAATGAATTTCAATTCAATATATGTGGATATTTGTTTATATTGTTATTAATAAATTTTATCTTTTATGTCGAATTTTTTATTTGCTTTCGTATGTGCCTGAGTTTTTCTTTCTATCTTATTATTTTGTTATGTTTAGAATTGATTTTCTTTTGAGTATTTGGGTTAATCTCCATATTTATATTGACATTGTTTTCGTGGGTTTGGTTTTTGGGTTGAAATTTCTACTAATTATTTTATATTGTATATAACATATGAAGCATCTCTATTTTTTTGGAGAAAAATCAAAGCTACAACTTATGTCTTCTAGCCCAGGGATAAATTTTTATTTGGTATATATGTTATATATAAATTTGATGAATTTGAAGGGTTTTATTTGGTTTTGAAGTAGAATTCGGGGATTCTATAAATTTGGAAGTTTTAAGTCTTGGGGTTTTTGGTATTTGCATCTCAGTAGGTTGATCTTAATTCTTTACCTTAAATGCTTTTTATTTGGGTTCATGTGATTTTTTGTTTTCTTAATTAAAGCTATGATTTTTGGTTGATTGATTATTTGTTTGGATTCAACATAAAAGATAATGTAATTAGGTGTTATAATTTTAATATTGTTTCATATTTTTAATTGTCTATATTGTTATTACTACGACTAAGTAGGATTGAGAAAAGCATAGAAGTTAAATATTTCTTCATTTTTTTTTTTAAATACTAACTAGAAAAATGTCTATAATATGCATATTATTAATCCAATTTTCTATTTCTAAATTTCTTAGATTTTATTATAAATAATTTTTTGTGCATAAACAACATTCTACCACTGCCATGTCAAAGTTGTGGCAAAAAGTTGTAAAATAATATGGTCCTAAAACTACTCTTATGACTATGATGAGATAAATTTAAATTCTTTACTCATTGTTGAATTTTTTTTTTTCATAGTCAATAGCTTTCCCGTCTATCGCACAGGTTAGCGACTAGTTTATATATATTCCAATGGATCCAATCAATATTTCTCAAGCCACGATTGATTCAAAGTTAAAATAAAAGTTCTACGTTTACAATATTTTCACAATACTTTTACAACAAATTATATGTTGTAAATTTTTATTAGTTCTAATTTGAATCCATCACTTAAATTACTTTTTTATCTACCCGTAACAGTCACTGATAATCAGCCATTTAAGATTTGTTGTAAAACTATTGTAGATATAGCATTTCTCAAGTAAAAAATTGTGAAAAAGGAAATTATTTTTGTTTAAAACTCTCTACTTGAGTTCAACAAGAACTCACTAGACAAGAGAAAGGAAAAAAAAAAAAAAAACTAATTAAACAGGAGAATCATAATTCTGTTCTTTACATTTTTTTTTTCTTGTTAAAAAATGAGCAGTTTGTTTTTGTTAAATTTTTTTTTTTTTTTCATTTTTTAAAAGGCTCATTTGGACCACTGTATCATCGAATTGACAAAATCATTAACAGTCAATTATTTACCATTTTTTGCCAAACCCATTTTTTTTTGTTGGCCAAGTCTTATTTTAGAATCTATTATATTCCAAGATAATTTTTAAAATTTGACCACAAGTCAAATGTGGCTCCACCACTGAATGCATAGGCAAAGAGTATGCAAACAAAAATTTTAGGACTATAGTACAACTTTTGTCATGTTGACACAATTGTCATGTAGCTAATTATGAATGGTTAAGAAAAAATTGTGAATTTATAAGAATTAACAAATAATTAATCACAATATATAATTATAGCTAAAATTGTTGTGTTTCATTTGTAAATACAACGGGCACTTTACTTGTCGTATAAGGAATGGTTTAGTGGGAGCTGAGGAAGGAGGGTTCCCTACACTGACAAGAGTCGTCTTTATTTATTTATATATATATATATATATATATATATATATATATATATATATATATATATATATATATATATATATATATTTATATTATAATAATAATAATAATAATAATAACTAGTCGCTAACCCGTACGATGCACGGGAAAGCTATTATGTATGTAGATGTTAACAATTATTTGTCTCTTCCTCTTTGATTGTATATTAAGATTTCAGCCTCAGAATTTTCTATCCTTGATATAAAACATTAAATTACATAATGAAAAATATAAATCAAACTTAAATTTAAATTAAAATTAAGATTCCAATCCTTAACATCCTCAATTATCCAATAAATATATGAAACACAAATTTAAAGAACTACTTAATTAATATTTGAAATAAATTGAAAGCCAACTTTAAAGTATTATTTGTATTTTCTTCCTTTGTTGCTTCACAGTAGCCACTGAATAACTCCTTTTATTTTCCTTGATTACAGATGTTGGTGTAAGTTGTACATTGCTTTCAACATCAACTTTTTGAAACTTTGTAGAATCACCATCTTATTGTCACATTCATTTGAAATACCACTGATGTAAGCCTGTCAATAGAATAGGTTGAGAAATCTATTACAGCATATAGAAGTGAAATATCAAATTTGTAATTTTGCTAATTAAACCAAACATAAAACCAAGTTTAAGATAACAAAGAAACTGAAATATGAAATCACATTCCAATTTCAAATTCTTTCTAGAAACATATTACCAATAAATATGCAAGAAACAGTACAAAATAAAGGAGAAGACTGGTAAATACCTGGCTTTTCTCATCTTGCTGTCGTATTAAGAGTCTTACACGGATAAGGATCCACAGTTCCAAATAACCCAGATAAAAAATTGCCAAATACCTATCTACAAAACAATAAAATCCAATTTTCAGCCAACATTCAAGAAACATTAATAGAATAGAACAAATAAAATAAACCAACTGCAGCCGGAAAAGAACTACAAATGCAGAGAAAAAAGTACAACAAAAGCATTTAGAACATAAAAATCATCCAAGTCACAATTAGGAATGGCTAAACACTTCCAATCAATCACATAGGTAATACCTCCCTTCATACCAAATACCATTGAGGGTTGCTACTAAATTTGGGAGCTAAAGTAAAAAGTTCAGTCCAACACATAGAGGAGAGTCCTAGTAATCTAATCATTATTGATTCTGAATATGAAGGAAACAATGTCAAAGGAATTCAAATTAAGATCATCCAAGGCACACACACACACACATTCAATATGTTCTACATATTCACTGAGAAATTTAAACAAACACATAGAGAACACACACACATTCAATATGTTCTACATATTCACTGAGAAATTTAAACAAACACATAGAGAACAAACATAAAAATAACCAAGACAAAACCCTCAAACCCACATTGCTCCTTTTATAGAACTTGACATACGAAACAGAAAATTGGTTATATCATAGGTGCTAAAAAGTACTTAATACAGAAAGTTATTTAAAAACAATGCAGAAAGTTATTCAAAACAATGCAGATTTTATGAAATAGTGCAGTGCAGATTTTTATGAAACAGTGCAGTGCAAATTTTGGTTGTAAAAAAAAATGCAGATTTTAGATGTAAAATAGTGCAGATTTTATGTAGAAAAATAGTGCAAAAAAATAACGTTTTGAAGAAGAAAACTTTTTAAGAAATTGGATCCATAGACCAAATTTTACACATAGGGAACAAACACAAAGATAACCAAGACAAAACCTTCAAACCCACATTACTCCTTTTATAGCACTTGACATACGAAACCTAATTTATTTAGATTCGAATGCATGTTAGAAACAAAAATCCCAAAGCCAAAACCTATTAGTAAAATCACATACCAACCAATACAACAAATTAAATCATAGGAACAAATCACAATGCTCCTTTTATAGAACTTGACATAAAAAAAAAAAAAAATAAAAAAAAATAAACCTAAAGCCAAAGCCTATTAGTAAAATCACCTATCAAACTATACAAATTTTAAGCCGTGAATTGCGATTGTAACAAATAATCTCTAAAAAAACACTATTTATAATATAGGGTTCTGTATTTGCCAACATACTTGAAAAATGTAGAGGTCCATGGGTAGGAAGTATCGGAATTTGGGGGAGATATTAAAAGTCACAAACCAAAACAATGCAGAATTAAAACCTTTTATATAGACAGCAATGCATCAACCATACACTAATAACACTAAAAGAAAATTACACAATTAACTTTTCATATATACATTACTAATTAAATTCACACACATGCTCAATGTTTCGGTATCATATTTCACTAAACAATCAATGAGTAAAATAAGAAACATAGAAATATGATACACACCAACATTGATGTAATACACTAAAAAAAATAGAACTAACATAGTGATGGCAATGCAAGAATACACAGAAGGTTCATTTCACTTATAAATGGCCTCGCTAAATGGTCAACAACAGAAGAGACATATGACAGAGAAAGCACAAGATTAAAGCTACTAAAAAAGAAAATGAGCATTTTGAACTTACCAGTTACCAGTACTGCCCAAAAACAATGTAGAGTATGAAAAATCAGCAGATCCAAAGAGAATATATATTGAAAACTTAATTGGATTAGGAATCTCTCCACTTATGACTGTCAACCTTAGCATCAAAACTTCTCTCTTCTTATATCCATCTGGGTTGGAAGAAACACAATGAGAAAGAAACATAAATCTTGCATACTTTCATGAGTTGGAGGACCCTAAAATCATCATTAACATATATCACAAATTACAATGAGAAAGAAACATTGTTAAATCTACATTGAAAATTTAAACACTGCCAAAATTCAAACATTTTTTGAGGGCTGAGTTATTGTTTTTCATAATTATAGTTGTTGGATGCTTTGGCTAGGTAATTTGACACATATTGATTTGAACTTAAAGCATCTCTTGAAATAGCCACCACTATAGAAGGATCTTATAAATTATGGAGAAACAAAGACTTTTTTTTTTTTTTTTTTCAATCAATTAAACAAATAAATGCATACCTAATAAAATCAATCTAAACCATGATATACGGTTGAGTACAAAATCAAGGAAGACAATAAGCAAGCAATTTTATATTTGAGAATTAAAAAAGAATCTACTAAATTGAATTGATTATAGATTATAACTAAGCTTTCTTAGTCCATTAGTTATTCACTGATAAACACAATCCAAAACAAACTTGGACTATGTTAAGGTCAAAAGCTATCTTTATAAGCCATGCCTCCAAGCCAGGCATTTTGTCGAACACTTTGAGGGTGATGGGGTTGGCCTCTTTTCTCTTCTCATGCAATGAAGAACTATTAGAACTACGGGTTTCCATTATTTATTAAACAATCTAAAATTAGAAAAAGAGAGATAGAGATAGACCTGGTGATGCCAACGGTGACAACCGAAAAGGCAACCACACCTCTGCTAGGATTCACTTGGCGTTGGGATTGAGTAATTGGCATCATCATCATTACCTGAAATCGAAACTCAAAAAATAAGATTTAGAGAAAATCGTAGAGAAAGAATTTCTTGAGAAGTAGATCAATCAAATAGGAAAGAGAATGACAAAGGGGGAATTATTTAACCTAATCGACTCTGTGGCTGAATCCGTCCATGGAGAAAAGAGGCTAAGAGTGGAGACCAAGGAAACTCCTGCATAGGCCTAGCACGTTGGCTGCCTTAGGTATAGGGTTTGCGTTGGGGAGGAATATAGGAGATACAGATTGATGATTAAATTTGGTTTCCAAGGGAAGCGAGAAGAGAAGGTTTTAGGGAAGGGTTTAGAGAAGAGAGAGGAGAAGAAGATGGCGTTTGGGATTGAAATTCAGAGTTGGGTTTTGGGGAGAAAGGTAGAGAAAGAGAGAGAGAGAGGATTCAACGTAGGGTTTGTGGGTATCGGGTTTGCTTTTCACGATTTTGGAAAAAATTTTGGGCTTCTTATTATTATTTTTAATAATTTAATTAATGCTTTTAAAAAAAATTTAATTAATACTGATGTGGAAAATTGTGGGAACTTCAAAAGTTTCGGTTTTATATATATATATAGATAATAATAATAAAATTAAATAGAAAGACAGAGAGTTTTGAGGCTTCCTACTACTTTGATCTTTGGGACAATTACAAAATCAATAAATTTACATAGAATGGAATAAAAAGAATGACAAAATTTGTTATAAACTTATAGTTTAAAGTTATAACCCTACTTAATATATTTTTATTGGAGGTGAATTTTGACAAATCCACCATTGGATTACATATTTTTCTTATATCCTCCATGCTTGCAAAATTTCTATAAAATTAAAGATCAATAGTTATATCATCAATAAATTGTTTAAATTGTAAGTTTTTGTAGTTTAAAATTATGCATAAATATAAGATTATAGATCATATAGTAAATAATATCTAATTAATACAAAATTTGACATATGTATTAAGAGCGTAAAAAACATGCAATTTAACGGTTAGATTTTCAAAATATGCTGTAATGTTTATTTTATTGAATAAGGTTCTAGCCTAAGGCTATAATCAATTTTGTAACTAAATTTTGTCCTAAAAAAAATCAAAGTGTACAAAATTCTTTTTAATAAGATTCTATCCCTTTGAATCAAAAAAATAAAAGATTTAAATAGTATAAAAATTGTTTTTTTTTTGTGAGAAAATATAAAAATTGGTTTTGATTCACACATAATTAAAGCATTATCATTATTTGTAAGAAAAATTTTGTAAAGGGAAAAAATCACCATTATTAGAAATCTATGTATTATGAGAATAAACTCTAAGAATTGTTGTAACACTCCCCATATAATATATTGATACACTACTTAAACTCAAAAGATTTAAATCCAATAAATATGTACTTAAATATGTTATATTAACCACTCATTCTTCTCATTTATATGAGAATATTTCAACAAATTAAAATATAGTTATTTAAACGCCAACAATAAGTCTGAAATTAATTAGATTCCATTACCCAAAAAAGTTTAAGTAGCTTGTTGTCCATCTTCATCTATATAATACTAAGGGTCCGTTTGGATACAGCTGAAAACTGAAAACTGAAACTGAAAACTGAAAAACTGTGGTAAAATAATTTTTAAATGTGTGAATAGTACCTGGGACCCATTTTTAATGAAAAAGTTGCTGAAAAGTGAAATTTGTGGGTCCGTGAACAATATACGGTGTGCACTGATTTGCTGAAAAAGAGTGAGAAAAGTCAAACTTTGCGGCTACTGTTCATGAACAGTGCATGAACAGTAGCCGTAAGTCTCACAAACGCGTGCAAAAAAAAAAAGGAAAAAAAAAAGAAAAGAAAAGAAAAACGCCAAACGCAGACGCTGGGTTTTTCAGCCCAATCCAAACGTAACCTAAAAGCTGAAACGTAGCGTTTAATGTTGCTGCTCTCACGTTGCGCTACATCAGCTGCCACGTCATTTTTTTTTTTTTTTAAAATATAATTTGTCCTGCAATTTTAAAATGGTTTTTACAATTTTCAGCCCTATAAATGCAGCCCACTACTTATTTATTTACTTCCACTATCACCCTATAATAAATCCAGCCCACTACTTATTTATTTATTTACTTTCATTATCACCCTATAATAAATCTGTATAATTAATACAGTCCTCCTCTTATTTATTTAGTTTCACTTTCAAGCCCAACCCAAAACCTTTTCAGTTCAGTTTTAGGATTTTGTGTGATCCTTTTCAGCTTAAAAAAAAAAAAAAAAAAAAAAAAAAAAAAAAAAAAAAAAAAAAAAACGTTGCAGCCTTTCAAGTTTTTTTTTTTTTTTTTCTTTTTTTTTGCTTTCCAATTTTCTTATAATTGTTTTTAACATTTATTTTTTTAATATTTACACTTCTCCAACCTTTCTCTCTCCCTTACCATTTCATCTCCCCACTACTTCTTCAATCTTTCTCCCTCCCTTATCTTTTCATCTCTCCACTACCCTCTACATTAATATCATTCTTCCTCTTTCCCTTCATCTTCCTTTATTTTTGTCTCTTCTTATTCACACCCTCTTACTATAAATTTGTCACTATCTCTTCTATTCTATGCATAGTTTCCCTCACAAAAAAAAGGTTCCCTCTCTCTCTCCCTCTCTAAATTTTTTGGTGGATTTTTTTATTTTTCTTGCATCTCTACTTTAGGTTGATAATTTTTTATATTCTTTAAAACTCTATTTTGGGTTAATGCGATTTAGTTTTGTTTTTTAAATTGTTGTTGTTGTTGTTGTTGTGTTTTTTTTTTTGGTTAAATGTTATCCTATTGCGTTCTAAAGAATTAAATATAGCATATAAAAATATAATATTATTCTATTACATAGCATGATTTGGATAATTTGATATTTATTCTGTTACATAGCATGATTTTTTATAGTACTCAATTTAGATGTTAAACTATGAGACTTTACTAATTTTTGTTTATCTTCTAATCCTTTGTGGTGGACAAAGTACTCTTAATAGTTGTATTAGAAGTACTCTATAATTCCATTTATTTAAAGAAAAGCAAAGGTTAGCCAAACGAACATAATCGGATAGATGACAAATTTTAACTTTTGCAATTTTATTTTTATTATTATTATTTTATAACAATACATGTATAGAAATTTAATTCTTAGATTTTGCTAATAATTGTTTATTTGATAATATGTTTTGGGCTGAAATTATAATTTCTACAAAGAAAATAACCTTAATAGATTATCAAAAACAAAATTCTATCCTAATATTGGTTCAATTAATCATTGTTAAGTTTTATTAATTTTTTTTAGTTTATGCTATCAGTGTAAGAAACATTTGGATTAAAACCACTGTAATAACATCCAATGTAAGTATTATTGCTAATATGTTTTTTAAACCATGTAACTTAGTAGGAAAGCAGCATATAGTGCTCCTATAGTGCTCCTATTTGATCCTATAGCTAGGAGAAAAAGGTTTCTTCAAAGCTGATAGAAAGCTAGAAAATCCAAACCATTATAAGCCTCTGAAATGATTATAAATTTCCTTCCACTGCTACTGTACTTCATAATTGCAATATAACAGCTGATATTATACTTTCACCTTTACTAAATGTTTAGCAATAAATAGAGGGCCCTATAAAATCTCAATGTTCTTGCACAATGTGTTTTCATATCCTACGATAAATAAATTCCCATGGAATATAAATTTCAAATTAAGATTGCTACTTGAAATAGGCTCATTAATCTTTCTTCTTACTTCTTAGACATTGCTGCAATAGACTATGAAATAGTGAAGTTGCAATAGTACATGTTAAAAATTATCGATTATCCCAAAAGCTTAAGCAATGAGATATGGTAAATTTAATCATTTAATCACATATTTCTAACAGTCCCCCTCACATGTGGGCTCAAAATACCTTTTAATAGGTGAGACTTAACACGTGAGAATTTAAATGAAAGGTAAAGTAAAGGGGACAATAATCGAACTTAGGACCTCTTGCTCTGATACCATTTTAAATTACTGATTGTTCCAAAAGCTTAAGTTATTGGGAATCCCAATACTTCTAACAATACAGAAGCAGCTCCAAACAGCGTGCATAAACAGTCAACACTGCATATATTCTTGAGAGAAGTTCTATGATATATTGTTCATTTCATTATTTTAAAGAAATACCCTAGTAGGAAGAACTAGGTGATTCCCTCTTAGTACTACCTTCTTCAGCTTTTCATATGACAATAGATCAAGAGACCAATAAGTTTTAGAGGTTCATAGATATATGGTGTATGTCAGTGGATGCACTTTATTAAGATATTGACATTTTAAGAGAATCCAGGCCAATGCTTCTCAAATCAGAATTTCTGGGTAGCATAACTAGCACATTGTGAGAGGTTTTTTGTGGGCTTCCTTTAAAAGATTAGTTGATCAATGTAATTTCTGGGATCTTCGAGCTTGAAGTTGGTCCCAAATCTTTATAATATATATAGCCTTAAGAAATTTAAATTATTAAGTTGGACAAGATACTTAGTGTACCCTACAATTTCATCAATCTCCCAGCCTTCCAGTTGCAATGATGGCCACAAGTCAAGCATTAGACGAGCAGTAGTTCCGCCACCCTGACAGAATTAGAATAATATTTCATTCATGATATAACAAGTTTGGTTCAGAAAGATATATATTACAATAATCTCAAAGAAGATATCCACATTATTTAAAGAGTTACCAAACCAAAGATAGCAATGGGACCTTTTGGGACAATAGCCGGCAAGCTAGCAAACTCATCCTGTATAATGCAACACATTCAAAGAACCCATCAATGGAAAGGAATTTTATTTTTCAATTAAAAGACGTGCACACACACAAAAACACACATAAATGTTTGCACAGAGAGTGAGGGTAAACGAGCAGGATGTAACTTCCTCATGGCTGTATTCTTTATTTCTCCAAATACAAAGAATTTGAGAAAAATAATCAGGTAGTGATAGCCTTAACATAAAATTAAACATTTGAATGATTTTTAACATCGAATGGACAGCTAAGATTGATAGTATAATATAATATATTTTTTTTTCTGGTAGGTGGAGTCGTGTATCTATGGTTTACTCATAGGGATGGGTCCAAGGGGCCCAGCCTTGGTGAGGTTCCATGTCATTAAAAAAAAAAAAATTTAAATTCATTGCCCTCTAGAAAGTTGTAAAAAGCTTATGATACATTTTTTTTGTTATGAGAATTCTTAGCATCTTATCAGATGAATAGATCCCAAAGATCATAAAATACAATATTCTTCTAGAAATTTTGAGGCTACTCCAAAGGATGCATGGAGTGGCATCAAACACCAGAAAAAAGCTTTTTTTTTCCTCAACTTCCCAAGGAAAACACATCAGTTAAGGAAGAAAACCATGTAAATGTACCAGTCACTTATCGTCTACATGGCAAAGTTAAAGACTCTGCCACATCATACAACATCAGGAAAACTTCAGGACAAGGAAAGCAGGACTCAGAGCATGTGGTGTCAAAAGTTATTTCAGAACTGGTGACCAATAACATCAGTTGGATTTGTCTCTGTCTCTATCTTCCTCCCGGGGCAGCACAGGTCAGGCTGGTGAGGGTGGACCTCTTCAAAATGCTGAGGGTAACTGGGCAAACGGATTCTACAGAGCTATTGGGCAAGTGATGCAGGGAAAGAGATGGGCTGTGATATGAATTAGAACTAAATGGAATTTGAGTTACTTAGAACAAATTGATAGGTGGTTAGGCACCTCTGCAAAGTTCAAGAAAAGCTCTAAAAGGCTTATTTCATTCACATACAAAAAAGAGCGGAGGGCCTAATCTGCTATTTATACAAGCTGCACTATACTAGCAGCCAATGGATTGGCTCAATTAAAGACTTAACCTAATTGGTCATTGGCAGTCTAACCAACTAACATACTAAGTAAGTAAGTACAAATGGCTCTAAGTGATTGCTGTTACAATAGCAACCTCTAACTCACTGTTTAGACACAAGCGACTATTGCTACTGGTTTTCTGTTCAACTACAAATGTAAAACAACTACTTAAATGCCCTGCATCAGCAAGCTTCGAGTGTGTTGGCTGAAGTTTGGGCAGTTAGATATGGTCTCATTTTAGCTAGGGAGTTAGGAATCCATTATTTAATTGTGAAATTGGATAAGCAATAACCTCATCAGCACACTACTAAGATGCCAAGAGTACATAGGAAACTGATAGAAAGCAAAAATATGCATATCCAACTTATTGACATTAGTACTCTCACACTGCCTGATATATGTAAGAGGCTTATGAGTTATGACCACGGAGTACCACTTCAATACCGACCTCAGAAAAAGGAATATCATGAATATTTTTGTCAACAATAAAACCAAAAGTAGGACACAATCTAATAATTTGCATAATTCATTAAATTAATATGCTTGATTGGCAGCAATTATCTGGTTTCAATTATCATATTCAAGCAAATAAAAAAAACAATAAAGAAAGAGAAAAGCTTGACATACCCAATAGGAACCAGTCCATTTCTGGTCCTTGTAAAGAATGCTATGAACATTATCTGCATGCATCAACATAAAGAAAACACAGAAAGACAACTGGGTGAGTCAGAAGTGAACTCAAAGAGTAGGGGTGAGTGAAGTTGTTTTAATAACTAGGCTTTTATTATGAGAGAGTATACGAGTAGCGTCGAGAAGCAGCATCCTGGAATTTGGAGTATCGAGAATTAAAATGTCGTTGAATTGGCTTCTTATAGCTGTCACTACTTGATAGTCTTCTTCTTCTTCTTCTTCTTGTTTTTGATCTTGTTGTTGGGGCCATGAAGAAGAAGAACCAGCCTGGGACTTCGTTGCTTGGGTCTTAGTTTTGGAGTACATGATGATGATGTTGTAGTTATAGATGTAGAGCTCCATAAAGATAATACTAGTTGTTTTGAAATGGAATTGGAACAGACATAGTTGGAGTTGGTGAGTAAAGAGAAGCTTGACCCATTTCCCTTTCTTGGCTGAGGCTGATATTGATGATTGGGTGAAGAAGCTGAAACCCCCCCAAACCCAATACATATCCTGACATTGATTTGTGTATTTACTTTACTAGAGTTATTAGGATGTCGACTCGAGATACAGTCATTCAACAAAGACTACAAGTACAAGACACGGCAGTAGAATTTGAACATTCCCAACACAAAAGCCCTATCCAGAACTCTGTTATCCATGGCTGCTACAGCCTAAATGCAAAAAACAAGATTTTTAACGTCACATAATATTTATGTAAGGTAGTTTTTAAAAGCTGAAGTATAGTAATTAATATTTTGGTCTATTTTAGTCAATTTTGGTCCATTTGGACCAATTCAATTCACTTCGGCTAGTTCAATCTGTTGGACCCATTTCAGTCTATTTTAGTCCATTCAATCCACTTTACGTAAAAGTTGAAATGTTTTGCATTTGGATTCTAAACTCCTCATCTGCCTAATAACACAATTGACTAATGTTTTCACATTAAATCCAACCTACTGTTAATTTAGCCCCTCTTCTATTTTATTTCTTTCTTTTTTGTCTATTCCTTTCTTGGAAATTAAAACCAACTGATTTTTTTTTTTTTTTTTTTTTTCTGATTCATTCGTACCAAAGTGTTAACTATAAAAATCATAGCATCTTTTAATTTAATGGAACAAAAAATCCTAGCATTTGTATATCTTAATTCTCTAAATGCAAAAAAAAATAAAAATAAAAAATAAAAATAAAAATAAAAAAACTCAAAAAGAAAATTAGTCTTTACTAAATAGATTTAAGTGAAAACACCATTTTGGTCCTTACATTTTGGGATCACAGTCATTTTTTTTTTTTTTTTTTAAGGGTGAAATGTAAATTTTATAAAATGAAATTGGAGTACAACAAAGCTTAGAGCAAACATAAGCAATATTACAAACTATCTAGGAGAATCAACGAGGATACTATAGGAGGGTTGAATCCCTTCCACAAGAGTGTGGTGTTGCTCTGCTAGCATTCTGAATAAGCCCGTGGGCAACTCTGTTGTAGTCCTTTTTCAGGTGTTGAAAGCTCTAGCTAGTGAAGGTGTCTCAGGCAAGCTGGATTCCCTGGATGAGGTGGCCTGCTTCGCTACCTGTGACGCCTTCATTGATGGCCTGAATGACTTTGAGTGCATCGATTCAAAAATGACTTGGGATAGTGCCATTTCCTGAGCCAGCAAAACTCCCTACTCAAGAGCTAGTATTTCCACAACTTATGCTGGGTAGTGGGCTTGCGAAACTTTTCTCGGTGCAACAATGGGTGGCCTTTATTATCCCTAATGATAACTCCGATGCTGGAGTTACTGCCATCATTGGCAGAAGCTCCATCCACATTGATTTTAAAGGTTTCATTTGGGGGGGGGGGGGGGGGGGGGGGGTTCATCCATACAGGGGGGAAGGCCTTCGAGGGGGAGGGTCAGAGGTTGCAATCTCCTTGAAATCGACAATAATGTTTTTATCCATTTCCAATATTTGCCTTGGGTGGGAGCCTAGTTCATTATGAATTACTTGGTTCCTGTTGAACCAAATTTCCCAGGTAATGGCGAAGAATGATTCTAAAGCCTTAGAGCATCCTTCTGATAGGAGTTTCAAAACCGAGTCCAAAAAATTCCAGCTACCAGTGAGGGGGGTTTGGGTTCCCTCTAACCAGAGATGACATACCTGACTGGTGAAGTCGTAAGAGAGAAAGGCATGATGGAGAGTTTCAGAAGCTTTTCCATAAATTTGACAAGTTCTTGGAGTATTGATACCTCTGAGACCGAAATTCTCAAGGGTAGGGAGACCATTGACACATGCTCTCCATGCGATAATTTTTATTTTTGCAGGGAGTTTTAAGCGCCACAAGCTTCGCCATAATGGGGTTCTCGGGTCTCCCGAGGAGCTCTCGCCTTCCTCCATGCTATTAATCAGCTTCTAGGCAATGTGGTAAGCACTTTTCATGGTGAATTCCCCTTTCTTGTTACCCAACCAAATGGTATTATCTTCAAGCATGTTGTAGCTTAGGGGTATTTTGAGAATCGTCTCTATCTCAAAAGGAAGGAAGGTAGCTCAAAGGGTTTCCACCTTCCACCATCTTGTGTCTTGGTCAATGAGGGCAAAAACCATGGGGTATTCAACAGTGTTTCTCGGGGGGGAGGGGGGGAGATGACTTTGTAAGTGGAAGGGGTGGGCAGCCACTTGTCATCCCAGATGTGAAGTTGCTTTCCATTCCCTACCCTCCATCTAGTGTGTTCTTGAATCACCTTCAGGCTGCTGTGTGTGCTTCTCCAAAAGTATGAGGGTGAAGCACCAAGCTTCACATTGAGGACATCCCAGGATAGAAAATATCTAGCCTTAAGCACTCTGGCCACTAGAGAATCCGAGTTTGAGAGAATTCTCCATGTTTGTTTGGCTAGCATTGCGAGGTTAAAAGCTTGTAGGTTACGAAACCCTATACCTCCCTTGGTCTTTGACTTACACATCCTCCGCCAACCAATCCAAGCAATTTTCGTCTCCTGCTCCTTTTATCCCCATCAAAAATTCCTCATCATGCTCTCTAGGTCTTCACAAAGCCCCTTTGGAAGTAGGAAATAGCTCATAGTGTATGTTGGGACAACTTAAGCGACTGCCTTAATCAGGATTTCCTTCCACCCTATTGAAAGGACCTTCCCTTTCCACCCAGCAAGCTTTTGCCTCGCCTTTTGTTTTATATCCACGAAGACCAATGATTTTGATCTACCAACAATGGAAGGGAGACCAAGATATTTGGAATGACGAGAGTTTTACATTGCTTCTGTAGATTCCTCATGATCTCCTACTGATTCCTCATGATTTAGTCAAAAAAGTGAAAAAATCACTATTCACTTTTACTGTTCACGGATTACTATTCATGGATTACTATTTACTTTTTACTGTTCACTCTGAATTTTTGCCTATTTAAGGGGGGTTGTCCTTAAGTTTAAGACAGAATTCTTTCTTCAGAACTTCTTTCTTTTAGAAGCCTTTCTCTAGAGAGAGTTCCTTGTTTCCACCTTAGGATTTCCTACTACTTTCCCTACAAACTTGTAACTAAAACTAGTATAAGCCTTGTAACTGTTTCAATCTTGTAACCACTACTACTACTGTAAGTGTTTTGTTCTATTTTCAATAACAAGTATTTTCAGTTTTCAGTTTATTATACTACTTGTTGCTACCGTCATCTTGGACGGTTCTAATTTTTTAATTGCTTTCATATATACTGCTTGGCTGGTTCTACCACCTTAATATTGTTTTAAGTTACTTTGATTATATCTGCAATATTGCCTTCTTAACTGGTTCTACTTTGCTTTTATTTTACTTTCAACATAATATAACTGATGTTTCTTCATGCTTTCTGTCAACTCAAGCTCTCTTTTGACAAAGTTTGGACACTAGTTATTACTTCTGCAGATTCCTCATGAACTCCTACTGATTCCTCATGATTTAGTCAAAAAAGTGAAAAAATCACTATTCACTTTTTACTGTTCACAGATTACTGTTCACGGATTATTGTTCATGGATTTCTGTTCACTAATTACTATTCACTTTTTACTGTTCATGACACTTTTCACTCCGAATTTTTGCCTATTTAAAGGGGATTGTCCCTTAAGTTTAAGACAGAATTCTTTCTTCAGAACTTCTTTCTTTTAGAAGCCTTTCTCTAGAGAGAGTTCCTTGTTTCCACCTTAGGATTTCCTACTACTTTCCCTACAAACTTGTAATTAGAACTAATACTAGCCTTGTAACTGTTTCAATCTTGTAACCACTACTACTACTGTAAATGTTTTGTTCTATTTTCAATAACAAGTATTTTCAGTTTTCAGTATATAATAATAATAATAATAAAAAAAAATTAAATAGAAAGACAAAGAGAGTTTTGAGGCTTCCTACTACTTTGACCTTTGGATAATTACGAAGTCAATAAATTTAGATAGAATGGAATAAAAAGAATGACAAAGTTTAGTTACAAAATTTGTTATAAACTTATAGCTTAAAGTTATAACCCTACTTAATATCTTTTTATTGGAGGTGAATTTTGACAAATCCACCATTGGATTACATATTCTTCTTATATCTTCCATGCTTGCAAAATTTCTAGAAAATTAAAGATCAATAGTTATGTCATCAATAAATTGTTTAAATTGTAAGTTTTTGTAGTTTAAAATTATGCATAAATATAAGATTATAGATTATATAGTAAATAATATCTAATTAATACAAAATTTGACATATGTATTAAGAGCGTAAAAAACATGCAATTTAACGGTTAGATTTTCAAAATACGCTGTAATATTTATTTTATTGAATAAGGTTCTAGCCTAAAGCTATAACCAATTTTGTAACTAAACTTTGTCCTAAAAAAAATCAGAGTGTACAAAATTCTTTTTAATAAGATTATATCCCTTTGACTAAAAAAATAAAAGATTTAAATAGTATAAAAATTGGTTTTTTTTTTTTTTTTGAGAATATATAAAAATTGGTTTTGATTCACACATAATTAAAGCATTATCATTATTTGTAAGAAAAACTTTGTAAAGGGAAAAAATCACCATTATTAGAAATCTATGTATTATGAGAATAAACTCTAAGAATTGTTGTAACACTCCCCATATGATATATTGATACACTACTTAAACTCAAAAGATTTAAATCCAATAAATATGTACTTAAATATGCTATATTAACCACTCATTCTTCTCATTTATATGAGAATATTTCAACAAATTAAAATGTAGTTATTTAAATGCCAACAATAAGTCTGAAATTAATTAGATTCCATTACCCAAAAAAGTTTAAATAGCTTGTTGTCCATCTTCATAAATAATAATATTATACGCTGGTATTCCAGAACATTTCAAAAGCTGCACTCATTGCTTAAGCAGATTTTTAGGTCATCAAAATTAGTTGGACTAAAGGCTGTGTTAACTTAAATGACCACTTTTTGAAGAATGCGGTCTAAATTTCACAATAAGTTTGATATTATATACTATATTTCATTTCTAAATTTTTTGAAATTAGATATATAAAAAACAAAATAGAAGAAGATGTTTATAAAAAAAAATAGAAGAAGAAAATGAACACATTTTTCGAACCCCAAACTGTCGGATGATATATACTGTCTCGAATTAGATTGAAAAGAAGAATGAAAATGAACATAGTTTTTTAATAATTTCGAAATTATTATATTAAGAAAAAAACAAAAATGGATGGTGGATCTAAAATTTTAAAATTAACTTCTATTCTACTCTTGACCTCCCAATATATTGTTCACTGCATTTCTTTCCTATTAATTATGATAAACTATACTCTACGTATCACTGATTGCATGGTATATTTGGATTCGCTTTTAAAAAATTATTGAATTATTTATTGAAAATTTTAACAAACGCAATTGATCCGGAAGAACGTACGGTTTGAAAGCCAGAAAATAGAAGGTAAGGACTGGGTTGACAATCTAGGAAAAAAGTTTTCTTTCTTCATGCTCTTTCCCTAGAGAGTAGAGACTATGCAATTCCTACAAGAAGATTGGCCACTTTGTGTGTAGCAAAAGGGTTGGTGGACGAACTGTGTGATACTCCTAAACATGTTGCAATGAATTATTCATCAGAGCTGATAGACCTCAACTTTTTTTTTTTTTTTTGAGAGACCCCAACTTAATTATGCTTTTTCTTCGTATTTGACTTTGTATAGTAGGAAAAACAAAAGGCAAAAACAAAAATAACATAAGTCTTGGGGCCAGAAGCAAATAAAAAAATAAAAAAAACAAAGTCTTTGGGGTCAAAGCCCGCAAAGCAAGTTAAAGTTAAACAGCAATAGGTCATTAATCATTATTAACTCATTATTATCCTTATGCATTTCCTTACTAAGAGCATTCGCAGCAGTGGAGTTATTTTTTAGCTATTTGGCACTACAAAAATCTACTTTATCTATTTTACCTACTCATTTTACAAAACATCTAGCGGCAATAAATCTATTTTAACTTTCAACACAATAAATTAATATAAACATCATAATAAAATAATATATCTACTACAAAAAAATAATACATCCCACCACCGCCACCACTACCACTACCACTACCCACAATTAACTCCTCCACTGCCACAACCACAATTAACTCCACTACCACTACCACTACTCACAATTAAGCCTCTAAAATGATTATAACTTTCCTTCCACTGCTACTGTGCTTCATAATTGCAATATCATAGCTGATATTATACTTGCACCTTTACTAAATGTTTAGCAATAAATAGAGGGCCCTATAAAATCTCAATGTTCTTGCACAATGTGTTTTCTTATCCTACGATAAATAAATTCCCATGGAATTTAAATTTCAAATTAAGATTGCTACTTGAAATAGGCTCATTAATCTTTCTTCTTACTTCTTAGACATTACTGCGATAGACTATGAAATAGTGAAGTTGCAATAGTACATATTAAAAATTATCAATTGTCCCAAAAGTTTAAGTAATGGGATATGGTAAATTTAATCATTTAACCACATATTTCTAACAGTCCCCCTCACATGTGGGCTCAAAATACCTTTTATTAGGTAAGACCCAACACGTGAGAATTTAAACGAGAGGTAGAGTAAAGGGGACAATGATTGAGCTTAGGACTTCTTGCTCTGATACCATTTTAAATTACTGATTGTCTCAAAAGCTTAAGTTGTTGGGAATCCCAATACTTCTAACAATACAGAAGCAGCTCCAAACAGCGTGCATAAACAATCAACACTACATATATTCTTGAGAGAAGTTCTATGATGTATTGTTCATTTCATTATTTTAAAGAAATACCCTAGTAGGAAGAACTAGGTGATTCCCTCTTAGTACTAATACCTTCTTCAACTTTTCATATGACAATAGATCAAGAGACCAAGTTTTAGAGATTCATAGATATATGGTGTATGTCAGTGGATGCACTTTATTAAGATATTGACATTTTAAGAGAATCCAGGCCAATGCTTCTCAAATCAGAATTTCTGGGGTATAACTAGCACATTGTGAGAGGTTTTTTGTGGGCTTCCTTTAAAAGATTAGTTGATCAATGTAATTTCTGGGATCTTTGAGCTTGAAGTTGGTCCCAGATCTTTATAATATACATGGCCTTAAGAAATTTAAATTATTAAGTTGGACAAGATACTTAGTGTACCCTACAATTTCATCAATCTCCCAGCCTTCAAGTTGCAATGATGGCCACAAGTCAAGCTTCAGACGAGCAGTAGTTCCGCCACCATGACAGAATTAGAATAATATTTCATTCATGAAATAACAAGTTTGGTTCAGAAAGATATATATTACAATAATCTCAAAGAAGATATCCACATTATTCCAAAGAGTTACCAAACCAAAGATAGCAATGGGACCTTTTGGGACAATAGCCGGCAAGCTAGCTAGCAAACTCATCCTATATAATGCAACACATTCAAAGAAACCATCAATGGAAAGGAATTTTATTTTTCAATTAAAAGATGTGCACACACACACACACAAAAGCACACATAAATGTTTGCACAGAGAGTGAGGGTAAACGAGCAGGATGTAACTTCCTCATGGCTGTATTCTTTATTTCTCCAAATACAAAGAATTTGAGAAAAATAATCAGGTAGTGATAACCTTAACATAAAATTAAACATTTGAATGATTTTTAACATCGAATGGACAGCTGAGATTGGTAGTATAATATAATTTTTTTCCTGGTAGGTGGAGTCGTGTATCTGTGGTTTACTCATAGGGATGAGTCCAAAGGGCCCTGCCTTGGTGAGGTTCCATGTCATTAAAAAAATAAAAATTAAATCCATTGCCCTCTAGAAAGTTGTAAAAAGCTTATCATACATTTTTTTGTTATGAGAATTCTTAGCGTCTTATCAGATGAATAGATCCCAAAGATCATAAAATACAATATTCTTCTAGAAATTTTGAGGCTACTCCAAAGGATGCATGGAGTGGCATCAAACACCAGAAAAAAGCTTTTTTTTTTCCTCAACTTCCCAAGGAAAACACATCTGTTAAGGAAGAAAACCATGTAAATGTACCAGTCACTTATCGTCTACATGGCAAAGTTAAAGACTCTGCCACATCATACAACACCAGGAAAACTTCAGGACAAGGAAAGCAGGACTCAGAGCATGTGGTGTCAAGAGGAAACATAAGTAGTAGGAACTCTATAACTAAAGATAATTAATTAGTCATTATGGATTCTCTCTCTCACATCCTATTCTCTTTTTCCCCCTTTTTATTTATTAGTAGGTTTGAAGTATGAAATTTTAACAATTCTCTTTTCACCCACTCTTCATTACCTTCATGAGATATTGTATCAACCGAAAGGGGATCTATCTTTGTGCAGACAACGAAGCATGGTTGCCTTGTGACAGTAGTTGACTAGTTTCTGGTTATTATTTAGTGTACACTCCTATCTACTTTGTTGGGCAGATAACACCTTGGGAAGATTCCAATTAAGGAGTTAATATCACATATCGGGGCACCACTTGACCCAAAAGCTATAGCCAATGGACCCAATTATGTTATTAACTACTCACTCTTGTCATTATTATCCAATATGGGACTTTACTACTTAAACAACCACATCACTCACTTGTGAAAATGCCAACATGCTTAATAGCATTATTGGCAAAAAAATTAGGTGAATTTCTAATTGGAAAGTCAAAAAACAATAGAAACAAGTACATTGTCCACTCCCTTCCACCTTCTCAAGTACCAATTTGCTTGAAACCTAGAAGAGATATGAGAGCTGATTAGTAGTAGACATGCTCAAGAAAAATTACATTAATGGAGACAAAAGTTATCTTAAAGCAGATTTCAATCCTATTCATCCTCTCTCTCTCTTGCTGAAGCCTCAAGAAAATCCAGTGAAAGCCTTAGGATCCAGCTCATCACTCTTGAGACAAATATATTTCAAATAAAAGTATTGAGACCAAGCAGGTTATGAGAGATAAGACAAAAGACAAAATCTACCACAAAAGGTACTCTGGTGCAAGAGAATTATAATGTTCAATTGTGCTCTTCACCGGATGGTACTAAGAACTACTTTCCCCTCTACTATTCAAACTAGAATTTTTGTTCAATTGTGAGATTATGATACGACATTGGGGAAACAAATGGCAAAACCCATATATCAAATTTGAAAGACAAAAGGTGAAGATATTTTATTACAAAATGAGAAAAAAAGAAAAAAAAAAGAAAAAAAAGGGATAAGGATAAGCAATAACCTCATCAGCACACTGCTAAGATGCCAAGAGTACATAGAAAATTGATAGAAAGCAAAATATGCATATCCAACTTATTGACATTAGTACTCTCACACTGCCTGCTATATGTAAGAGGCTTATAAGTTATGACCACGAAGTACCACTTCAATACAGAGCTCAGAAAAAGGAATGTCATGAATATTTTTGTCAACAATAAAACCAAAAGTAGGACACAATCTAATAATTTGCATAATTCATTAAATTAATATGCTTAATTTGCAGCAATTATCTGGTTTCAATTATCATATTCAAGCAAATAAAGGAAACAATAAAGAAACAGAAAAGCTTGACATACCCAGTAGGAACCAGTCCATTTCTGGTCCTTGTAAAGAATGCTATGAACATTATCTGCATGCATCAACATAAAGAAAACACAGAAAGGCAACTGGGTCAGAAGTGAACTCAAAGAGTAGGGGTGAGTGAAGTTGTTTTAATAACTAGGCTTTTATTATGAGAGAGTATACGAGTAGTGTCGAGAGGCAGCATCCTGGAATTTGGAGTATCAAGAATTAAAATGTCGTTGAATTGGCTTCTTATAGCTGTCACTACTTGAAAGTCTTCTTCTTCTTCTTCTTGTTTTTGATCTTGTTATTGGGGCCATGAAGAAGAACCAGCCTGGGACTTCGTTGCGGTTTTTTTTTTTAAATAACTATAAAAGCCAAACAATTTTGTTAGTTGGCAACCCTTCCAAACTATTTAAGAAACTAGAAATCGAGTTTAAGACTCGATTTCCTGTTCATCTTCTTCCGTTCTTTTTCTCTTTTTTTTTTTTTTTTTTTTCTCCATCTGCCGTCCCACTCCCTTCTTCCAAGCCTCCAAAAACCCAAAACTGCAAATCCCTTAAACCTCAAAAGGGGTTTTAGGAAAACACATAGTCAAAAAGAGAGATGAATGGTGCAGGAGCACCAGATTTCTTCTACAGAAAAGCTCAACGCCTTGGCTATGTTGCTCGCTCTGCCTTCAAGGTACTACCTCTCTCTCTCTCTTTTAAAATTTTCTGTTCCTTTTTACTAATCCACACACTCACACACCCATCTGATATCTTTCTCTGTTTGGGAAAGAACAGCTTTTGCAGATGCAGAAGCAGTACAAGCTGATATAACCCGGTTCCTCAGTTCTCGACTTCGGCTGCGCCCCTGGTGCTTGGCTTCAGGTTTTTCCATTTCAAAAACTAAAATTTTTTTGATGGGTTTAAAGGGTGTCTTTGTTTTTATGGCTTTTTCAGTTTTCATGGTGTTCTGTTGAATTTTTTTTCCATTTAACTTTATTATTAGAAGAATTTTGTTAATTGACCAGCAGGGAAAGAAAGTGGAAAGCTAGCATCTTGAGTTTTTAAAACTCTAGTTCAATATCAAATCGAGTTTTAAAAACTCGAGTTCCAGACTTCTGACTTAAAATTCCACGTGGAGCTCGAGTCTCTAAGACTCGAGTTCCAGTGGGTACTCATACATGAAGACGAACAGATCCACGGAGAAAAAGAAAAAATAGAAGAAGAAAACACGGAGAAGAAGAAAAAAAGAAGAAGACCACCTAGTCGCTGAAGATCCAATCGTCCACTAGCACCAGATCGCGTCCAATCGGAGCTCCAGCGTTCTTGCTCTGTTCTTTGTCTCTTCGTCCACCCAATCGCTGAAGATCAGATCGTCCACCAGCACCAGATCGCCCACCCAGATCGCTCTGTTCTTCTTCCTTCTTCTCCAACCAAATTGTCTTCTTCGGCGCTGCATTCTTCAGGTTTTGTTTTTCTTCAAGTCTGACAAAAATCGAGTTTGTAAGACTATGTTTTGGTTTTTAGAAGTCGAGTCTTGTAGACTCGAGATCTATTTGGCTAAATTGGCACACGGCAGCAGTAGAACTCGAGTTTGAAAGCGTCGATTTTCGTCACCAATCTCAAGTTTTAAAAACTCGAGATGCTATTTTCCATTATCCTTTCGTACTTTAGTTAACTTACTATATACAACCCCTTCACACTATTAGTCTGCAAATTCCCCCTATTTTGTTCTGCCTATTATTTTGTTTTTGTAGGTAGCTTGCCAGAGTTTGGGTCCTTTTAAAACTGGTGGGGTTGTTGTGGGCATTGATCTCAAGGTTTTGTTTTTATTTATTTTTTCTTTAATATTCATTAATTCTATTGTTTCTGATGGGTAAAGGAAATTGAAGGAAATGATTGTGATTTTGATTTTGGGGGCTTGGAAGAAGGGAGGGGGACGGCAATGGAGGGAAAAAAAAAAGGATAGGAAATCAAGTCTTAAAGACTCGAGTTCCACATGGATCTTTTAATCCACTTCAGTTATGCCCGCACACAGAAATCGAGTTGCTAGTTTCCTAAATAATTTGGAAATGTTGCTAACTAACAAAATTGTTTGACTTTTATAGTTATTTAAAAAAAAACCAACTATGCTAACTAACAAAATTGTTTGCAAATTAATGTTATTTTGAAAAAAATCCCAGCCATGGATAATAGAGTTCTGGATAGGGCTTTTGTGTTGGGAATGTTCAAATTCTACTGCCGTGTCTTGTACTTTGTAGTCTTTGTTGAGTGACTGTATCTTGAGTCGACATCCTAATAACTCCTAGTAAAGTAAATACACAAATCAATGTAAGGATATGTATTGGGTTTGGGGGGTTTTCAAGGTTTTTTACTCCAGTTGTTAGTTTCTTAAATAGTTTGGAAATGTTGCTAACTAACAAAATTGTTTGGCTTTTATAGTTATTTAAAAAAAAACCGCATAGTTTCCAAACTATTTAGGAAACTAACATCTCGAGTACATGAGACTCGAGTTCACTGTAACAAATCGAATATCATAGGCTCGATTTCTATGAAAATTCATGTGGAAATCGAGTCTGTGAGACTCGAGTTCCACAAGAAAACCCAGAACACGAATTCAAAAAACATAGAAAGATAAAAAAAATAGAGAGATCAAACCAAAGAAAGAGATCAAACCCAAAACCCCATGAAGACAAAAAACAAAGAGATCAAACCCAGAGACCCATGAAGACCAAAAACAGAGAGATCAAACCAAAGAGATCTTCTAACGAAACCCAAACCACAAAGATCAAAACCAGGTGGTGGTGGCAGCGGCGATTGAAATCAAGCTCTCAGAGTCTTTGGGTGGGTTTTTTTCGTTCTTGTTGTTGATTTTCTCTCTGGGTCTTGCTGTGTTAAGTTTTAATTTACGGGTTTTATGGAACTCGAGTCCATAAGACTCAATTTCCACTTGAATTTTGATGGAAATTGAGTCTATGATACTCGAGTTGCTACAATAAACTAGACTCTTACATACTCGAGATGTTAGTTTCCTAAATAGTTTGGAAATAATGCTAACTAACAAAATTGTCTGAAAATTGATGTTATTTTGAAAAAAATCCCCCATGGCTGCTACTGCCTAAATGCAAAAAAACAAGATTCTTAACGTCACATAATATATATGTAAGGTAGTTTCTAAAAGCTAAAGTATAGTAGTTAATATTTTGGTCTACTTTGATCCAGTTTAGTTAATTTTGGTCCATTTGGACCAATTCAATTCACTTCGGCTAGTTCAATCTGTTGGACCCATTTCAATCTATTTTAGTCTGTTCAGTCCACTTTACATAAAAGCTGAAACGTTTTGCATTTGGATTCTAAACTCCTCATCTGCCTAATAACACCATTGACTAATGTTTCCACATTAAATCCAACCATTGTTAATTTAGTCCCTCTTCTGTTTTATTTCTTTCTTTTTTTTCTATTCCTTTCTTGGAAATTAAAACCAACTGATTCATTCGTACCAAAGTGTTAACCATGAAAATCATAGCATCTTTTAATTTAATGGAACAAAAAAACCTAGCATTTGTATGTCTTAATTCTCTAAATGCAAAAACAAATCTCAGAAAGAAAATTAGTCTTTACAAAATAGATTTAGGCGAAAACACCATTTTGGTCCTTACATTTTGGGATCACAGTCAAAATTTTGTTTTTTTGAAGGGTGAAATGTAAATTTTATAAAATGAAATTGGAGTACAACAAAGCTCAGAGCAAACATAAGCAATATTACAAACTATCTAGGAGAATCCGTGAGGATACTATAGGAGGGTTGACTCCCTTCCACAAGAGTGTGGTGTTGCTTCGCCTAGCATTCTGAGCAAGCTCGTGGGCAACTCTATTGTAGTCCTTTTTCAGGTGCTGAAAGCTACAGCTAGTGAAGGTGTCTTGGGCAAACTGGATTCCTTGGATGAGGTGGCCTATTTCGCTTCTTGTGATGCCTTCATCGATGGCCTAAATGACTTTGAGTGCATCAGATTCAAAAATGACTTGGGATAGTGCCATTTCCTGAGCCAGCAGAACTCCCTGCTCAAGAGCTAGCATTTCCACAACTTCTACTGGGTAGTGGGCTTGCAAAACTTTGCTCAGTGTAGCAATGGGGTGGCCTTTATCATCTCTAATGATAACTCCGATGCTGGAGTTACTGCCATCATTGGCAGAAGCTCCATCCACATTGATTTTAAAGGTTTCATGGGAAAGGGGGGAGGGGTTCATCCATCCAGGGGGGAAGGCCTTCGAGGGGGAGGGTTAGAGGTTGTAGTCTCCTTGAAATCAACAATAATGTTTTTGCCCATTTCCAATATCTGCCTTGGGTGGGAGCCTAGTTCATTGTGAATTACTTGGTTCCTGTTGAACCAGATTTCCTAGGCAGTGGCGAAGAATGATTTTAAAGCCTCAGAGCAGCCTTCTGATAGGAGTTTCAAAACCAAGTCTAAAAAATTCTAGCTACTAGTGAGGGGGGGTTTGGGTTCCCTCTAACCACAGATGCCATACCTAACTGGTGAAGTCGCAAGAGAGAGGGCATGATGGTGAGCTTCAGAAGCTTTTCCACAAATTTGATAGGTTCCTAGGGTATTGATACCTCTGAGATCGAGATTCTCAAGGGTAGGGAGACCATTGACACATGCTCTCCATGCGATAATTTTTATTTTTGCAGGGAGTTTTAAGTGCCACAGGCTTCGCCATAATGGGTTTCTCGGGTCTCCTGAAGAGCTCTTACCTTCCTCCATGCTATCAATCAGCTTATGGGCAATGTGGTAAGCACTCTTCATAGCGAATTCCCTTTTCTTGTTACCCAACCAAATGATATTGTCTTCAGGCATGTTGTAGCTTAGGGGTATTTTGAGAATCGTCTTTACCTCAAAAGAAAGGAGGTAGCTCTAAGGGTTTCCACCTTCCACCATCTTGTGTTTGGGTCAATGAGGGAGGGTTATTCAACAGTGTTTCTGGGGGGGGGGGGGGGGGGAGGTGACTTTGTAAGTGGAAGGGGTGGGCAGCCACTTGTCATCCCAGATGTGAATGAGCTTTCCATTCCCTACCCTTCATCTAGTGCCTTCTTGAATCACCCTCAGGCTGCTGTGTATGCTTCTCCAAGAGTATGAGGGTGAAGCACCAGGCTTCACATTAAGGACATCCCTGGATGGAAAATATCTAGCCTTAAGCACTCTGGCCACTAGAGAATTCGGGTTTGAGATAATTCTCCATGCTTGTTTGGCTAGCATTGCGAGGTTAAAAGCTTGTAGGTTACGAAATCGCATACCCCCCTTGGTCTTTGACTTACACATCCTCCACCAACTGATTCAAGCAATTTTCGTCTCCTGGTCTTTTTGTCCCCACCAAAAATTCCTCATCATACTCTCTAGGTCTTCACAAAGCCCCTTTGAAAGTAGGAAACAACTTATAGTGTATGTTAGGACAGCTTGAGTGACTGCCTTAATCGGGATTTCCTTCCCCCCTATTGAGAGGAGCTTCCCTTTCCACCCAACAAGCTTTTGCCCTACCCTTTGTTTTATATCCGCAAAGACCAATGATTTTGATCTACCAATAATGGAAGGGAGACCAAGATATTTGGAATGATGAGAGTCCTGCATTTTGGTAGCAATCAATTTGGTCCTTGTTATTTTCAGCTTGCAATCAATTTAGTCTCTACTATTAACTCACTAACAGAAAATGCTTAATTTCACACATGGCTAATAAAATAATAAAAAAAATACTTAATTTCTATCTAAAAACCACATTAGCAATTTTAAGAATAAAAAAATCAAATTAGAAAAACAAAACGAAAAATTTAAAAGGAGGAGTTAAAAAAAAAAAAAAAAACTTCCCAGATTTTCTTAGAGTTTCTTGGAAGCCAAACATAGCAACCCACACACACACATAAAAATAAAATTCAACCCAACAAACTCCAAGCTAGTGAGCCACTACAACGAACACAGCAACACCACCACAAACTCCAGCAGCCAACAACACCATCGAATCCGACGAGTGCATGTCAATCTCGGTGGTGGAGCTTGAACCCAAATTTGGGCAAGTACAAACCCATATCTAAAAGAGAGAGAAAATAAACGGACCTGAGAGAGGGAAAGAGAGAACACTTTAGTTGAGGTATCGAAGAATGGAATTTGCTTAAACTAATTGGTTTTCAGAAAAATTCAAACAACATAAGCCACGTTGCTTGCTATCATCACTTTCCAATACCACCTCAATATACGCCTCCACTCCCAAGTTCAGACTTCAATCCAAAACACAATGACATCTTCCTTCTACTTCTTCAATTCATTCTCTGCAACTGCAACTCCTCATTGCCAAAACAAGAATAGAAAATGCTTGTTGAGCTAACCTGACCCAACCCCATGCTGAGTTTGATTTTTGTATGTGGGATTGTTTTTTGGGTTGTGTTTGGCTGTTATGAAACACTAAGAAAATCTGGGGAATTTTTTAAAAACTCATCTTTTCAAATTTTTTTTTTTTTTTTTTTCTGATGTGCATTTTTTTATTCTTAAAATTGCTAATGTGGTTTTCTTACATAGCAATTAAATATATATTTTTTATTTTATTATCCAAGTGTGTGTCAACTATGCACACCATTTGTCACGTAAGTTGAAAATTAACTGCAAGTTGAAAATAACAGGGACCAAATTAACTGCAAGTTGAAAATAACAGGACCCAAATTGACTGCTACTAAAATGTAAAAACCAAATTGACTGTGACTCCAAAATGTAAGGACCAAAATGGTGTTTTCGCCATAGTTTTAATTTATATATTTTTATGAATCCACTCTCCATCTCTTCCGTAATTGCTTTATGGCTAGAGGTTTATGGTTTGGAAGCAAATGGGGGATTAGGATGAATTTTTTTAAATCTCTTATCTATTTCCCACTTTATGAAGCTTATTCTATGTCCAACCAATATCTTAAACTTGGAAGTAGAGGAAAATGAGTTCTTGCTGTTTGGAGCTGTTATGTCCCAATACCACGTGGAGTCAACTGGTGTAGCTGCAACAGAAGGTGGCTAGAGAAAGAATTTTGATAAGGATAATGCCTCAAGATTAGTATCGTTTGAATTGTTATTTGAATTATTATTTGATTAGGATAAGGAGTTATCTTAGGATTGTCATTATCATTTAATAAGGAGTTATCTTGCGATAGAACTCCCTTAGGATTCGGTTATCTTTTGTATTTGAAATTCAGTCCAGTTTGTATTTAACAACAGCAAGAGGAAATAAGAGGCATACAGAACTTTAATCCAAATTATCTCTCTCTTCCCCTTAATTTCTAGGAGGGTAGTCGCCTCATATACGACTAAGTTATCCGTCATTTAGTAGTTCACTGCATTTGGTATCAGAGCCAAATGGCAAACAACCCACCCCATACACGATCAACCACCAATGATGACCAATTGTCGGCCTTGGAAGTTAGCACCCACTCTATACGGCAACAGGTTGGGTCTCAAAAGGAGGAGTTTGTTACTGTGAAGGCAGGACTCGATGCTCTCACCAGTGTTGTTGCCCAAATAAGTCAAGCCTTGGAGGCAAAAGGCATGGGGATGGACGAGACCAACAACAACGGTGACCGCGACAATGGTTCCATCAATCAGAATCATGAGATTGGAGAAAGTTCTAGAGAACAAAGTCGAGGCACTCAACACGGCAGCCCACAAACCAGATTATCGCGCTTAGATTTTCCTCGCTTTGATGGGGAAAACCCAACAGGATGGATTTACAAGGCTGAACAATTCTTTCACTATCAGAGAACCGAACCGAACGAGAAGGTGCTCTTGGCATCTTTTCATCTGCAAGATGACGCCTTGCATTGGTACCAATGGTATGAGTAGTCGCAGCCAAACGTGCAGTGGGAGGAATTTACTCGAGCCTTGTGCATTCGTTTTGGGCCTTCCGACTATCAAGATTTTGACGAAGCGTTGGCTAAGATACATCAAACAGGTACGGTGCGTGAGTATCAAACACAGTTCAAACGATTGGCTGCTCGTGTCCGTCAATGGCCCCAACGAGCATTGGTGGGCAGCTACGTGGGCGGATTGAAGGAGGAGATACGGACAGAAGTTAAACTCTTCCACCCCACCACCTTGCTTCACGCCACAAGCTTGGCCTGGCTGCAGGAAGATAAAATTCAGAGGCTGAAGCGCACATCCATAGCTACACCACTTGAATCCATGTGGTCTTGGGACATAACATTTCAAATGGCTTTTCTGTGATCCTTGTGATGATGGATCGCCCTTACATAGCAAAGGGAGTGGTAGAGATCTTTCCATATTGAGGGTTTTCCATCTTCAAATGGCTTTTCTGTGATCCTTGTGGTGGTGGATCGCTTATCCAAATATGGTCACTTCATTGCCTTGAAACACCCTTACACAACAAAGGGAGTGGAAGAGATATTTCTCAAAGAAGTCATGCACCTCCATGGCATGCCATGCTCCATTGTTTTTGACAGGGATCCTATATTCACAAGCCAATTTTGGTCGGAGTTCTTTCGGCTACAAGGCTCTGAATTACGCATGAGTTTTGCCTATCATCCACAGACTGATGGACAAACGGAAGTTATTAATCGTTGCCTTGAGACATATTTGCGTTGTTTTGCCAGCTCCAAGCAGAAGCAGTGGCTACAATGGCTGCCATGGGCTGAATATTGGTATAACACCAGTTACCATACTGCCACTCGTATGACTCCTTTTGAGGCAGTTTGCGGTCAAGCTCCAGCCATCATTCGTAACTACAAACATGGCACTACAACGGTTGCACAGGTGGAGGCATCATTGAAAGGTCGGGATGAGATACTGAAGCTTTTGAAGGAAAATTTGGTGACAGCCCAGCATCAGATGAAACTTAATGCAGATCGACATCGACGCAAGCTAGAATTTATGGTTGGTGATTATGTAAATCTCCGCCTTCAACCTTTCCGTCAGATGTCTATTCGCACTCATGGACACATGAAGCTTTCCCCGCGGTTCTATGGCCCATATCAAATTGTGGAACGTTTGGGCAAGGTAGCTTATCGGCTAGCACTTCCAGATCATTCTCGGATTCATCCGATCTTTCATGTTTCTCAGCTTAAGAAGAAATTGGGTGCTTTGGACCGCGTTGCTACGAAACTGCCCCTAATGAAAGATGATGGTCACTTGCAGCTCGAACCTGTTAGGATATTGGATTTTCGCTGGTGCAAAGTGGGGAAGAAAGTCCTTCAAGATGCACTGGTGCGTTGGTTCGGAACAGCAGAGGAAGACGCTACTTGGGAATCTTTTTTAGACCTCCAGCAGCAATTTCCTCATTTGAATCTTGAGGACAAGATTCGTCTTCTAGGGGAACGGAATGTTATGCCCCAAGACCACGTGGAGTCAACTGGTGTAGTTGCAATAGAAGGTGGCTAGAGAAACAATTCCGATAAGGATAATGCCTCAAGATTAGTATTGTTTGAATTGTTATTTGAATTATTATTTGATTAGGATAAGGAGTTATCTTGCGATAGAACTCCCTTAGGATTCGGTTATCTTTTGTATTTGAAATTCAGTCTAGTTTGTATTTAACGACAGCAAGAGGAAATAAGAGGCATACAAAACTTTAATCCAAATTATCTCTCTATCTTCACCTTAATTTCTAGAAGGGTAGTTGCCTCATATACGACTAAGTTATCCGTCATTTAGCAGTTCACTACAGGAGCCCTCTTGCGCGATCAAATTTGGAAATACAGAAATAAAGTGGTGTTTGAGGGAAGGCCCCCTTGCTTTGTGGAGATCAAATCATCCTTGGAAAAGCTCTTATTGAGCACACTAGTTTGAGGCAGCAGGTAGCTTCAAAGGAGAGAAATGAACCTTTGAGAAGTGTTTACAGCTGGACCAAACTAGTTAGAAGCGCCATCAAAATTAATGTAGATGCAACAATGGGCCATTCTTATTCCGTTTTAGCTGTCGTGGCCAGAGACTGGAGAGGGGACTTGATATTTGCTTGCTCAAATAAAGCAAACACCAACTCCCCTCTCCAGGCTGAAGTTGAGGCATTGAGATGGGCTGTATCTCTTGCTAACCAAATGAATTCATTAGCTATCACCTTTGAAGGAGATTGTCAAATTTGCCTTAACACCGTTTCTAAGCATTGCTAGGAGGTTTCGTGGAGGATTAAAACAATCACTCAAGAGACTATTGTAGCACTAGAGTCTCTACCTAATCCAACAGTTTGTTGGGTCCCAAGGAAGGCAAATATGGCAGCTCATACTCTGGCAAGATGGTCCCTTCTTAACAATTTTGTAGGCTCCTTCGATATTACAAACTGCCCCCAGTAGAGGCTAATTTTCTTTCTGCTGTATAATCTCCTTTCTTTTTGCTGTATTTTCTTTGTTTGGAGTGTTTTTTTTTTTTTTTTTCTTCGTAATAAAAATTTGATGTTCATAATAAATAAATAAAAGACATTGGAAAAGCTCTCCCCCACCCCCCCCCCCCCCCCTCTCCCACCGCTTTTGATTAGTAGTTCATGTTACATTGAGCAACTAACAACTGTACTCTTAACCAAAACAAAGTTACATTCTTTTATTTATTATTATTATAATTATGAAAGTGTAAGTTTTATAAAAAAAATTATGAAAGTATAAGTAGGAAAGTAAGTTGGAAATGGAACCACAAGCACTCTTGCTAGAACACGGTACGAACCTCCAAGGGGTTGTCAATTTGAGGACTTGCAAAGGGGAACAAGACTACTAATTAGACCAAAGATCAACCTATGGGATTGAATAATCTCCAATAACTCCAAACGCATGAGAGCCAGGAAATTCTATGAACATTGGAAAGGAGGGGGCATGGTGCTTATATAGTGGTATAGAATTGACCAAGATCCCGTAAATGTAGGCTCTTTCCTTATAGGAAGAGTATGGAGCTAATGCTCCGAGATCCTTGGGCCTAACTTTCCATGTTTGGAGGATACGAATGTGTAGAAGAATCTTTGGGCGTGGTGTGAAAATTCTTTCCATATAGAGATACTAGAGTCGAGAACATGTAAACGGTGTAGAGCTAAGTATGAAGGGTCGTCAGTCATGCATTGCTTCGTTTGCTATGTTTTGTATTAGATGAGTAAATTTAACTATTGTCACAGATGTTGGTGAGCACTCAGGGGGCTTGAAGATCTCTAGGGTGCCTGACGAACATTGGGGACACTTGAAGGTACACATGAGGCTGGAAAATGCTCATGGGACCTAATGATCGTTTATTGTCTAACGATGGTATTGGGCCTAACGATGCCTTTGTACTTGAAGACTCTAGGGTGTTAGCCAAAATTTGGGATGGTGAAAATATTCCCTATCAGTAAACATTTCCCCTTATTGTTAGGAAAGAGTCCTAACATTATGCCATCCTCCAAGGTTCGTAAAGGGAAGTGATCTTAGGGCACCTTTTCCAATGTTGTAGCTAGAGGGAAGGTCCATGTGGTGTTGCATTAAAGACAAACAATAATAGGTGAGCCACAATAAACACAAATATGAGAGGTGATAGTCTTTTATGACACTCCTTTTTAGGCAAAGGCGATCAATTGCCACCTTCAAGTAGACTTTTTCAAACTAAGTGTCTATTTGACATGATTAATTTTGCCAACTTATTTTTGCTACTATTCATGGGTTCTACTGTACTTTTTGATACTATTCATGAGTTTCACTATATTATTTCAGCTAACTTTTACCTTTATCTACAGTACTTTTAGCAAAAAGTTTTCAGTTTCAACAAAATAAGTAAATTCCAAACAGACCCTAAATATGACTTTAGGTGAGGAAAATATAATGCAACAAAATAGTTTTATTACTTAGATATATTAGGCGACGAAAATGATGACGAACATTAGCCGGCAAAAAGTTTTTCTTTGCCATATGTAGCAATAACCCTAAACTCTAAAAAGTTTTCAGTTTCAGCAAAATAAACAGATCCCAAACATATCCTAAATATGACTTTAGGTGAGGAAAATATAATGCAAGAAAATAGTTTTATTGCTTAGATATATTAGGCGACAAAAATGATGACAAACATTAGCCGGCAAAAAGTGTTTCATAGCCATATGTAGCAATAATTTTTTTTGTTGCCATAGACTTTGTTTTTCGATTGCACTTGCAAGCCTACCATGTGCTACAAGTTTTGACCCTCGTATTACGTATAGACGACACATAAAATTATAATATCCATCCACTTGCAAAAGATTAAAAAAAAAAAAAAAAAAAAAAAGTGTGATCCACCAGCTAAAGATGTAACGAATTAAATTGAAATCCCACCTGTTGGGATGTAACAAATTTATCACACCCACAAGGGGACACGAAATATGATCCTATCACAGCTATAAGGTATACAAAAGGTTGCAAAAATAAAGCTAATATATCATGTATCTGATACATATAACTAGGTAGGAGAGAGCGTGGATTCTTGTATCCTTTTTCAAGGATAAGAGACCATCCTTGTAAACAAGGCTTACTTGAATTGAATTCTGACTCAGTTGGGGTGAAATTACAGAAGTTCATTACAAATATTTGTAGTTGGATCATTTGATAATAGAATAGATTAACATTCACAACTAACGAGAATGATGGCAATAATTCAAAATCATTGAATTGTTTGGGACATGACAAACAGGTTTTGCGAAATCTTGCAAGTTTGAGAGCCCAAAAGAAATGTTTAGAAGTTATTTTTCAAAACAATGTAATATTCCCATTAAAAAAGGTGTAATATCATAACTAAACCTTCAATCTATAAGAAAATTTCACGAACAATCAATTCTTTTTTTGATACAATCAATTCTGAATACAGCATTGTTATACATGCCAATTTAGATTAACTGCAAGTAATTTAAAGAGAAAAAAAAAATTAAGAAATCCTCCCCAAAAATATTATTCTTGTACTAGTCATTATATTTTCTCTCAGCCACCCCACTGCAGAAGCAGCCATGAATCATTATGGATACCTCCCACCTGCTCTTTCTCTAAAGTTTGGCGAGCAAGCTCTCAATGTCTTCATCATATGGCAAAATTGGACAGTGATAGTGATTAGATCAACAGAACTATGCTCAACTTGTAGTCACCTTCTTCCGGACAATCCTCTTTCTCCGTGCCTTGGGAGCCGCTGGTTCCCCATCAGCAACAGAGTCAACAGTCCCCTGTTTGATGCCAAGGAGCCCAAGCCCAGAAACAATGGCATTCTTTGATATAAACCATTTTGAAGATGGCCTATTAACATCCTCAGAAGGTCTGCTGTAAACCTTCAAGAGACTATCTGATTGAACCAGTGGATCTGCCTCTACGCCTAACCATGCCAGCCTTGATCTCTCTCCTAATTGAACATTCAAAATCCTGCATACAATGATTACTAACAAAAGTTAAACAGCTCAAGCTCTGATGAAAGTATCCAAAGGCAGGGACAATTAGTTCAGGTACATAAAGTTTGGACACCAATACCGATCAAACAAATAAGCTTTCATAATCTATGGTTACAGATTTCAATATAATCAAAATGTGGATGCATATTAATAAGTTCTGACAAGGATTGCAAATCTATTACTTACAGAAGGAATTTATCAAGGAAGAAACCTTAATGAATATTCTGGCATCAAATGTAAATGGGTCCTTTGACATAGAAGCAAGGAGACAGAGAATGCTAATGCCACCAGATGGAATTCTCAGAGCATATGAGGCAAACATAAAATATAAATTGACAAACTGACAAGAATATAAACCCAACGGAATAGCACATATTTTGTTCTAAATAAATAAATAAATAATAGATAAGAAGCTCTTTCCTAGAAATGAATAAGCTATTAGCAAAAGCTAAAACAATAATGAAAGAGAAGCCACTACGGTTAGAAGACTATACAACTAAGTGAACATATTGATTATATCAACAATGAAGAAAATCCCCAACAATATCATATCAATTTAATAGATTAGAATGAGAGAGAGGTTTGAAAATATCCATTTAGCATGGGAAAATGCAAAAACTACGTAAGTCAGTAAGTGTGAACCAGCACTATTGTAAGTTTACATGAATGACTTGGTAGAGAAAGAAACAGACCTCAAAGCTGTGCTAAAAAACAATGCCACTCCAATAACATCAAAGTGGCTGATCATTGCTCTATCAAATCCACTTAACAACTGATATCTGAGGTTTGCATAGAGACCAAGGAACGCACCATAACCAAGTGCATTGGTACTCACAGTTGGAATTGTCACCGACAACCTGCCCAACAATTAATGGTCACCCAAAATAAATTTGTCTGAATACTTCGCCCCATCACAGGCAGAGTTATTTACTTTCCTACTTTTAAGGTGAAAAGAAAACAGATTAACAAAAGACATTTACCTTCCCCCCTTTTTACTGGCCAAAAAGTTTGATACTGCACCCTGTACTGCCCCAGCACTTAACCCAACCATACACAACTCTGCAGCCTTGTAGAAGAACGAATGGATTCTCTTTTGCAAGTCAAATTCCCGAAGTGGGTAACTCTTTTCAAATATATTGTTTGGGAGCTTCTGTAATGTATTTTGCAAGTCGTTTTGGAATGTGTTACCATATGAACGACAAGGAGCAAGAGACCAAACAACAACAGCATTGCAGGCTGCTATGGTAAGGACATTAATAAGTGCCAAATCCCACTCCTGCTTTATCCTACAACCATAGTAAAGAGAATCTAATCAGGTAATTATATTTAATGAGCATAACAGATAAAGTTTGTCATAAATAAAGCACATACCTATCCTTACGGTTCTTCAACTCCCACCAAACTGAAGAGCCAATTGTAGCAGCCTGCTCCAAAAGAAGCTTATATAAGAAGGCAGGATCTGCAATCATCCTGTGCAACAGAATAATTTTAGTTGATTACACAAGAATCCGAGGATAGACTAAACTGCTTACTGATATTAAATCAGTCAATGCATATGGAAAAGAATCAACCACTAATTTGTTCACTGCATTAATGAGAGGTTGACATAAAGATATTATCTGTTATATAATTGTGTTTAAAATTTGGGAAAGAAGTTTATCCAGAACATTAAATCCATTTCTAATACTTCATTGCCTATGATTATGTACCTCTGATGGCACAAAACAGCCTCTATGACTCTTCTCCAAAGAGCATCTCTCTCAGTCCCATATCTCCACAAACATTTGCCTAACAAAGCTTGGTTAACTCTTCTCAAGCATCTAATACCTAACCCCCACCTCTACAATGGTTCACAAATCTGAGAGCACTTCACTAGGTGGACTTCAGTTTCAGCACCAATACCACTCCATAGAAAATCTCTCTGTAGTTTCTCAATACGAACCCTGGACATCGCCATTTGGGGACACCAAAAGGTACCAGCAGAACTAATGGGTCACTGGCGATGATTATAATATTTTGAAATCTCCAATGATATTTCTTTTAAATTTCTTCAAACTTTTAGTAATAGATTTTCAATTGAAATGGAACTATAAACTTCCAGAAGTTTGGCAGTAGAGTTTCACCTAGAATATAATTAGCTTAGTAATTTTAATGTGCTTAGAACGTGGTAAGGACTCTTCTGTTTTATGTACTGTTTGTGCAGCATGAGAGAGAGTATAATTAGATTAATAATTTTCATATACTTATAATGCAGTGTGTGTGTGTGTGTGTGTGTAAATATATATATACACACTTGATGCAATCTCAACGTGTAGGACACAACTTATAATATATAGTGCATGATAATATGATATCATGTATGATATTTCATTAAATCTCAGTAAGCACTATGAAACAAAAGATTAGAATGATTGCGACACAGCAGCTGCATGGCTTCAAAGAAAAGAATTCTTTGGAAGACCTCCACTAATGCTTTAGGACTTGCGTATTAAAAGGCCCATACCAATTGAAAAGGGAATTTTAGTTGAGAGTCCATCATAGTCGTTTGGCCCTCATTGGTTTAAGTCTTATTACAATAATTACAAATTTACATGTAGGGTTATAATTTACTTAATCTAAGGATTAGGATTAATTTGAATTAGAGCTCTCATATTTATAAAAAGGCTCCTAACTCTGTCTTGTTGTGTTAGCACTTAATTAATTGAGATTTATAGCTTTGCTTGTTAAGCACGTGATTTTGTGAAAAAAAAAAAAGTAATGTTGCAATTTATTTATTTTTTCACTGATAAAACATCTTTTTTTTTTTTGATAAGTAAGAATGATATATATACGAAAGGCTACTCTATGCAAGAAAAGCACAGAGCAAACCAGAAAATTACAAGAATGAAAAAAGAAAACAGGGAAAATACATAAAAAGAAAACCAAACAGCAGATTAGTTACAAAAGAGAAAGAGAACTAAGAAAAGAAGGGAGAGAATCACTAGTCGTGAGTCCCAGACCCGAGACCAATCAAACAAAGTTCCACTAAACAAAGCATGAATCTGATCACCGGATTTATCCAAATCCTCAGAAGTCCATTGATCAAAGACACCATAGTACGCACTACGGAACTAAATTCCAGATCTAAGATGAATGCTTCCCCAACCAATTCCACCATCCAAAAGCAAATCTGGAATCGATCTAGGTATGACCCACGACACTCCAAAGGTTATAAAATCAAAACTCCACAATCGATAAACCATCTCGCAATGAAGAAGTAAGTGGTCCACCGTCTCCCCACAGTGTCGACACATAATCCAAGCCCCTCAATCTCAGATTATCACCCGTTAGGATCTTATTCCAAGCTACACCAAACGAAGAAAGAAACACGTCTAGGGACCTTAACTCTCCATATACCTTTCCAAGGAAAGACAATTGAGGGGGAATCCCGCAACTTGTTATAATACGACCGGATGTCAAAATCCCCATTAGGCTTTAACTTCCATCTCAACCGATCTCCAACATCCATTGAAGGGGTATTGGCTCCCAAGATACAAAGAAAATGCAGCCCTTCCTCCATCTTTTAAGAAAAAATATGATATTTCAATTCCTTCTATTCTTTATTTCTTCTTTTTTGTTCTACTGTATCTCTATCATTTTTAAACCTACGAGAGGAGAATCTTAAAAACTTCCTTTTCACAGTAGAAATCACACTTTAACACCCAACCTTTTTCCCATTAAAGAAAATCTAGCAAACTAAAAATACAAAACCTAGGCTCTGTTAGTGTTCATGTCACCAACATTGGAATCCCTGCTAACAGCAACCTTATTCCTATTGTCCTTGCTTTGTTCTCAATCACAAATTCAACCCTAACTCCATATCATTACAAAGCCTAAATCCTTATTCTCCACCAAAGTGATAATTCAAAATCCACTTTATAACCCTTGATTTTCCCCTCTCCAAACTTCCCAACAACATGACAATCAATCTCTTGCAACCTATGACCACTCAAAACCCTTCCAGAAGTCCTCACAAACATAACTCCCCACCTTTATTTATTTATTTTTGATAAGTAACAAATCTTTATTAAATCAAGAACTTGCAAGTTTAGTGTACAAAAAAGGAAAATGAAATCATCCTCCCAAATTATACTGCTCAATCATCTCTAACAAAGAAAAAGAAGAATCTAATTGAAGAACTCTAGTCCAATCCATCAAGGAGTAAAAGAAAAATGAGTTAAGCTCACTGCTAGAACGTTCACATCCCTCAAAATCACTAGCATCTCTACCGCCAAATACACCACATCAAGCAATGCGGCACCATCTTCCATATAACGGCATTACGATTCCGGCCAAAACTGCCCTCCCAAGATGTTAACAAATCCATAACCTACTGTGGCATAACCCAAAGTATACCAAATAAACAAAAAACCACGGACCACAGCTCAAATGCTATAGGACAATGTAGGAGCAAATGGTCCACATTTTCCCCATTCCATTTGCACCTAACACACCAATCAATAACAATAATACCTTACATACTTAATCATTAGTCAAAATCTTCCCCTTTGCAGCAGTCCAGGAAAAGAAAGAAACCCTAGGGGGGATCTTAGACCTACTGATAATTTTCCATGGAAATGGGGCTGGGGTAGACATACCCCAAAACCTCTAGATTTTCCCCATTCCATTTACACATAACTCACCACCTTTATTACATAAGACAGTTGTTAAACGCATCCATACTACAGCTGTCCTACATCAGAGTATACATAGAACCCAAATGACACATGTCCAAGCTTGAGTTACATTATAACTTGATTGCCTTAACAAATCAATACCTATTATCTCATACACTGCATATTCTAAACCCAGGGTCCTCTCATGTGACAGAAATCAACATAAAATACTTTACTGCATCTCAAGGGGTTCACCAGGTCTTTAATCTTACACTTATGCAAGGGTTCTAATCCAGTGCTAAAGAATTGAATAAAAATAGGATAGATTTTTCCTCCAAAAGCCTCCTCCAACCCATTACGTGGTGATTCATGCAACCATCCACTTGTATTACTTAAACAAGTCACATGACTCACTAAATAGATCATGTGACTAAAAGATAACATGGATGGTTTTATCAATCACCATGTAGTGGGTTGGAAGAATTTTCCACCAAACTGGTTTAAAGGTAAACTTTTTTTTTGAGAATAAGGTGATATCCTGCAAGGACCCTGCATTCTCCTCACTTTTCTCTTTTCATTCTTGGATTTTCTTTTCTTTCTTTCTTTTTTTGTTTTTTTTTGAAAGGGGTGAGGGGTGGGAGAGAGAGAGAGATGGAGTGACAATAACAAGACGCCATATCACAGAACAGGAACAGGAATCTATTAAAAGAAGCCCAAATTTCAAGGGAATCAGTTTAAGTTGTAGGCTAATTGCAACCTTGTATCACACAAAAAGTTTCAATGTCATGAAACAGTTTTTTATATTCACATTTCATGGCAAATGCACATGTGTGAAGCTTTGTTTCTTTATATTCAGAAATTATGATAAATGCACGCAGGTAAGCTTAGTTTTTTTAAATTCAATTATCATGGTGAATGCACATGTAAAGCTTTGTCATTCTTGAAAAAAAGATAAGCCTGATGCCAGAAACTGAATTCCTTGAGCTATTTCTACTGTATCAGCATCTAAGGAAGCAAAAGTGAAACCTTAAGAATATAATTAGGATCCTTTTTTTTTATTGGAAATGAACATACTGAGGGATTGTATCACAATATATTGCTTCAAGTGGGATTTTATCACAATATATTGTTTCAAGTGCCAAAAACAAAAAAATCCCAAAAACGATGCAGATATGAACAGTTAAGACCAAAAACAGAGAGAGAGAGAGAGAGAGAGAGAGAGAGAGAGAGAGAGAGAGAGATTAATATGTAAGCGGAGGGCTATAGCCACGAAATATGGGGAGGGGAAAGGGGGTTGGAGCACTAGAGTTTGTAGAAGGGCTCATGGTTGTGGTTTTTGGAGAAGTATTCGTGATGGGTGGGAAAGTTTTTCTAGGCATGTGTCTTTTGTGGTGGGGGATGGTTCTCATGTTCTTTTTTGGCATCATAAGTGGACCGGGGATAATTCTCTCAAATCTCTTTATCCACAGCTATTTGAGTTTTCAGCCAATAAGGAAGCTTTTGTGTCTGAAGTATTAAGTCCTTTGGCTAGTGATAATGATAGAGTTTGGAGTCTAGGATTTTATAGGGAATTTAATGATTGGGAGTTGGCGGCTTCCTATTCCCTTCTTCACTTCATTCAAACTAGAATTCCTAGGGGTGGAGGTAGTGACAATCTTTCTTGGTGTCTTAATGGAAGTGGGAAGTTTGATGTTCGGTCTTTTTATCTTAAGCTTCAAAATGCAACTCTTACTTCTTTCCCTTGGAAAGGCATTTGGAAAACAAAGGTTCCTAAAAGGGTGGCGTTCTTTATGTGGATTGCAGCTCATGGTCAAATCCTTACGTTGGATAATTTTATGCTCCGAGGCCGAACTTTGGTAAATCGTTGTTGTATGTGTTGCTGTAATGAGGAATCTGGGGATAACCTGCTGATTTCTTGTCTAGTTGCTCATTCTCTATGGATGTATATGCTTCGGCTGTTTAGGATTGATTGTGCCATGTCAGGTTCCATTATAGACTTATTTTTTTGTTGGTATCAGTGGTTTGGGAAACATAATTCTGATATTTGGAATCTGGTTCCGGGTTGTTTAATGTGGAATATTTGGGCAGAACGGAATCGACGTTCTTTTGAGGATATGGCGAAATCTTTGGATCAGTTGCTAGATTTATGCAAACGGACCCTCTTTGATTGGTCTTGGTGTTGGGGCCTCTCGGATTGTTCTACTATCACGGATTTTCTTTTGTCTCTTAGGATAACTTAATGCCTGTTTGCTGTTCTTTCCCTCTTTTCTACTTGTTCACTATCGTGAATCTTGTATTTTGTTCTTGCTTTTTCTCTTTTAATAAAATTTTTTCTTACCTATCAAAAAAAGTTAAATGTAGCATAGGATTATATGGGAACTCTGCAACTTTGACAGCCGATGATGTGGAATTAAAGGAAGCATATTCACCTGCCAATAAATGCCCTTGACATTCCTTCAGGAAGTGCTCGGGAGATAACTCTAGTAGTAGTTGGCCGGGCATTGATTGCTAGGAATTTTACCATTTGAGCAGAGCTAACCAGACCCTGGTGGCAAAATTTGAGTTGGTATATGGAGAGATAATTCTTTGCCAAAAGCATGTAGTTAGAGAAATACCATACCATTTCATAAGCTTGTCGGAATCCAGCAGGCAAATCCATCATTGTCTTCTGCCACTCGTTTAACACCGCATCTACGAATTTACGATCAAAAAGCTGATAAAAGGCACAAAATTATAGCAGCATTAGAAAATACTAATTAACAGCACTCACAGGCAAAACATTTAATCTACTCAAGAGCATATAAAAGAATTTTAACCTCCTCAAGAAATTTACGCCTCCTAAATAGGCCTCCCTCATCCCCTTCGTCACCATCATCAAAGTCATCAAAGTAATCGTCGTCATCACCATCATCATCACCACCATCACCACCACCATGATTTATTTTCTTTCCAATATCTCCACCACCTCCCCCGATTGCAGTCTGCAATTCCAGAAGTATCAGTCATGTTGCCCAAGACAATGAACAATTTTCATCACAACATGTTTAAACCAAATCAAAGCAGTGAAATTCAGTTAATTGGTTAAAGGAATGCAGAACCTCAAATCTGAGTACTTAGACCTAGATCAGCACCCAAGTCCAAATCTACAAATATGCTGGTTCCCCCTTTGCATAATTTAGGAGTTATATAATTTAGATGGTATCAAAACTACCGATTTCACCAGTTTCAAACACAACCAGAAGTCCACTTTATCTCAGAAGGCTATATAAGAGTTACAAGACCTATTAAGTTAAAGAAAAAATTGTAATAAGGCTGATACAAGGTCAACTATGCTCTATGGTACTACATGTTAAGAAAAGCCTTATAGAAATTCAAACAGGAAACTTAAGCAGAATCTTAAATTATTTTATTTATTTTGGTGACAAAGTTAGAGCAATGAATCTCAAGAATTCTATTCTTGAAGTAAAAATTTAGTCCTCAAATCTTAGCCTATCCTAGCTTGGACATGATGATTCATTTTAGTTCTTAATAATTTTAAGTTTGTGCAAAAAAGGGCCTACAGTTAACTGTAACATAAATTTTTCTTTTATCTCCAAATAATTCTGACACATAGACTAAATGTGATGTGTAATGTCTCAAATAATTCTGAAAAACTCTGAGCAACCAAACACTAATAGATGTTAGAAAGAAAGAAAGAAAGAAGTACCTCAGGGCTAGACTGGGATTGCTTCTGGGACGTATCAAGCTTGCCTTTCTCCAAGGTAACTGCACCAAACGCACCGTACTGCCCTTTCATAACCGGACTCAGCATAGAAGAAGAAGAAACAGCCGGTGGCGCTACCAAGCAACGCTCCAATAAACTCACGGAGGAGGAGGAGTCTCCTTCCACCACTGCCGACGACGAAGAAGAAGAAAAGGCTTTGAGTACTAGAACTCCCCTCCTACTGCGAGCAAGTTTCTTACCGGCTACCGGCGGCAAGTAGGGACCACCAGTAACCACCTTCGATGATGACGATGACGATGATGATAAGGTCTTTATCGGCATAATTTGCGCCGTTTGGAACACCGCGTGAGACATTTCTTTTTTTCTGTTTAGATATCAAGAAAATTACATAGGATAGGAGTTTTTAATTTTTAATTTTTATTTTTGGTCTCTCTCTAAGAAGGGGGAGTGTGTTAGCGAGAGAGAGAGAGAGAGAGAGAGAGATGTGAAGATGTTAAGGGGGGTTTTGATGTAGGTGCGAAACTCACACTATCAGGTAGAGAGAGAGAAAGAGAAACCCAATCCGAAAGTTTAGTTAGGTGAGTTGACTCGGGCGTGTTTCGGTGAGTCAAGGCCGGGTTTTATTTTTGGTTCTAATGGGCTGGGCTGGGCTGGGCTGCGCTGGCCTAACTAACCATCACCGGATGGTCTTCACTCTTCTCCTGCTCTAACTAACCATCACCTGTTGGTCGTCTCTTCCAGGCCTCAAATTACTATTACGCCCCCAAAATCCTCTTTAGCGAAAGAATAAACCGTTCATCCAACCAATTAAAAGTATTCAACTATTGATAAGTTAATAGGGTTTAAAAAAAAAAATTGAAAGGGATAATGATAAGTTAATGAATAATAATAATAACCTTAAAAAAATAAAAAAGTAGGCAAAAATTAATGGATTTTGTATGGAAAATGTAATGAATAATTTCATTTCAAATTACATAAATTTGATAAATTTCAAGACTAACAAAATTTTTTGATAAATTTCAAATTAATTAAAATGTTATAAAAAAAAAAGGTTATGATTTAAAAAATATAGCAGTTGGGAATTTGAAAAATCTAATTGTTGGGAATGAATAAATGAAGAATATAGAAAGATTAAAAAATAATAAATGAAGATTAAAGAAAGAATGAAAAAATAATATTTAAATTGGATAAAAAAAATTATAGAATATGCTGAAAAGTGTATTTGAAAAAGTAGATAGATAAAAGACAAAATGTATTGTTTACTCTCCAAATGTTACAAAAATATAGAGAGTCTGTTAGAGTTCATAGGATAGTTATCTCATTGAGTACTATTTATGTATTGTGAAGGTCCTGAAGTAAGGAATGAAACTTAAGCAAAAAATTAACTAAAAAAAGTCTATTCTCCTCATAAGTTCAGGAGGCTAGTCACCTCGAATTAATTAATCTATCTTTTAATTATCTCAGTTCATAACATTTGGAATCAAAGCATTTCGATTTGCATCTCCATAAAAAAAGCCACACTAAAAAAAAGGTTTTGTCAAACCCACCCTTGTCATCATTAAAACCTACATCCCACTGGTACCGTCAATAATGCACAACCAAAAAAAAATCACCATGTTTCCACTTTCCACTAGATCATTTCGCTGAAACCAACATTTTTTTTCCTAACTTGACCCATTACTCAAAACGTCACCCATCCCACATGCCAAAAAAAAAAAAAAAAAAAAAAAAAAAAAAAAAAACCTTTGTTAAAATCAGTTTTTGCATCATGCTCAAAGTTCTTCATGACTAGCCCATATCAAAGCTTCAATCTTGAAGAACAACAAACAATGTCAGAGCATGTGAACTGAATGTTAGAGATTCTCAAGGACATGTCCAAAAGCATACCAAAGATGGAAGCAAAGATGCAACATTCATGATATCAAATTATAGAGGTCTTAGATAAACAATCCAATGTAATTTTGTAAATCAAAGAACAATCAAAAGTACAAGGATATCATGAAATTTTGGAGAATCAAAGTGATGTACTCCAAGCATCATCAATAATTCTAGAGTTGTAATATGTTGGAGGATGCACTTGCTATACAAATTGGATTTTTTTTTTTTTTTTTTGAATTTGAATTTGAATGATAAATTAGCAATAGTAGATTAGGTTGTTATTATTTCAAATTTGTATTTGATAGGAGTTACTTCTTATTTGTTAAGATAGTTATCTCATTACGAGTATTATTTATGTACAATGAAGGAAGGAATAGAATCTAAGTAGAAAATTAACTAAAAAAGTTTATTGCACAATTATAGTACTATTGTGTACTCGAAGTTCTCAACGAGGAGAATAGGGGCCATCTTTTCTCTCACTATAGCATAGGGTGTCCCTTCGCTTTTTGAGAAGGAAGTTGAGTTCCCTCTAGTAAAAATGTTACTAGTAAGGTTAGGGGGTTTTTTCTTTGTGGGTTTTGAGAAACAGTATTAGCAATAGGTATGGAGGACATCGCAAACAGATGGAAAAAACTGTCTCTATCAGATACGAAGGGGATGAATGTTGTGTTGGAAAATCTGGTTTTGTATCCTATACAAAACATACAGTGGAAGCAACAAACACAGATCTACTTCATTCATTAAAGATAACATGTAACCTTGAATTATAGAACAAAGAATAGAAAGCGTACCTTGGTGCGATGAAATTTAAAACTAAAAGATTAGAAGTACTTGGGAAACTTTTAATATTCACTCCAATTCCACTTAATGCCCAAGAAGTGTGGCCTCTCAATCAGTTTCCAATGAGAGAATAAAAGAGTGTCCAACACTCACATACACCATTTCATTCCTTATATGATCTTAATAAAAACCACATATAAAATTCTGTATGTTTCTCTCATTATATATAACTGATTATCTAACTGGGCTACCCTTTTAGGCCATACCAATTAGGCTTTAGTATGTGGCTTAGAGTGGGACCAAAATGGAACAAATAAGACTTTAGCTCCAATGGGCCTTAGGCTTTTCTATCAACTCTTGACAAGTCCAAAATTACCATTAATTATATTCAATATCATTATAAGAATATAATTGCACTCTAGGCCTTATTAATAAATTATATCTCAAAACTTTATTATACATGCAACCCCTTCATTAAAATATTCGTAGTAATAAAAAGTCATGAATGTAGACTGCCACTTTGAAGATTACTATATCTTAATCCTTGAGTACTCAGTTTAATCCTTTATGTTATTCATCATATATTTATGAAATCCAATTTTATAAATATATACTTTAGTAACTCCTTACTAAAGTGGTTAGGCCCAACATTCTGAATAACCAAACTCATTAAACTTATCTCAAGGGAATATTTTATATCTCCGTTAAGAAATTATAAATTCCATCTTGAGAATATATGTTCCATCAATACTAAATGCGGCTACCCAACATACTCAGGTTTTGATCATGTCTTATAGATCTTACTCCTGATATATCAAAACAACATACACCTCATAATCAGGTCCATTATTCTCTCAGGGTTTAGAGTTGATGTAAATAAAAGTTGTGAGATTTATTATTCATTCGACAGTCGTTAGGAGAATAATAAATCTCACAGCGGTTAAGTTCAATATGTCTTAACTCTTAAAACATATTAACTAGAAGTCTCCACTTCCATGATCAAGACAAATTATTTTAGTTGATATGTTATAGTCTTCGTAGATGAAATGCCTAATTTCATCACCAACTATAAACTAAAATTCTAAGTTTACAAAGAACTTGTGATTTATATCTTCTGTGACTTTTCACATAAATCGCATACTATGCATCTCATGGACTAAGATAATATCCCATTAGTTCATTTATAGATAGTCTCATATAATTAAACTATTTAATTATTTATGACATACCAATAAATTGGATTTTAGGGCACAAACCCTAACATGTTGATCTCTCAAAGGAAAGAAAACCAATGGAGTTTGTTCTGGCAGTGAAGTTTCTTACTCAAAGCTCTGTGAATATCGAAGCGGTGGCCAGAACTTTCAAGCCAATATGGTGTACACGAAGGAATTTTGAGGTTATCTCTGCTGGTGATAATTTGGTGTTGATAGCTTTTGAGTTGGAAGTGGATGTAGAGAAGGTTCTCCAAGGGGAGTTGTGGAAGTTTGACAGACATTTGGTGGTGTTACAAAGATATGATGGTATAACTCCGGTTATGAATCTAAGCTTCAATAAAACCTTTTTCTGGGTGCAAATTCACAACCTACCTTTCTCCTTATTAACGGTTGAAGCCACTTTCAGCGTTAGTGAAACACTAGGTACAGTGATGAAACCAAAGGACATTAATGAGATGAGAGGAGGCAACTTTATGAGAGTCCGTGTTGCCATAGAAATTCGAAAGCCACTATGTAAGGGTAGGAAGATCTCGTGGGATCGAACGGGTGAAGGATGGGCCTCTTTCATGTATGAATGCTTGCTGAATATTTGTTATTGGTGTGGCCATCTTTCACATGACGATAAGGATTGTGTTCTATGGCTTAGTAGCAGAGGTTCGTTATCAGCAGATGAACAACAGTTCAGCTCATGGCTTAGGGCTTCACAATTCGACCCAGCAAAGAAACTGACAGTGGAGGTACAGGGTTCGAGATTTCAGGGAATGTCTAAAGTCAGTCACCTTTGGCTAGGTTTCCTGCCCTAAACACGAGTGCTCCAATAGCTTCAAACCAAGCCAACTTGAGTTATAGCTCTGTGGAGGAAGTGGTGCTTATGGAAGCAGAGGGTGGCGGCGGAGATCCGAGGAAGATGGACAACATGCATTGCAGTGATGGCGGGAATTTGAATAAACAAATCCTAGATTTTGAGGAGATTACTAGGGATATTGATGAGGCTATTCAATATGATCTAGGGGTTTCAAATTCAAAAAGAGATATCCCTAATAAATTGCTGAACGGGATTGGCAATAGCTCAAATCAAGGAGTGGATGGAGTTTCTAGAAATATCATGAAGCACACGGGTTCGGATTTAAAGGAGTTTAAGGAAAACACACCTCTTTTAGAAACGGAAGTTACTGAGGATTCAAATTTTACGTTCAAGTTGGGATGGGAAAGCAGAAATGTGGAAAAGAAAAGCAGTAACAAAGGGCCCACACGAAGTAAGAGTAAGGATAAAAAAAAAAAAAAAGTACACTCCCAAGACTCTCAAACTAAGCCTAAGTTGGAGGAGGTCCGAGTGGGTCAAGCTAGTGCAAAACGAGGAAGCTGGACAAGGCTTAGGGAGAGGCCAACGCATCAAATGGAAGAGGATTCTTTGAGGTCGATGGGTGAACCAAAGAGGAAGCATGTTGGTATGAAGGATGAATGCTTAGAATCAGAGGGGAAGGAAAAGAAGGTAAGGTTGCTTGAGGGGACTTAACAACTCAATGCATTGATGTCCACAAACCAAGTATCGGCGGAGGTTACAGGGCAACCTTGCCGGGACCAATGAATCTGTTAAGTTGAAACTGCTGGGGGTTTGGGAACCTTTAAACAGTTAAAGCCTTAGAGAAGGTGGCGAATAAAAGAGCCTAATATCATTTTCCTTATTGAGATGAAATTGAATAGAGAGTGGATGGAGTTGGTGAAAGACAAATGCAACATGAAACACGTATTGGCACTGTTGTGGAAAGAGGGTATTTCGATGGAGGTTCAAACGTTTTCACAATCACATATTGATGCATTCGTAGATGATGGGGCAGATGTGGGTCGTTGGCACCTTACAGGATTCTAGGGCAATCCAGACATAGCGAAGAGGCATGAATCTTGGGCAAAGCTCAAGCACTTGAAGGGAACATCTACATTGATGTGGCTTGCCCAAGGTAGTCAAAGGCGTTAGGCGACCTTGAGGTGCTAAGGCCTTGTATCGCCCAAGGCAACGAGGCACCAAGAAGGCGCTAGCCCAAGTGAAGCAAGGCGCTAAATATTAAATATTTTTTTTTTACATATATTGAGCTTAAATCATATATATTAATGTACTGAAAATTATAATCAAGCCTCTCTTACTTTGTTCCTAATGCATAGGAATTAGTTTATAAAACCAGTTTTTGTGTTGAATCCAATAGAGCGCAAAAAAAAGAAGAAGAGAGAGTATAGGAATAAAAATAAAAAGAGGAGAGTTGCTATTAGAGACTAGAGGGGGAAAAAACTTATTGAAGGGAGCTACGAGGGAAAGAAAAGAATAGAGAGAGCTGCTCTGAGTAAGAAATGAGTAGAAAAAAAGAAGACAAAAACAAAAAAGAAAAGAGAGAAAAGAGGTTCGGAGAATGAGAAGTAATAGTAAAAAAGAGAGATTTTTAAATTAAAATTACATGTAGGAAATAGGAATAAAATAATGTTATAAAATTTAAAAGTAGAAATAAAACCTGTTGAGGTAGGGTATTGTTGGGCAACTGTTGTAGTGGTTGGAAGGTTCATGTACTTATATATTATTTTATTATTTATTTGTGGTTCTAAAAAGCTGAAGTCTGATGTGCTTTTTATTAAACATTAGTGGTTGCCAACTCAAACCCCACTAATGTTACTAAAAGACAAAATTGAGTTATAAATTAATTAAAAAAAAAAAAAAAAAAAAAGCCAACCATCTTTTTAACGAAACCAAGTCCTTTGCACCAAAAAGAAAACAAAAGCGATAGAAAGAAAACAAAGGCGACGAAGGCTCTTGCCTAACGCCTGGAAAAACTGTTCAAGGCGAGTGACTAGTTGACAGAGGCGCTGGCCTCACTAAAGGCGCCTCGCCTTAGTGACCTTAAGGTGCTTTTACGTCGCCTCGCCTCGCCTGAGCACCTAGGCGCTCGCCTGAAATGCCTTTGACTACACTAGGCTTGCCACTGGGGACTTTATTGAGATTATAGGCTTATCTAAAAAGGAGGGGGGCAGTCTAAGATCGAGATAGCATATGGATAATTTCAACGAAGCCATCAACTTCTGTGGCTTTTGTGATATGGGTTTTATTGGCCCAAAGTTTACATGGCTGTACCAGAAATTCGATGGTGAGTAGATTCGAGAAAGGTTGGATTATGCATTGGCTACACAAGAATGGATGGACCTTTTCCCTATCGCGAAGCTATTCCACCTATCCCCATCAGTGTCGGATCATTCACCGTTGCTCCTTCGTATGATTTAAAAACCTCGGAAGATGAAAGCCAAGAAATTGTTCAAGTTCGAGTCGATATGGTTGAAAGATTAGCGATGTGAGGAGATCATGAAAGAAGCATGGGAAGAGGGGTTGATCACGGCTCAAGAATATGTGCTGAATAACTATTTAGAAAAGTGTGGAAGAAGATTGGATATATGGAACAAGCTTGAATTCGGTCATGTGGGTCGGAAAGTAGCAAAGCTGCAATCTCGGCTTGAATGGCTCGAACAACAACCCTCTTCTCACAAGATGATTCAAGCACTGAAGAGCACATGGATTGATCTAAATTGTTGGTTGGAGAAGGAGGATTCCTTGTGGCGGCAGAGATCTAGATTCAACTGGTTTCAATCGGGTGACAGGAATACAAGTTTCTTCCATGCAAAGGCCTCAGCTAGATGGAAGAAGAATTTCATTGAAGGTCTGATGGATGCAAATGAAGTATGGTAGGTAGATGAGAGATGCATTGAGGAAGTGGCAGTGGAGTATTATACAAATTTGTTTACCACAAGCAACCCAATAGACTTTACATAGCTGCTCTAAGCAATTCAACCGAAGGTGAGTGCAGTAACGAACCATATGCTAATAAGTGATTTCACTACTGATGAATGTAGACGGGCTCTCAAACAAATGTATTCGTTAAAGGCCCCAGAACTGGATGGTATGCTTTCACTCTTCTTTCAACATTTTTGGACCACAAGTGGTGAAATGGTAACCAAAACGGTACTAACTATAGCTAATAGGCTGAAAAAGATCTTACGTTCCATCATTAGTGATACTTAGAGTGCTTTTGTGCACGGTAGATTCATTACAGACAATGTTCTTTTAGCTTTTGAGACTATGCATCATATTAGTCAAAAAAAAGGAAGAAAAGATGATGAGATGGCTCTTAAACTTGATATAAGCAAACCATATGATAGGTTGGAATAGGGGTGCTTGGATAAAATTATGAAGAGATTGGGTTTTGATTTGAAATGGAGAAGTTTAATCATGCTGTGTATGACATCTGTTACATACTCCATAACGATCAATAGCAAGCCAAAAAGCCATATCATTCCTTCGAGGGAAATCCGTCAAGGAAACCCCTTATCACCTTACATTTTTTTGTTGTGTGTAGAATGACTTTTGGCTCTAATTCAACAGGTGGTGGGGAGTGGACAGATGGAAGGGATTGTTGTACGTCGTGGGCGTCCCAAGCTTTCCCATCTCTTCTTTGCTAATGATAGCTTGATTTTCTGCAAAGCTTCTATTGCTGAATGTGAGTCTCTTTAGAGAGTCTTGCAAGTATATGAGCAAGCTTCAAGCCAACAATTGAATAAGGCTAAGACATCATTGTTTTTCAGTAACAATACATCAAGAGAGGTGCAGAAGGAGATAAAAAGCAGGTTTGGTGCTCAAGTGATCAAGCAACATGAGAAGTATCTAGGCCTGCAGTCTTTAGTGTGAAGGAAAAAAAAAAGAAATACTTTCAATGACATCAAGGAAAAACTTGGAAAGAAATTGGCAGGTTGGAAGGAGAAGATGCTTTCCAGAGCGGGCAAGGAAGTGCTGATAAAAGCAGTAGCTCAAGCCATCCCTACGTATACCATGGGCTACTTCAAATTACTGGATTCTCTTTGCGAAGAATTGAAGAGTATGATAAGAAATTTTTGGTGGGGGCAGAAGAAGGATGAAAGAAAAATAGCGTGGCTTAATTGGTAGAGGATGTGCGAGCCAAAAATAGGTGGAGGTTTAGGTTTTAAACTACTTAAGCAGTTCAATTTGGTCCTGCTAGCAAAACAAGGATGGAGGTTTCAAACAGGTCAGAATTCCTTGGTTTACCAGGTGCTCAAGGCAAAGTATTTCCCTCGGTGTGATTTTGTAAATACGCCATTGGGCAACAACCCATCCTATACATGGCATAACATTATGTCTGCTCAGAATCTAGTCACAGGGGACCTACGTTGAAGGGTGGGAAATGGAGAAAATATCTGGGTGTAGGGGGATAAGTGGCTACCCACAGCATCTACATACAAAGTGGTGTCTCCTAGACAATTTCTGAACTCAGACACAAGATTTAGTGAGTTGATTAATCTGGATACCGCAAGCTGGAAGTCTGAGATCATCAATGCCTTGTTTCTTCCATTTGAAGCCAATATTATCAAAAGCATCCCACTTAGTTCCAGACTTCCTGTAGATAAGCAGCTTTGGGTCAAGTCCTCAAATGGTCTTTTTAGCGTGAGAAGTACTTATGCAATAGCAATGAGGATGTCTCGGAAAGAAACCAATGGTGCTCCTTCAGATTCCAATCAGCAGCTATGATTTCGGAATCAGATTTGGAACCTTCCTCTTCCACATAAACTGTGGCATTTCACATGGCGAGCGTGTTGGGACATACTACCAACTAAAGTTAACCTTAAGAAAAGGATAGTGGTGCAGGATGCCTATTGTGAGGAATGCAGAACAAAGGCTGAATCCATACAACATGTATTATGGACATGCCCGAAAGCTAAGGAAGCTTGGGAGTGCTCTAAAATGGTGGTTTCGATGAGGTCATCACATTGCCAAATTTTCCAAGATTTGATGTGGCTTATGATGATGGAGGATCAGTTGGAGGTCGATAAGATAGCACAGGTTGTGAGAATCGCTTGGGCACAATGGCACAATAGAAACGAGGTTAGACTAGGTGGTGCAAGAAAATCTGGGATGGCTATCGTTAATTGGGCAGCTTAGTATATTGAAGAATATAAAGCAGTGGTTGAGGAAAATGATGCACCAGTCACACGGAGTGAAGAAAGCCAGGTCTAGCTTCCACCATCGATGAACTATTTTAAAGTAAATGTGGATGGGGCTGTATTTTCCAAACAAAAAGCTACAAGTGTGGGAGTGATTATTCAGGACGACAGGGGAAGACTTGAAGCCGCAATGACCATGAAGCTCCATGCCCCGCTTGGTTCTTTGGAAGCAGAAGCAAAGGCTTTTGTGGCAAGCATGCAATTTGCAAAGGATGTGGGGATTCAGGATTTCATACTTGAGCGGTGATTCAATTATTATTTACAGAGCATTATTTGAGCTATCCACCCCTCTAGCTTCAGTGGCTCCCATTATTGAAGGCATATTGGATCTCTCAAAAGATTTCCGAAGAGTCCAGTTTTCTCACATTAGGAGACAAGGAAACAATGCTGGCTCAATGGGTGAGCCAAATAGGCAACCGCCTAAGGCCCCTAATGAAAAAAAGCCCCTAAATTTTTACCAATATAGATATTCTTGTACTAATAGAAGTATTAATTAAACACTAAATATTCACCAATAAATAAAAAGTAGTTGTTTTTTATCAAACAAAAACTAGTTAAAGAAAAATATTTTCATTGGATGGGTCAATTATTTAATATTTCACATATAAATGTTAAAAGAACTCATTAATCTTACACTAGTAAATAAATTTATACTCAAATTCTATTTAGAAATATCAAATATATAACTTTATTAAAATTTTCAATCATAATTTTTTAGTATTTGGTTACTTCATTCAATGAATAGTATTTATTTTAGTTGTATAGTCATTGAATAATGTGAGGGGTTCATTTTAATTTGTAATTTTTTTCTAAAAAATAAATTTTAAATGAAAAAAAAAAAAGTTAAATAAATATTCTATTAATATTCATTCAAAGTATAAGAATTAACCTCACTTGAAGTTGTTGCCTTAGACCCCACAATACCTCGAACCAGCCTTGCAAGAAAATAGGCTTGCACACTTACTAGCAAAACATGTGTCTAGCGTTGTTGATTTCACTGCTTAGATGGTAGAGACTCCTTGCTTTATTAAGCAAGCTCTGATCCATGATGTACTTTCATTTTCAAATCATTAATAAAGTTTCAGTATCTCCCATAAAAAAAAAAAAAGTTTATTCTTCCTCTAAGTCCATGACGAGGCTAATCACCTCAAATCAATTAATCTAACTTGTAAGTTGTCCCAATTCACAACAACCATACCCACCAAGATTTAAATATTCCAAAATTGATCTTGTTAACTTGCAAGTTATTCCGTAAGAGTTACGTGTTACACTTTGTTCGTATGGTTTTATAGCTAATATAATAATGTGCAGATCAATATGTATACATAATTATTATTAATATAATATTTAGCTAGAAAAATAATAAATATTATTATATATTATATAATGTAATTCACTTTAAATGAGGCTCTATTAACAAGGAATTCCAGCGGGTCAAGCAGTGTCCACCGAGGAAGGTGCACCCCCGGAGACCACCATGGTGGAAACCTCTAGATGCGGGTTATGTTAAGACTAATTTTGATGGGGCCATCTTTAAGGATTTACATGCAGCAGGTATTTATAGGCGTGGTGATTCGGGACGAGCATGGCGAGGTGATCGCTGTATTGGCTGAGAAAATTTCCATACTAGAATCAGTATTGACCCTTGGGACTTTGGAGGCTAGACAAGCGGTTCAATTTGTTCAAGAACTTGGCCCTCGTAGCTCCATCTTTGAGGGTGACCCTGAGACTTCCATTAATGTTATTAGTAAAGTATACTTATTACATTCGTCCTGTGGTCATATTATTAAAGACATTTTGTTCTCTTCTACCTCTCTTCAAAGCTTTTTTTCTCTCTCACATTTATAGGTAAGGTAATGCTTTAGTTGATGCATTTGCCAAAAGAGAAAAGTTTTCTTTTTCGTTGTTGGTTTGGATGGAGTCTGTTCCACTAGATTTTTGTAAGTGTTATTTGTTGGCTTTTTCAGCTATTGAATAAATTGGCTTCTCCGGCTTGTTTCTCACCCAAAAAAAAAAAAAAAAAGCTTTTGAGAAATTTTGAAAAAAAAAATCAATTAAAATTATAATATCTAAAACTTCAAGAAATTTTTCAAAAAATCATGATTTATTTTAAAGTATTGCAATCATATAACATAATTTTGTTTTTTGTTATAATAGAAATTCGATTAAATGCTTCAATAATGTAACTTAAACTAATTTTATTGTTGAATTTTGGTTATATTAACAGAATATTTTCTTACTGCTAATTGTTATCATACATTAATAAAATTAATGTATAACCTCGTGCATATGCATGGATATATTTAAAAATAATCACAATTACATATATATAATTTAGAATCTAATTAGATCTAGACTCTTCTGTTTTTGCATTCAATAATTTACTTGCCACAAAAATTAAAAAATTAGATGGAACACATGCACAAAATTGAACTCCAATTAAAATTCAATTTAGAATCTAATTGAATTTAGACTCTTTAATTTTTGCACCTAATAATTCACTTGAAACACAAATTTAAAAATTAGATGAAATACGTGACGCAAAATTAGACTTCAGTTTAGAATTTAATTGAATTTTCTCTTAGTTTTGGCTATTAATAAATAAATAAATATATATATATATATATGTGTGTGTGTGTGTGTGTGTGTGTGTGTGTGAGACTTATAAACTTGAATTGTTTTTAGTTATACAAAAAAAAAAAAAAAAGTTCATCAATATAAAATCATTCAAAAATTATATTTTTTATAGTTTACTTATATTGAACTCCTCATTTTTTACACTAAATTAACTCATTTGACGCAAATTTTTTTTTAAAAAAAACTTAGATTAGAGAGGACATATGACACAAAATTAAACTTTAATTGAAATTCAATTTTTACATTGAATTAACTCACTTAGCATAAAAATTTAAAAACTTAGATTAGATGGGACACATGGCGTAAAATTAGACTCTAATTTAATTCCAATTTAAAATCTAATTGGATTTTCTCTCAAGTTTACCTATTATTATTATATATATAGATTTGGATTTTACACAGTACGTTTTTTTTAAAAAAAATCTTTTATTTAAAGGATTGACTTGATCTCCTAGAGATCCATGTGTAGCTTGATCTACTTCTTCTTCTCTTTTTGAAGAGTGTTTATCTTTTTCTTTATCTTTTTTTTTTTTTTTTTTTTTTGGGGGGGTGGAAAAGAAAATTTTATAGAAGAGTAATTCTGGTACCACAATTAATTCCATAACTTTGTCACAACTTTGCCACATGGCAACTCGTGAGTGGTGGAATCATGGACTCACATGGACCTCCATTTTATTTCCACCACTAATAACTCGCCACATAGGCAAGTTATAACAAAAGTAGTGGAAATTATTGTGGTACTAGACCTACTCTTTGATGAAAGCAAGAAACAAGGCTCCAAACAAAAAGGTTTACAGGCCTCAACCCTTAGGATATCACTAACATAGTGAGCGCAGTTGCACAAGTCAAAGGAACTTACAAATCTATTCTTAAGAGACCATTTGGCTAGAGAGGTTATAGCACCGTTGGCTTCTTTAGGTGTTGGGTTTTGTGGAGCCTAGTTTTGTTTGATCTGGTTGACAACCTAACTTGAATAATATTGCGTGGTTTTTAATGGGAGATTTTTTGAGGCTTAGTCTATGGATTGGAGGCTTGGGCCGATAGGTGCAAGTCGTAGCGCTTATGGACAAGCCTCCTAGAGGTTTGGGGGCAACGCCTCCGAGAAAAAAATTTTGGCCCAATTTTTAGTCCATTGTGAATCTTGTGCGCAAGATGTAGAAAACGCAGTTTTGGTGATTAGGATTCGTTGATATAGTTTTTGAGAGTGAGAAAAAATTGTATTGCTGCACTTGTATTTTTCCCTAATAATAATGAAATCTCTGCAACTTCGTAGACATAGGCAAATCGCCAAATCACGTAAATATTGTTTTGTGCGTGTGATTATTTTTCTTTGACGTGTGTTTTCTTTATTTTTGTTTCTCAGAGGTTGGGAATTTCGTCTTAATTCCCTACAATTGGTATCAGAGCCTAGGGTTAGGTTTGAGTGGAAGCAATGTCATTATAGCAAAAACCTCATTCAAAAAACTCATTAACTCTCAACCCATCAAAAACCAAGCTTTATCAATGTTGCTATACCTAAAAAATTTGACAACCTAGCTACAATAAACTGCAATCTTGGGTAGTCTACTATAGCAACAAACTCATAAATAAAAATAATTTTTATACGTGTCTCTCTCTTCTCTCAATAAAATATATTCTCTCTCTCTCTCTCTCTCTCTCTCCAATGCCTCTCTTCTCCCTCTTTGAGTTTGTGGGTTGACTTCACAAGTTGGGGGTGGTGGATTGACATTCTTGGTGTTGGTGGTGGTCGTTGTTGTTGGTGGTTGTTGTTGGTGTTGGTGGTGGTCGTTTTTGGGGTCGGCATTTTTGTGGTTGGGGTTGAGATTAGAGAGGCTGTGGTGGTCTCTCTTTTTTTTTCCTTTTCTCTCTCTTTGGCTGGGGTTGAGATCGGTGTGGGTGCATGAGTTGAGATCAAGCTAGTTTGGTTGTGGTGGCTAGGATGGTGGTTTGTGGCAATTGTGATGGTGGGTTATGGGTTGCTGGGTTTTGGTAGTGGCAGCTGAGATGGGCTAGTTGTTTGGGTTTTATGAAGGCTTGTAGTGGTGGTGGTGGTGATTCGGTGGTTGTTGGTTGTGGAGATGGTGAATGGTGGGTTATGGGGGTGGCTGCATCAGACGAAGAGAGAGAGAGAGAGAGTGTATGTGCAACAGAAAGGGAGAAGGAGAGAAATGAATAAAAAAATGAATAGTTTTTAGGTATGATGTGAAAAATAGAATCTTTGATGTTGGATAAATTATAAAGTGAGTTTGAGTTACCAAAATCTAAAATTTTTAAGTTCTTTGATGTGAATGCTCTTAAAATTTTTACTTTCAATGTAAATTACAAAATTTTCTACCAAAGTTAATAAAATTTTTTTAATGGAACCACTAAAGTCATCAAAGACATGAATGATTTAAAACTTTGATAGATACAAAAGCAATTTTTACCATAAAAAAGGAAATTGAGAAAACATAATAAACTATATTATTTCTATAACTACTAGATCGATTGACAAGATTTTTCTTATAAGAGTATTATTGGACTAACTCATATATTTCGGGAGCCAATTCCTATTTTTGTCGCTAAATCTTCAATTTTTTTTTCATAATTACACATACTATAAAATAAATGACATGAGAGAAAGATCGTTATATTATTACGTTTTTTGTAAATGAACTTTACATTTTATATGTTTTATGTAAAATGAGTCGTACAATATTATTTATGTCAGTTCTTCCTTGTATGGGTGTGAAGGAAGGGATGCTATATATCTCTTTGCATAACTGTAGTTACAAAGTCATTTTAGTTATTTTGCATGGTTATGTCTAATGGGATTGTGCCTATGCGCGAGTGTGCTACTTAGATAAACCATGACCCATGAGGTGCAAATTGAGGCCAGAAATGAGCCTATAGCTACAAGGTCATCAAGAGGTTCAGAAATATCCTGAGTGAGAGATCATAGATTGCTCCAGAACGTGCAAAAACTTTAAAAACTATGACGACGGAGTGATCTGTCTTCATTAAGCTAATATTGTGGCTAGGAAAAAATATTCACGATCGATCATAAATGGTAAGACGACCTGTCTAGTCAGAATCTTGAGTGGTTCAGGTCACCATGGAATGGAAGGCAGTAAGCTGAAAGGAGAAGGCTTCTACGTCTAGTTTGATTTAAAGGAAGAATCGTTGGACTATCTTTTGCTTCAGCAATAATTTTACTTAGCAACTTAACATATTCTTTAATCTTTAAGGATCAGAGCAGAAACATCAAGATCATTTGAATCTCTTGCTCCGCCTCCACCTGTTTGATGAATTTCTTGCCTTATTACCATGTAAAAAGACAATGGGGTCATATACCTTCCATGGCTCCTTCATGAGACAGCTCACAATTTGTTGTTACTTAAATGAATAAAAATTAAGTTATTTCTACTGGTTGCATTTGCAGTCTTCTCTCTAATTAATGTTTTTGCAGAAATTTTATTTGTTTTCAGCCATCAGTGGCACAGATGCTTAGCAAGTCATGATGCTGAAGCAGAATTTTCGGTGGTTTGGGATGCAAAGCAGAATTTTCAGCTGAAGTTTTGGGAGACAATGCTCTCATGGAAAAGGCATGGCAGGATAGGGGGATGCTCGCCGAAGGTGTGCTTTGAACATATATATATATATATATATATAACACCGTTGTGTTGCCTAAGAAAGCCCATGAGGGGCAGAAACCGCATTTTTTAGTTGTAATGATTATATTCAATTGTTTCCTACTTAATTATTGTACTCCTTCATGCACTGCTGCTCACATCACGTGGATGTACTACTATAATGGTTTCTTATTTTTTTTATTAATTTCTTCTACAATTTTGGTTTTCAAGAAAAACCCACAGGCTCTATATGAATTATACCCCAGACGTAGAGGGCTGGTCAACATTAAGAAAAAGCAATAATATATCTTGTTATCTTAAGAATTGATCATTAGACAACCATTTTCGCCCAAAAAAATGAATATGTTCTGGCACATGCTGTTCGTGTTCTCGAATCCAGTGTAAGCATTAAGCAATACGGTATAATTTTAAAACACTGACATCTACATTTTCCTTGGGTATATAATAAGAGTCGAAAAGCCTTCTTGGTACAGGCTTACAATTCACTCCCATCCTTGATTATTCAAAAGTCTCCCCAAACATATCTGTGCATTGGGTCCCATCTCACTGAATATTGAGAACTCCTCTGGCACCGGGATATTCAACTCCGAACAAACAAAATTAATGATGTTTCCAGTTACAGCCCCAAAAGACATTTTGTTCACGGTCACAGCAATAGCAAACCTGTTATTCATGTCAGCAAAGCCGGTTGATCCGCCCAGTCCTGAGTGCCCAAAGCCAACAAGGGACCCATCCTTAGAAATAGACCTCCTAAACCCTAAGCCAAATTTCCCATTTGGCAAAGCGAGATTTCCATATTCACCAACACCCAAGAATGCATCATGAATTCTAGGATTGCTAAAAATCCTACCAACAGAATTGTTTCGAGGATTACTATCTTCACTGCTGTCGGTCATACTAATGCTATTGCTATTGCCGCTATCATTCACAAGCCTAGTACAACTATCATTGCTGGAATTTCTACTATGGCTAAAATCACTGTAATTTGGTTTCTTTTCATAATCATTAGTTCTGTTAATTGCAGCAGCAAATACCTCCTTGGTTTTGCTACTTTTCTGCCTCTTGCTGGTCTTTTGGGAAGGAAATTCGGGGATGTGTGGGTGGCTGCCAAGTGGTGGCTTGGAAGAAGAAGAATGGGGCCAAGGTACCATACCACCATCAGCTAGGGCTGCGTAGTAACGTGCAAGTGCACGGGCTGAGCAATGTCCATTAGCAGCAGGTATGATGGCACGACGAACGTTGAGACTGTTGAATATAACAGGCAGGGTGGTTGCAACTCGGGAAACATCACCCGGCTGGATTGTGGAGGGTACGTCAAAACGACTGATGACGCGTAAGAGCTTCTCATGATCGTCTTTATCAAGTGTACGCGTTGCAAGACGACTGCTGATCCCTAAGAGCTTCTGAAGATCATCTTTATCTATTGTAAGTGTTGCAAGTCGAGATTCCACACCTGAAGAGGAGCCATTGCACACGGTGATAAGGAAGATAATAGCCCAGATACCACTAACACTATTTTTCACAAACAATAATTACCTATAAACAAAGTCTTTTTCCCCTCAAATAAGTACCACAACACTAAATAAATTAACCACTAGAAACATAAACTAAACCGTGGTTCAACATAAATGAGAGAAGAATACAATACAATCATGGGTACAAATATTCTACACACCGAAGCAAGAGAATTAACAAAGTATAAGTCCAACACTTGCCTGGAGGAATTCCAATATATAACTCGCCTTCAATTTGGAGGGGATGAATGAATGCTTCTTCAAGAATCTCCTTAAATTTTTTCCCAGATGCGTGCTATTATATCCAAACAGAATATTAGAAAAGCAGAGAAGGTAAGGTTTAGAACATCAAGGAAGTCTTCAAGAATAAAAAAACCACAAGATTAATAAAGCACTTTGATGTCTCCAATAGACCTGTCAATCCAGATCAAACTGACAATCCAAACACAGAAGGCATGCTAGAAAAAACATGATATCTGAAAGATGCACCAACTCCTAAACGGCCATTGCTAATAGAATGAAGAGATCAACAGTCTAGCTCCATGGGAGTGTTAAAGAGAGAGAAAGCGAGATTAAATCTGTCAGAACAAATGAAGTGGACATGTATAAGGTAGGAAAATAAAATCTTTATTGAGCCTCAAAATTCTTCTTTACCATGTTTAGGGGCTATTAGACCATGTTCCTAAACTAAGGGGGAAAGATTAGGGCCTGTTTGGAATGTGAGTTCAAACAATAGTTTTTCAGTATTTAAACAGTTTTCAATGTAACTTCCTCAACCTAAAATTCCTATAGGGAACAGATGATAATCAAATACCATATTTTACTTCACTAGTTTATTTAGAGATCCCAACTGGGCATAAAAAAAGTTCAGCAGAGAGTTTAGATAAATTTAAACACGATCAAAATATTCTGACATATTGGCAAGCAATTATACCTCAATAATGCCACCACATAGCCAGCCAAAAGATAGATGGTGATACAACTGCTCTTGGCCAGGTTCAGTCTCAGGTACTGACAAAGCAATATGATTCAAACACTCATCCCAGTCAGACAATTGTAAAGGATCTTCTCTGGTGATGTCTGTGAAAGCATTATGAAGACCAGATGTATGGTTAAGCACATGATGGACCTAGAAAGAAAATAGAAAAAAATCAAACAAAAAGTTAATTAAGAATGACAGTTGATACAGGGAGAAGTTTATCAGAAAGTGAGATAAAATTTAAACCTTGATGAGATCTTTCCTATTTGATCCAAACTCTGGCCAGATATTTGCAACATTTTCCTCGAGCTTCAGCTTTCTGGGCAATAAAATGTTCATAAACAAATATTAAAGTCCAGATAATATGCCCAAAAAACAATTATTAATGAATTTCTACATTTGTAATTACATGTAAAATAAAAGTTTTAGGTTTTAAAGTTGCGTACCTTTGTCAGTGTTCAAGAAAGCATCAATACATGTGTAGAAGTACCCCCAATCCACCCCCCCCCCCCCCCCCCCCCACCCCAGCAAAAAATGAAAAAAAGAAACATCCTAAGTTTTGACATGGTTCATGTAAATGTTTAGAATTGTGATTTATCAACAGTGCAAAAGAAAAAAAAAAAAAAAGATTTGGGAAAACAAGGGTATATGATACGGTTTACAATTACTTCATTCTAGAATTACAGAAATTATGTCAAAAGTTTATTAATTATTAAAGTACATGTGAGTCATGTATGGCTTCTGAAAGCTATTATTACAGAGTCATTATGTTGTGGAAGCATATATAAAGGAAATTTTCAACCCAAGTTTTTCTTCTCTTGGTAAAGAGGGCGATGCCAACAAGGGGTAGCCCCCCACCTCCCCACCCCAAAAAAATAAAAATTTATACATATATATATATATATATATATATATATATATATATATATATATTATAACCTATAGGAACATACGAAGTAACTGTAACATTACTACACTTTATTTATCATATTTCAATTTAAGATACACTGATGTTTGGCCATGCATTTATATTTTTCACATCATGCTAGTATTTTGATGTCATTGAGATTGACTTAAACTCTCCATTGTCCACCAAATTTTCAAGTGGATGGACAAATACAGACTATCTGTACACCCATCATTCAAATACAAACTGCCAAAACAATTGAAAACGTGAGTTGTTTTGGGCAGAGTGTGTAACACTGTATGCAAAAGATTTTTCCCTAATAAATTTATAAGACCCAAAAAGGGATTCCAGTTAATTGTTTATATAAAAGTAAACAAAAAGGATTTGTATCATTTGATTTGAAAAGAAAAACCTTTGACATTCATAAAATTCTATAACGCACCCGTTGTCAACCAACCAATGTAACATTCCCGCTGTGATAGCCTTTGTCACAGAGAAAACAGGAAAAAGGCTATCAGGCTGCACTGGACGAGGATCATAATTACCAAGCACTCCAGCAGCAGTGTCAATTATAACCTCTCCATCTTTGTAGGCACAGACCTTTAGAAAAAATTATTAAAATCTATATCAGAAAAGAAGAGGATAAAAAAGCCGGGGTGTTGATGCATTAAACATAAAAATACTAACCTCAACAACATACTCAAACACGATAAAATCAACATCAACCGTAAATTGATCATAAATTGTAATGGTCGAAGAGACATCTAGATGTGTTGATTGTACCACCCAAATTCATTTGTTACCCGTGGTAATTCTCTTGTTTCCAGATTAATCAAATGGAATCACTTATTTAGGTTCCATTTCTTTACTTTATAGATACACAGATTTTTTTTTTTTTTTTTTTTTTTTTTTTTTTTTTTGAGAAGCAGATACGTAGATCCTAAACGCAAAGATCTCTTCTGATTTCAACTTTACTAGTGAATGTTTTAAAGACAAGAACTTAAACGAGGAATCTTCTAATGTTTTTAAAAGAAAAGACTTCTTTTTCACACAAAATGAATTTGAAATAGGATTCTCATCTTGATGAATGCAACATACAAATTAGGAAGTACAGACAAGGATACTGGTATGGGTATGATAAGGCGACATGGCAATTTTTGAAAAATTAGGACACAAGCACAACAAGGATACATATATTAATTAATTAATTATATATATATATACACTCCCTCCGTCCCACTTTGTTTGTCCTCTATTCTATTTTGGGATGTCCCAAAATATTGTCTTGTTTCTAAAACTAAAAGTTATTAGTTTACTAATATTCCTATTATACCCCTAAGCCTCATTAAGAATAACTCCTTTTAAAAAAAGCTAATAAATTTATTTAAGGGTAATTTTGTAAACTTATACATTTTTATAAGGCAGACAAGACAATAAATGATGTTCCCTTAAAATGTTTGACTTTTCAAACAGGACAAACAAAATAGGACGGAGGGAGTATGTATATGTCTATAATTTCAAAACTTAGAAAATTTGTTTTATAACAAAAACATTATTTGTTTTTAAATAATTGTTAAAAAATCTTTTAATAAAATTATAAAAGGTTATAACTTATAATTACCTGGCTTGATGGGTGGTGGATTTTAACTTATAAAAGACAAGTTTGAAAAGAAGCTATTCACATGAGTGGGTGGAGATAAATGCTTCATGTGTTTGTGATAGTGTGAGGCAGACAAAATAAAGATAAATCACACATGGACAAACAAGGGAAAAGGGCAGAAGGGGGATATTGCAAAAGAGTTGGCCCGAGCTCCGTGAGAAGAAGAAGAAGAGGGAGGAGATCGGCGTTAGAGTTACAGTGTGTTTCAGGTTTTCAGCTCTTTTTGTTTTCTTGGCCCGGGACATGTCCCAATTGTGTCTCAATGTGTCCTTGCCGTATTCATCACTTTTCAAAAAAAAAAAAAAAAAAAAAAAACCGGTTGGGATGCGCACAGCTGTGTCCAATGCATGTCCCATGTCCCATATGTGTCGGACACGGGCACCGCAACCCAAATGGTTTGTCCGTGCTTTCCAGCATACAAATAACAATAACAGCTTCCAATGAATTTAACCTAATCCAAATCCACATTCTCTTTAGAACATTGTAAGTCAAACTGAAAACTTAAACCTAACATCACCCAAAAAAAGAAAAAAACGAACTTTGGTTTTAGCACGTAATGACCTATATACTTTTGCTAGTCCATTCAATATTTAAGTACCAAAATCATTAGTTGCTCTTTGCTACTGCTAGAATAATGGTTGATCATTAAATTCACTATTTTCTAATAACTTAAACTTTTTGGACAATCAATAGATATCAAAGTAGGTGGTCCTAAGTTCAAGTATTGTTTCTGTCCTACCTTGAATTTAAAAAAGTTAAAAATCCCATATATCGACCCTAGAAATTAAGGAGTTTGGGCCCACACGTGAGTAGGAGTGTTAGAATGATGAATAAGTGATTAAATTCACAATTTCCTAACAACATTTAGGGGCAATTGGTTATTTATCAGCTACAAACCAAATAAATTTCAGTACTCAACCAATAAATGGATCTTCAGTAATCCTCAATAGCCTACACCTCCAAGCATTACATCTAACTAGAAAAGCAGATACAGATAGTAGCATATAACCAGATTGCTCAACTATGTACTGTAATTCAGTTTCATCTTGGAACACATTGGTGAAGGGGTAGTGGCTATAAAAGGAAAAGATAAGAGCTCATGATCTGAATTTAGCATTTATAGCAGCTACTTTCAGTAAACATAGCTACTGATATTCAAACTAAAGTTAGGCTTTTTTGAATACACAACATTGTCTGTTTCTTAAGAACTCTTGATATACACTACTGTTAGTTTTTCTAAGAGTTAAACATGCCCTTAGTAAAATTTCTATTGCTTTTACTAATACTTATCTGTGGTAGAGGTACATATGGAATACTAGCTTGACATGTCAGGTATAGTTTCCTTATTGCCAAGTTTGTTTTTCCTTCCTCTTTATAGTTTAATGAGGTTGTCAACGTCCATATCTTTTTGTATGTTTATGTCATTATTGCATGCAGGAGAGCTTGGTATCACTATTAACTGCTGGCAGGAATTTGGTGCTTTTGTAACTGCTAGAAATGTTTGAGGCATTTTAGGAATTAGCATACTCTATTGAATTTTTTCCATCAGTCAAGAAATTTTATCATTAGATTGGAAAGAGCACTTTAGTTTTTTTTTTTTTAGAATACTAAGTATTTTAACACACACACATATACAGGGAGAGAGGAGAAGGTCTTAAAGAAATTGACAGTAGTGTATATCTAAAATGGTCTAACTCTTAGATACACAATCTGACAGTGGATATCAGAATCTGACAGGGCCTAACTTTTGGATACTCTACTGTCAATTTTTCTTTTGGATATACACCATTGTCAGTTTTTTTTTTTTTTTTTTTTTTTTAAGAACTCTTTTTCTTTTTATTAGTTTTTTAACTTGTGAGTTTTAGTAAGCTCAACTGGTAAAATCTCTGATGGTTGAATAAGAGATCAAGGTTTCAATTCCCGCCTACACTAAAAATCGATTGGTGTTTTGATCTAATGATAAAAAGCTATCATCAGGAGCGAATGTCATAGGTTAAAATTCTCTCCCAAAAAAAAAAAAGTTTCTTTACTTATTGTGACACTTTCTCCAACTTTTCTCCCTCTCTTTTACCTTTTCATCTTCCCACAACTCTTTACTTTAATATCACTCTTCCTCTATCCATTTATCTTCCTTTATTTTGACATTTCTTATTCTCATCATTTTACTATAAATTTGTCACTCTCTCACACTTTATGCATAGTTTTCCCACACAAAAAAATGCTATTTCTCTCTCTCTCTCTCAATTTTTTTTTTCAATTTTTTTTTTTAGTTTTTTGGTTTTTTTTTTTTTAGTTTTCTTGCATCTGTACTTTAAATTAATAGAATTTTTGTGTTCTTTAGAGCTTTACTTTGGATTGATGTGATTTAGTTTTATGTTTTTAACTAGCTATATTTTTTCTTTTCTTTGATTATTAGAAGTTCCTATTGCATTACAAAATAGTATATAAGAATATAATATTATTCTATTACATAGCATGACTTGGATAATTTGGTGTTTATATCTTTTATTTTTACTTTTTTCTTCTCATCTTATTTTCTATAAATTTGCTATTTTCTCTCACATTCTCTCCTAAAAAAGTGATTATTTTCTCCCCCCTCTCTCTTGAATTTTTTATTCTTTCTTGCAACTCTACTTTAAATTGATGAATCATTATGTTCTTTATAACTCTATTTTGGGTTAATACGTTTTGGTCTTATGTTTTTGAGTTTCCCATCACAAGTAGTCTCTATCCCTCATAGCTTTGGTTTGATTTTTGTTTGAGTTAATACTTAGTTTTTTTGGAAGTGATAATTTGAATTTATATCAAAACACAATCTTGGCTTTACATTTGAATGTGCCTACTAATTATTTGAGTGACATCAAGTGTAATTTTGTTATGAGTTTTGATTATCATGATAATCTCTTTTAAGATAATGAGGAATTTGAATAATTTATTTGAAACTTAAAAAGTTTAGTCATACAGAAGAAAAAAAAAAAAAAAAAAATATATATATATATATATATATATATATATATATATATATATAACGCACTATATCATAATTTCAAAGAATATGGACCATCTTATAAAGGAATAATATCAATCAAACACACCCAAAAATAATAGAATGATTTATTGGTAGAAATAGAAAAATGGAAAATAATTTTAAAAATTGTTTAATTTATAGGGAGAACAGATTAAATATTATACCACTTTTACAAAATAATTATCTATTCTCATGCATCGCGTGGGTCAGCAAACAGTGAAACTAAAAGCTGAAAAAGTTAAAGGTAGAGAGATAAGAAAATCTAAATCAAGCTACAGTAACTGCTATATAAACAAAAAGATAGTATTTGGATTATCATCTTATGATATTGACAGTTAAATAGTGCAGCATACCTGTATTCCAAGTATTTTATCATTATTCCCCAGCTCAACTAGGAACAGCCTTAACTTGGCCTCCACATCAGAATGGACAGGTGTGTCATAGATCCAGTGATCATTAACTCTTGGTCCCCTACTAATATGTCTGTTAAGGGCATTCTGGATTCAATCAGATATGATACCGACTACAGAAACAAGAATGACAATAAATAATAAACTACAACACACCAAGATTCAGAATAGACTCACCCTTGCAAAGCAGATTCTGCAAATGGCCTCATGATATCTAGATATACTATGCGAACATTCAGTGTGGAAGAAAGCCCTAAATCCATGTAACAAGTAACATACAAAATAATAAGGGACAACAATTGGAACCTACATTTAGCCATAGGTATTCCAGTTACAGACCTCTTAGAAGACCAAGGACCCGTGAAAAGATTACAATGTCTCCAGGAATTGCATCAACCTGGAAAGAAAGGTTGTAACTGAATTGAACATGGATGAAAATAGTCAATAAACATATCATATACATTAACTTACAGGATTAAAGCGTTTAAATTCTTTCTGGTTGAGTTTCATCTTTTCTTGTATAACCTTCATGTTTTTTGCTCTTTTCTCCGACAATAATTTCATAGTTTCCTTAAAAACCCAACAAATAAGTAAATAAAACTAAGTCAGGACTTAAAGACGGAAAAACAATACTTGAAGTAACACAAGCATAGTGCATACTTACAAGAGATTCCTTTGCTGACGATGAAGTACGAAAGAGTACACTTGCTATCTCCATTGCCTGTTCTGGCATATCCAGGCGCAACTTAAATCCCATTTCTGCAAAAGCAGACAAAAGAGCCGCGTGGTCCCCCTGTGGCAAAAGCATCCAAAGTATTTCATCAAGAGAACAGTTTGAACTTCAAAGTAATCTTAAGAGCAAAAGGACAACACTAATGAATTGGTTGTATTGCAGCAATCATAATTTATTGCATACCAACTCAATCAATATCATATTGGTAAGTAATATTCTCAAATATATATGCATTGGAAAATTGCACATCACCATGCTTTATTAGTCATGAGTGAAAACAGATCACTCCCAATTATTTGCACACGATGCAATATGATTAGTTCAATATAATTTTTAACACTCATCATGGCAACCTAGTGCTACACATTAAAAGAACAGAAGAGAAGAGGAAAACAAAAGCAAAGTAAATATGTTGCCCTATAAGGAACAAGCAAAATGAAATACAATAATACCATTTCATCTCTGTGAGCGTTGACTGATAAAGGCTCACAAAATCAAAGTGAATATGTTACTCATCAGATATAGTTCTTTAGATGGATTAAAAATTCAGCAGTGTCAGTTTTAGCAAAGACAGAAAAACCACAAAAAAGTATTTACAAACCTCAGCAGATGCCAGAAACATTTTAGCCAGTGCTTGCTTGATAGGACTCGATAGTTTTTTTGTAAGCCCAAAGTCAAGCAAAATTGGACGATGAGGAGGTTCCTTGCTCGCAAGAAAATTTCCTGCATAATGCTCCCAAAAAAGCAGTGAACGCATTATTTCTTGAGCATGTAGACAGTCAAAATAGAGCCCAGCTAGTATATATGTGCCCTCATTCCAATGTCATTATGGTTTCATTTTGCCATGCAAAAAATTTATTATCACACATGCCACATCACATTTTCCTTGCCTTCTTTTTCTCTTAAGAAAAATATAAGCAAATTAATATCAAGATCAAGTAATATGCTCTGGTAAAATGCTACAAGGAAATATGATCAACTTAACAATGAAAAGAGAACATTTGAAATTATTAACTGAGCATGTGATTCCATTATCAATGTTTTGGGCTAAAATCTTGACAAAAAAGGCCCTTTTGATCTACCTACATGGCACATGTATAAAGTATGCATTAAAAAATCAGATTATAAAGCTAGTTCATGACAAGTTCTTATTACAGCACATCCCTACAAAATGAATGATTTGATACAACCCCACACAAAACTCAGCTGAAATGAGAGTTGGGGGGGGGGGGGGGGGGGTGTGGGGAGTGGCGGAGAGGCAATGAGAGGGAGAGAGAGAATACCAGGATGAGGATCACCATTAAAATACCCATCAACATAAATTTGGTGGGCATATGCACGTGTTATTTCTTCAACAAGCTTTTGTTTGTTAACACCAAACGCTTCCAGTGATTCCAAGTCATTCAAACGAATGCCATCCATATACTCTAAAATAAGGACTTTCTCCGTTGACTACATTTGAAGCAACAGGATGCTGAGTCAGGTACACGAAAATGGAAGACAATATTTTCCACCGTAAAGGACAAAAAATCTAAAAGTATTTAACCAAGTCAATAGTTTGTTCAACTCAACTGAATCTATATCCATATATATCCAAAGAGAAGTGTTACATCTATAACATTTTCACAATACATTCACAACAAATCATAGGTGGTAAGTTATTACTGATTCTAACTTGAATCCACAACTTAAAATTACTTTGTTGTCCACCCGTAATAACCAATAACAACTTATCATTTAGGATTTATTGTGAAAATGTTATAGACATAACATTTCTCATATCTAAAAACTAAAGCGTAACATTTACTGTTGCTAGGCTTCTATTGAGCAAAGTTATCCACCTATTTCCAACATTTTTTCTCCTTTTTAAATATGGGTTCCATTGACAGGTGCTCTCAGGGCAATTGTTAATAAACCATTTTAAGAAAGTTTTGACATCACTTTTATGGAAAATATAAAAAGCCATCAAAATAATTAATTGCATTTTTCTTTTTCCATAAAAAGTTTCTTAAAATATTTCTTAAATCAATGCCCTAAGGGCATCTATTAACTTTTTCCTTTAACTATTTTCTCCTTATTAATTTCTCACCTAACAATTAAGTTTCCTCCAACATTTCTCTCCACTTTTACCTTTTTATTTCCATACTACTCTATATCTCAACGTTACAATTCATCTATCCCTTCATCTTCGTTTTATTTTAACTCTTCTTCTCTCCATTTTATTTACTACAAAAATTTCCTATTTTCTTTTCCATTCAATACATATTTTGCCCACACAAAAGGGTGAATACTCTCTTTAATTCTCTCTCTCTCTCTCTCTCTCTATTTTTTTTTCTTTCTTTTGGTGGATGTTTTATTCTTTATTACAATCTCTACTTTAGGGAGCACCTAAAAGATTTGCCTGGGAAGAAAGAGGAAGGGGTATGTTAATTATGGCCAAATGTTAAGAGCATAGGCACAGTGGATCTGTCAGCAGATATCTTAACTAGTGTGCTACTCTAGTCTTATGTCAAAAGTAATTAGAGTAGTGAAGAACTAGAAGCTTTTATTTTTACTTCTAACTTTCTTTACTTCTTAGTACACCACATGCAGAATGTATCATAAATTTCTTTTAATCAGAACTTGATGCAAATTTAAATGGCAATAGTCTAATTTTAACTCCCTACAAGACTTCTAATGTTATGACCAGGGAAAAGCACTAACCACATATGTGCTTATACCCCAAAAAGACTAATCAAGTTACAATTTAGGGTTCTCGTAATCACTTTTATAATCCTGCTCGACATATTAAACACTTGATGTAGGACTCAGCACACACCCACATGATACATGCTTATCAAATCAAACCCACATTATCCAGGTAATGATCTAGGTTCTTTGGATCTTTTGAAGAGTTGATATTATGTTTGGGATTTTGTCTCTTAAGAGAAACCATAAAAAGGCCTCTAATCCCTATATCCAAAAATCATAACACAGCCCAATGCAGTCCTGTGTGCAGACATGTAGTATTAAATATATTAGAGATATTATACCTGAATAACATCTGGAACCAAAACATCCACTCGATTGGCATTTGTTTTATCATCATGTTCAATATTTTTGCAGCGTAGATTTCTAGAGACTGTTCTAGTATTCTCTACAGACAGAACAACAAATGTAAATAAGAATCAAATTTTGGAACAGGGGGGTATAGGGCATTTTCAATTTAAGAGTAACTAATGAAAAGTTCCAAAAGTTAGAATAGCAAGATAACAGTTCATATAAATTACATATAGAGTAAGCCAAATAGGAAATAATTTGGTTATAACAGGGTAACAGACAGAGATTGTCAGGTTGGACAACAGAGTCCAAGCAACAGATTGAAGAGAATATCTATCTATTTATGCATTTGATAATATAAAATACTCGTCCCTTTAATGCAAATTTAATATGCTTCATTCCCATCATTCAAAAACCTCAAGTAAATCCTTAATCCTCATCCATACACGCCCTAAATAATGCAAGTGATCAACAGAGAACAGCAATTTTCCCTTTAATTACAAACAACTAAATTCTAGGCAAGAGCTGGGCATACCAGCTTCATGAATGAAGTCAACTTCTTTGGGAGCTTCTTTGCACCATTCATCTATGAGAGGATTAAAGTCATTCTGTGGCTCTGCCCAAGCTATCCAGTCAACAATTTTCTTTGCATTCTTCAAATCCTGGGGAAAAAAACGAATGCACAAAAACTATAATAAAACAACTTCAACATAATCTTTTCATCCCAATATCTGAAAAGCCAAGCATGCTAAACCTCCAATATGATTTTCTTGATGCCCTCATGTTGAACTTTAACAACCACCTCCTGTCCATTAAGCAGAGTTGCACGATGGACTTGTGCTATCTGCATAGAATAGATAAGTAACTAACAAGATTGTCTCAAAAAATACTTTTAAGAAATTACATTATTGATATCCTAAGCTATGTGCTCATATTTTCTCCCAACTACCAACAATAGTTGTAGGATCTTACAGATGCTGTTGCCAAAGGAATTTTGACAAAATCTAAAAACAGATCATCCATTGATTGCCCCAACTCTGTCTTGATAGTCCGACAAACCTGCACAAGTTAGCTTATTAAGTACCTGGAGGTTATCTTCAAAATCGAAATACCAAATAATGATTAAACTAGAACTACCAAAACTCCCAAGTAATAGAATTGTTGAAGGAAAGAAAACAATGACGAAAGAGAATGATATTTACAACCCAAACAAAAAAAACCCCAAAAATCTTGTGTAGGGAAGTTTGTTACACCTGGTGAGGACAGGACACCTCAATAGGGACTATAGTATATTATTCTAATGGTATAATTCATACAACAATATTAGTTCTCTTCTCTAACCCTCAAGCTGGGAGTATATATATATATCATGCATATAAGCCCAGTTTGGAACAGATCAATTCCTACATATTATGGATGGTTATGTAAAGATATTCATCATAAGTCGGTCTACAAACTGATTAATTCCCACTTATTAGTAACAACTTGTCATGTGTATAGCAACTTGATTATCACACAATAGTGGGATAGGAGTAGAAGCTGAGAATCCTAACTCTTGAAGGAAGTGTTGTAACCACTGGAACAACTACATTTTGTGTTTTCTTCTTCTTCTTCTTCTTCTTGGTTTTCCATGTTATAAGATTTCCTCCCAGAAAAAATACAATATCTCGAGTCGAGATAGCCTGCCTACCTGAAGGTGATCCTGCCCAGAATGCATCAATGTAGCCTTCCAACTTCTAAGGGCTAGCGAGATTCTCAGGGCTTCTAAGAACAAACTTAATTCTAACTCTGAAAATATCCGACTTTGTGATGGTGTCGGCTAGGATCATAAAAAAAAAATGTATAGGAGTGTTAATAGCAGCAATCGAATCTTCTCAAGGACATGAGATAAATTGATTCGATCTTGCCGCCTCAATTCCCAATAATTAAATACGTCTAAGAAATATGTTCTGAACGAGAAACCCCTGTTCCACCTTGGATCGGTCAATTTCGGCCATTCCGGCTTGTGAACAAATAGAAAGAGTAGAGTAGATTAGAGTAAGAAGCAGAAATTCGTAGCCGTGGACTGTGGTGGACGAAGCTCAAGTTGCGGTTGCCATCTGAAACTGATTCTTCTTATTTCTCCAAGGCTTAAGGTAACTATGAGACTTGGAAATATAAAAGGCAAAAGCATCGGAATGTGGTATTAGGTGGGTAGGTGTTAGGACTTGGGATTTGTTTATTTACAAGAAAAATCAAATTTGATTTTTTTCTTTTTTTTTCTCAATAACCAATCCAATCACTTCATTACGATGTTCTTTTTAAAACATTATAATAAATAAAATTCATTAAATTACTGTATATCATTTGGCTTAATAATAGCCACAAGTAATAACATTTTTATTAATTAGTAATATTTTATGAGATAATAATTCTGGTGATGCTTCTTTTGCCACCTATGATCATTTGATTGAGATGGTTAAATTTCTTACTTATTACTTTTTTGATTGTAATTTTTCTCATACTAGCTAGGAGACAAGGGAATTGTATTGCTCATATTTTTACTAGACATGTAAGTGGTTTTTTCGGGATAAATGGAGAATGTTTCTCCACATCTTAATGCTTTAATTTTAGCTGACTTGATTGCTCTTGATTAATAAAATCTATAGCTTTCTTCTAAAAAAAAGATTAGTGGCAAGGGATATCAAAAATCGTACATAAGAGATCTTAGCCTCATGAGAGAATCTCTCATCATAATCAATATTATATATGACACAAAATCGAAGAACATGAACATAAAGGATAGATAATCTAGGCTTACTTGGAGTCAACACCAAAGAAGAGAAAACCTTTAGGAGTCAGCACTAGATCATTGGGACAATTGCACTGAAAATAATCTATTTATAGGAGTACATTATTGCTCATATATAGACTACAACAACAACAATAAAGTCTTAGTCTCAAAATTCAGGGGTCGGTTATTGATCCTCAACAAATTAATTAGAATTGGTTATATATATTCTTTTTCTCCATTTTATTTTATCTAATGTCACTCTCTCTATTACTTCCTTAATTGACATATTATTCTTTATTACTTCTATTAATGTTATTTTTGGTCTTCCTCTACATTTTTTTGTTCCCTCAATTTGGATCAACTAGCTTTTCCTTATTGGTGCATTAGTTGCTCTCCTCTAAATATGAGCAAACCATATCAAGCGACTTTTTCTCATCTTTTCATCTATAGGAGTTGCCCCTATCTTTAAGTAGATTTCCTCATTTTGAATCCTATCTTTTTGTGTATTTCCACTTATCCATCATAACATTCTCATTTTAGATACACTTATTTTGATATGTTGCTTCTTGACAACCTAACATTCGATAACATTGAGCATAGTTGGTTGTATAGTAGTCTTATAAAATTTTCCTTTTAATTTAATAGGTATTCTACAATTGCACAATACTCCTGATGCGCTTCAACCACCTCGCTCTTATCCTATTATTCACATCCTCTTCAATCTCTACATCTTTATGAAGTATTGATCTAAGATATCCAAAGTTGTCACTCCTTAGTATCTCTAGACCATCAAGTCTTACTGCCCCTTTGCTTCTGTTTCTACTTTTACTAAACTTAATCACATTCCATGTACCATGTTTTACTCCTCCTTAAGATATTCAAAGTTGCTACTCTTTAGTATATCTTGACCATCAAGTCTTACTGCCCTTTCGTTTATGTTTCTACTTTTACTAAACTTACATTCCATGTATTGTTTTAACCCTACTTAATTAAAAGCCTTTAGATTCTAAAGTGCCTCATCAAATTTTTAACTTGGAATTAACTCTACTTGTAGTTTTATCTACTAAAATTATATCATCTACAAAAAGCATACACCAAGGGACTCCCTTTTAGATTGATTTAGTAATCCTATTTGACCGCTATACATTACTAACATTAGGAAATAGAATAATCGGGAATCTCGAGCTCATCCATCACTAGTGCAAAGAGATATAGACTTAATGTTGAACCTTGATACAAACCTATAATGATAAGAAACTCACTTGTGATTTCTCCACTTGTTCTCATACTAGTTGTAATTTCGTCATACATATCCTTAATCAACTTTATATACTTTAGAGGAACTTATTTCCTTTTCAAAACCAACCACATAACCTTTCTAGGAACTCTATCACATGCTTTCTCAAGATAAATGAAAACCATATGAAATATTTACAAGCCTTTCTATATTTTTCCATTAGGTGTCTAAGATAATAGCTTCCATGGTAGATTGTCCTAGCATAAAGCCAAAATAATTTTTCATATGTTGTTATTTCATGTCTTAACCTATGTTTAATCACTCGTTCATAAAGTTTTGTAGTATGACTCATAAGTTTATTACACATATAAAGACTACTAAACCCTAATTCTAATTGACTTAAAAGACCTATTTCTAATTGACTTAGAGCTCGTTTGGGATGAGCTACAAGCTTCAGCTTATTTGGATTTTTAGCTTCTTTTTTGTATTATTTATAGGTTCCATTGCATTTTTTGGTACTATTCATGGGTCCCATTGTACTATTCAACTAGTTTTTAACCTTATTTCCTACACTTTCAATAAAAAAAAAAAAAAAAAAAAAAAAAAAAAAAAATCAGTTTCAGCTAAATAAGCTATTCCCAAACAGACCCTAAGGGTAGGTAAAATAACCTTTACTCTAATAAAATAATAATCTAATTCTAAATGCCTTGGGAAATTCAATTGTTAATTACAAAAATAACCTTTACTCTAATAAAATAATAATCTAATTAACTATTAAGCTCTAAAATAAAATTCAATTGTCCAATAAAAATGCAATTGACTCCAATATCAAATAAGACTAAATGAAATAAATTATTCCTTTTGCTTTCCACATCAATACATCTTGGGTATAGCCCTTGGCAATTAATTGAGATTTGAGATGTTCAACATACCCATCAGGGAGAAATTAACAGCATACACCCATTTATAACCAATAGTAAGTTTCCTAAGTGGAAAACCCGAAGTCCCACTTTAATGTAAAGTGGTCATTATCAATTTCATGGCATGTCACCAATTTGGGTAAGATACTGCATCCTAATAACAAGGTGGGTTTCCTATTTCCCGCCCCGCCCCGCCCCGCCCCGCCCCGCCCCGCCCCGCCCCGCCCCGCCCCGCCCCGCCCCGCCCCATCAAGCACTCAATATATTTTTATTTTTATAATTGATTGAAACTTGATTTAAAATATTTACAACAATAAGAACTCATAAAATATCACAAATCAAATTCTAACATTACAAAACCTTACAAATAAAATATAAAAACTATAATTCAAGTCTTAAAGAAACATCTAAACAATTCAATTTTAACAATACAACAATTAAAAATCATAAACATTTCAAATATTTTTTTATAAGTATAAAAATTTAAAATATTTGAAATGTTTTTTATCTACCTATCAAAAATAAATAAATAAATAATCACTTCAAATATTAGAACATAAAAACATAAATTCAATAACACAACACGAAAAGATATAATAAACCCAAAATTTAAATATGAAAGAATATACATATGCCTTATAATAAAAATTTAAAAATAAAAACCTATAAATGTATATAATATATTTTTTGATATAAGTGAGTTAGGTGCATGTCCAGGGTAACAATCCTTGTGGACTTTGTCGCATCTACTGAGTAGGGTGGGTAAAACCCACTTTATTCATTTACCCGCCGGATAATTTCAAATTGCCATCCCACCGGTGAGGTCACTTCACCACTATACTATTTTAGAGCTAGATTGTTCTAGATGAATACCACCTAGTGGTCCTATCAAAAAATAATAAAAAAAAAAAAAAAATACCACCAAGTGGTATCATTGATATAACCCACTCTTTTTTATAAATACTAAAAATGCATTAAAAAGAGCAAAAGTGGCACCATCGTGGTACACAAAAATTATACAAAGGTAAGCCCCAGAATTTTTTTTTTTTTTAAATGAATAATACAAATACAATATGTAATACTCGGAATAAAAAAATTAATTAAAAAAAGACTTAAAAGGTTGGGTATTTAAGTAAATTTTTTGTGGGGTTAATTTTAGAATTAATATTATTAAGGGAGTTCTTAGAAAATAAGGTTGAAACGCTAGCTATTTATAAGTTAATTAAGTTACAGTATAATTACAAATATTTTGAGAAAGGAGATTAATCAAAATATTTATAAAAAAAAATTGATAGTATACTTAGATAAGAGCTTTAGAAATTTCATTTTTCGTCAAATGTAAGTTTTATATAAAATTAGTATATTTTTATATGAATATTTTTAACTAGTAATGAGATTATCTAAATATTTAAAAAAATTTATGATATAAACAAAGGAGAAGGATTTAGATTTAGATTTTTGGTATTTTGAACGCTCAGTAGCGGTTTCTATCTCAAAAATCTAGAACCTATTTGGTAGAGAAATTTAAATAATATTGTTTGTAATTTTTTAAAATACATGTGAATGAAAAAATATATAAAAATATATATAAAATTATTTAAAAACTGAAAATATAAATTTAAACTTACCTACCAAATAAAAACCAAATCTTTATTATGACCTTTATTGCGTTAACCGCGATAAAAACTATAGATTTTTACGTTTTTGTTAAGATTTGAATCGCTAGGTGTTTGGGAGATTCTGCACAGGCCTTTCTTTGTGAGAAATAGTGCCGAAGTGATGGAGTTTGGGAGTTTGGGAAAACAAAAAGACCAGTAGCTAGTCTAGGCTTGAGGCCTGACAATCAAATGTAAAAAAACAAATGGCGTATTCGTAAGTGTCCACGTGATTTGACTTTTGTAGTATATAGTACTTGTACTTAGTTTTTTCCTCATCTCAAGAGAACTAATGGTGGCAGGAGAAAAGAAAAAAGAAAAAAGAAGAAGAAATACACGTATAGAAGAAGATGGGTCCAGGTGATTGTCCTTTACAAATTGACTTATGACTTTATTATTAAAGTGTATTTGACAAAAATAAAAAAAGTTATTTTATTTTATTATTTAATTTATTATTATTATTATTTTTGAATTTTATTATATTATTTATAAATCTTATTATATTATTTTAGTTAATTTTTATTTTTATTTATAATATTTTTAAAATTTTTTTAATTTTAATAAAATAAGTTGACTTCAAACGAATCTTTAAGGACAAAAAGTAAATAAAAAAAAAATATCTATGTGGATTTTTGGTTTGAAAAACAGTGGATTATTTGTTAAGTTCAGTGAGTAGACAGAATTTAAAAAAAAAACAAATGGCGTATTCGTAAGTGTCCACGTGATTTGACTTCTGTGTGATATAGTACTTGTACTTAGTTTTGTCCTCATCTCAAGAGAACTAATAGTGGCAGGAGAAAAGAAAAAAGAAAAAAAGAAAAAAAGAAGAAGGAATACACGAATAGAAGAAGATGGATCCAGGTGGTTGTCCTTTACTTTCATAAAAAAAAAAGTGGTTGTCCTTTACAAATTGACTTATGAATTTATTATTAGCGTGTATTTTACAAAAATTAAAAAGTTAATTTATTTTATTATTTAATTTATTTTTGTTATTATTTATAAATTTTATTACACATTTTAATATTATTTATGAGTCTTATTATACTATTTCAACTAATTTTTACCTTTATCTACGGTACTTTTAAAAAGTTTTCAATTTTAACAATATAAGTTAATCTCAAATAGCCCTTTAGTGACAAAAAGTAAAGAAAAAAAAAATTATGTCTATGTGGATTTTTGGTGTGAAAAACAATGGATTATTTGTTAGGTTTGATGAGGAGACAAAATTTACACATATAAATTAATAATGGTTCTGAAATATAGGATAAGTTCTCCATGATGCTATTTTTTTTCCTTATGAGGAGAGTTAATATTGAGAAATTATTGGAAATTTTTAGCAGTTTCTCTTCTAGTCGAGTATCGTTATAAGTTTTTTTAAAATTATTGATTATTGAGTAAATGGTACTTGAAAAATTGTTTTAGGTAATATCTAAGGATTTTAAAAGAAGTTTTAGGAAAAAGATCTTTTGTGGTAAGTTAATTAAAGTAACCTTATCTTAATTAGTTTTATTTTGCTTGTACTGCTATATTTCTCAAGAGATTTGGATGTCGTTTCAGCCTTGGCATATTTGTCAAAACTACCAAAACATTAGACATTTGTAGGCCCAAATTAACCCAATAACATGTTACGCAAAACGTTAACAATTTTACTCTGGAGGTTGCTGAATGCTGATAAGCGATAACATATATCAAAGACGGATGTAAATAGTAAACAAAAACAAGTAGAAAGAAGTGCAAAAAATCAACAGAATCCATGCATCAATAAAAAAAATTGATCCAATGATATATATATATGTGGGATAGAAAAAAACCTCTTGCAAGGGACGAGGAGGAAGAGAGTCCTGTAACAGCTTGAGACGTGATATATAAGCGTCAGGAAGCACATCTGCACGTGTTGACATATACTGTCCAAGTTTCACCCACAAACCTCCCAACTCTACTATCAAACTGAGCACACGCTTAGCATTGCGCTCATGAGCTTTTTCCCATAAAGTATTAGGATTGCTAGCCCATTTTTCTCTTTGCTGTAAAACCTTCGCAGATATCCAACCAAAAAAAAAAAAAATTAATAAAAGCCACATTAAAACATTGATCAAGACAAGACAAAAAAATTACCTTATAGTCTAGGTATATTACTAGAGCCATTGTAAATACTCTCACACGTCTTCTGAATATGTTTCCCCATCCCTTTGCCTTTGGCAAAATCTATTAACAGAAAAAGAAAAAATACGAGTCCAAGCAAACCAGCAGCATATATAGACAAGCTCAATCAATGCAGCGTAGAAAAAGCAAAAATAAAACTAGAGATACATGTATATTGCTAACCCTTCCCTCCCTATCAACGCCTTCATTTCCTGAGAGAGAAACAAACCTGCTGGAAAATCTGGATGATTCTTCGGGGAAGATAACTGATGGCCATTCCGGGGTTGATTGTCGATTACAGAGAACGCTAATTATGTTATGCAATTTAGAGAGAGAAGGATTAATGAAAAATCTCAAAATTCCTTATGAAATGATATGAAAAGAAATTGAGGCAAACTGTAAAGTGAAATAAATACCATTCCAGCACGTAGATATCATAGAACGGTAGAAGCCATATATAGGGTATTCTCTGTGCGCCCGCCATTTCATAGCCACTCTCTCACACGAAAAGACAAAATCTACTGTGTGTGTGTCGCACTAAAAAACTTGTAAATGTTTTCTCTACTAAGTGTAGAAACGTACCATTTCACTTGACTTTTGCTGTTCTTACCCAAACCAAACGCACCCAAATGGTGAGTATTTTTATTTTATTTTTTTGAGAAACACACACATATACAAGAAAAGGGGATAAGATGAGGGAATATACCCACACGACAACATCAAAATTAAATTGATTTCGACAGTCGCAATTCATTTTGCTCCTCACTCTTTTTATTATAATTTATAGGTAATAGAAATAGTCTAATAGATAGGAAAAAATTGGCAAATGCCCTTTTTAAAAAAACAATCTAGCGTTTTACTCCCTTTTTCAAACTAATTAAGGAAATGCCTCTTTTTTGAAACTCGATTTACTCAAAATTGAGTTTAAAAAAAAAAAAATTTGGAACCCTATATTGTTGTTTTAAAGAGCCTATAGTGACGTTTTAAAAACCTATAGTGGCATTTTGGATCTCAAGCTCTTCAAAACGCCACTATAGATTCTTAAAACGTCACTATAGAGCTTAACTCGATTTTGATAAAATTGAGTTTCAAAAAAGAGACATTTTCCTAATTAGTTTGGGAAAAAGGCAAAACGCTGGATTGTTTTTTTTAAAAGGGCATTTGCCAATTTTGTCCCTAATAGATACGAATTGCATCCAAATTCACAATTTTATTTTTATTTTTTTATAAAATTTAGGCCATTGTAAATGGTGAATATTTTTTATCCATTATTGAATATATGAACCATTAAATTTCATTAATTATTCATAATAACATAAACCAATAAGTTCTTAAATTAAATGTGAAAATTAGTGTGTTAATAGGATGTGCCTGTAGGTCGGTCATTTCTCCTTTTTTTATTGGTAATAAAATATAAGCTTTGTTGGTCTTGGTCTTGCTTTTGCAAGTCAAGCAACAAAAATTATATGGGACAAAAACAGTAACAAGTAGACCAAATATGATATTGTAAATAGTGAATTATTATTTTTGTCCATCATTACTGACTATATAAACCATTACATTTCATCAACCATTTATGATTGTACAAAGTGAATACTTTTGTCCACTTCAACTATATAAACATTACTTTTTTCTCAATCATTCATTATCACATAAATCAATAAATTATTAAACAGAATGTGAAAAATGACGTGTCTGAAGGATTTGTTTGTAGGTCGGTCTTTGTTTTTTGTTTTTTAATGGAAAAATATAAGCTTTGTTGGTCTTGTTCTTTGCTTTTGCGAGTCAAGCAACGAAAATGATATGCGACCAGACCGAACTGTGCAATTGAGAATAATGAATATTTTTTGTCCACTGGACCATATGAACCCTTACTTTTTACCAACCATTCATGATCACATTGATCAATAAGTTATTAAATTGAATATGGAAATGGTGTGTCAGTAGGATGCATCCGTAGGCTAGCCTTTATTTTTTTTTTTTGCTAAAAACGTAGGCTAGCCTTTATAGATATATATATATATATATATATATATATATATTCTTTTTCATTTTTTAAATGGTAAAATATAAGCTTTGTTGGTCTTGGTCTTTTCTTTTGCAAGTCAAGCAACGAAAATGATACGAGACCAAGACAGCGGTAAGTAGACCAAACTATACGATTGCTATACTTTTCATCCACCATTCACAATTTTACAAAATGAATATTTTTTGTCTACTACTACCTATATGAACCATTAATTTTCATCAATCATCCAAGATCTTACAAATCAATAAACTATTAAATTGAATGTAGAAAATGGTGGGATGTGCTGTAGGCTGGTCTTTCCTTTTATTTATTTATTTTTAATGGTAAAATATAAGCTTTGTTGGTCTTGGTCTTTGCTTTTGCAAGTCAAGCAACGAAAATGATACAAAACCAAAACAAGGGCAAGTAGACCAAACTATGCGATTGTGAATAATGAATATTTTTTTTCTGCCCTATTGGCTATATGTACCATTACTTTAATTGATCATTCACAATTTTCCAAAATGAATATTTTTTGTCTACTACTATATAGACCATTACTTTTCATCGACTATTCACGATTACACAAATTAATAGCAACTGTAGTTATGTTTTATGTGAGTTTCTTTTATTTATACATGGAATTAACATGGGCCCAATGGTTTAACAAGTGTTCCAAGCTCTCTTGTTAGACTTTGAGTGGATTAGGGGTGTGTGTGGGTCGAATTGGGTTGGTAAAGGCCAATATTTCTATCCAATCCGCCACTAGTGGGTTGAGAAAATTCCAATCTGCCATTGAACTACCAAAGTCTAAATTTGGCGGATTGGTTACAAATTTTGGTGGTTTCAACTTGGCGGGTTAGATGGGTTCAGACTTCAATGGGTTGGCATTAACAATGTTCTTTTAAAATCAACTATCACGAATTACAATTTGTTATTGAATAATCTCAGAATATAACTAATGCACACAAAAAAAATCCAAGGTAGATTTCATTGAATAATCTCAATTCCATCACAAAAATAGGATCAATGAAAAAGAGATATATCATTTCTAACAGACCTTGTCTCCAAAAAAAAAAAAGTAGGTTGCTACCTTACAATCGAGGGAAATTAAATCAACAAATCCAAAGTCTTAACATTCCCAAAGTCACATCAATGATTCAAAATAATAAGATACCAACATAACAAATAAACTTCAAAATGGTATGCATGTTCTTAAAAACAATTATCACAAACTACAATCAATTACTATATATAGAGTATATATATACTTTTGATAAACTATAGAGTATATATAACCAACCTTGGTGCCTAAAGTAACCATATTACAAACTATAAGAACCACTAAGAGTATTACATGTGCACAACAGTACAACTAACTCTATTATTATAAACTAAATGACCTCTAGCTTTTCAAAAAGGTTAAGGAAGAAAAAGACAAAACAACAAGAAAGAGGGAGGGAGAGGAAGCGGTTGAAGGTGAAGGCTAAATACAGAGTGTAGTATATGGTTGAAGTGAGTTTAGGGTTTTCATGTTGACTTTTTATATTTTGTTTAAGGAATTGATTACTGATTATCTGTAAAAATTGATTAGGTGAATTGATTAATTTTGAATACAGAAGATATGGTTGAACAATTTGAACTAATATATATATATATATATATATATATATATATATATATATATATATATATATATATATATATATATATATATATATTTATATCTATATTATTTATGTATAATTGAACGAGCGGGTTGGCAATTTTTCAATCTTTTACCCAACCCAATCCACTATTTTGGGCGTCTAACATGCCCAACCCAAACTGCCTAACTTGATAACCCGCACGGGGAGGGCAAGTTGGCTGCGGGTTGGGCGGGTCAAGCAGATATTTTGCACACCCCTAGAGTGGACCCAGATGTGGAATGACCCCTTCTGCCCTCCAATCCACTACTCCTTTATATTTCCCTTAACTACTGGTTGCCTCCTTTTTTAGTGAGCTTGGTTCATAATAATGGAGGTAAACATTTGAATCTGGTTTTGATATTACTCTAGCCATGGGTTATAGATAGTTAATTTAGTCAAATGAATTTTGGGCCCTCCTCACACACATAGGTGGGCCTTAATGCTAAGCTTTCGTGGACTTCTTTCTTTCTTTCATCCTTGTTCAGCCTGTTAGAAATACTGAATTCAATAGTATTGTATTTCACAGTAAAAGAATATACATAAGTGCCTTTATATAGGAGGCAGATGTGTGCAGTACAAGTAAGAGTGTAGTACAAGTATATGTGCTATACAAGTAACTTAGGTGGGCCTAAAGCCCACAACACTAAAACACGTTAACAACCCCCCTCAAACTCAAGGTGGGTGTGAGACCAACTTGAGGTTGTCAACCAAAGCACGAAGGCATCCCTTAGGATGTGACTTGGTGAAGATATTTGCAAATTGATCTTTAGAGGATATTGAGAAGAGCTTGAGAGCACCATGGACAAGATGATAACAGATAAAATGATAATCAATCTCGATGTATTTAGTCCGTTCATGGAAGACATCACTGTGAGTAATAAGAATGGTACTCTGGTTGTCACAATAAAGAGGAATAGTAGAGGATATGGACTCACCTAAGTCCTTAAGAAGTTATCGTAGCCAAAGGAGCTCAAATGTGATATCAGTAAGGGCACGATATTCTGCTTCAGTACTGGAGCAGGCCACAAGGTTTGTTTCTTGCTTTGTCAAGAAATCAAAGAAGAACTAAGGAGAAAGTAATAACTAATGGTGGACCTACTATCAGTGGGATTTCTTGTCTAATCAGTATTAGAGAATGCACGGAGAATAAGAGGAGACTGAGCTAAGTAGAAAAGGTCATGGAAGAGAGTGCTCTTCAAGTATCAAAGAATGCGCAGAACAACAGTATAGTGAATCGATTGTGGAGCAGACATATATTGGCTCACTTGATGAACAATGTAGGAGATGTTTGGATGAGTAACAGTGAGATAAATTAGGTTGCCAACCAATTGTCTGTGAAGAGAAAGATTATACAATGGTTTCCTCTCCCTTCCCCTCGAGGGAGTCAGATGTGCATTAAATTCAATTGGAGTGTTAACAGTCTTGCTGTTAGTGAGTCTAACTCGAGACAAAAGTTCAGAAGCATATTTGGCTTGAGTAATATAAAGACCACTTGTGGAATAAGTGATTTTAAGACCTAAGAAATAGCTGAGATGTCTAAGATCTTTCATCTCAAATTGCTGATTGAGAAAATCCTTGAATTCTTGAATGCCACTGAGATCATCATCAATTATGATTATATCATCCACATATAGAAGAAGCAAAATAGTTCCTTTGTCAGTGCAATGAAGAAATAAGGCAGAATCATAAGGACTGGTAGTGTAACCCAAGCAAAAAATGGTGGAGTTGAACTTGGCAAATGAAATTCATGGAGCTTGTTTAAGGTCATAAAGTGCATATCGAATGTAACAAACTTTGTTTGATTCAAAAGAGAGACCAAGAGGAGATTGCATATAAAATTTTTCACTTAAATCCCCATTAAGGAAGACATTTTTAACATTCATCTGAAAAAGGTCTTATTTACTAGCAGCAGCAACAACTAAGAGGGCACGAACAAATGAGATACAAGCAATCGGAGCAAAGGTCTCTTCACAATCAATCCCATACTCCTGTGTAAAATCCTTTTGCAATAAGACGAGTCTTATAGTGCTTAATGGACCCATCAAAGCGAGTCTTGATCTTGTAGATCCACTTACAACTAACCACAGACTGTCTAGGAGGGAGAGTAACCAAATCTCAAGTATGGTTTTTGGATAATGCATCAAGTTCCTATTTCATCACAATCTACCATAAAGGATCAATGGAGGCCTCACGATAAGTGTGAGGCTTGTGGAGTGTAGTAAGGGCAATGTAACAGTGATAGTCAAGTAAATGTGCAGGAATGGATTTTACCCAGGTTGAGTGACAAGGTGGAATGTTTTGTGGAAGATCTTCAAGCAAAGTAGAAGTAGGGGACCCAAGCTCAAAGTGGGGTAGTTTGTCATCAACCATATTCATCTTCCACCTGTCCAGAAGAAGCATAAAAAATATCTAGAGGTTGGATAGAGAAGTCCAAAGGAGGATCAAGAGTATTTGTAGAAGGAACATGAGACTCATTTGGAAAGATTTCTAAAACAAAGGAGATAGTCAAGGAAGAGCGAAAGTGAGAGAGTTCAACAAACAAGCGGTGTTCCCAGAAGACAACATTACGGGAAACATGAAGACGATGAGAAACAGGATCATAACACTGATAGCCCTTTTGAGTTTCGCCATAGCCAACGAAACAACAAAGTCTAGATCGAGGCTCAAGTTTGTTGTGCTCATGAGGCTGAAGAAGAACGAAACAAGCAGATCTGAAGGAGCGAAGGTGATGATAGTTAGGAAGTGACCCAAAAAGGTGCTCATATGGAGTTTGATTGTGGATGATAGTGCTCAAAATTTGGTTAATAGCATGAATGGCATGAAGAGCAGCTTTACCCCAAAATGGGGCAGGAAATTTGGCAGAGAGAAGAAGAGCACGAATAGTGTCAAGAATATGACGAATTTTTCGTTCGTCTCGACCATTTTGCTGAGAGGTACCTGGACATATTAGATGATGTATAGTGCCATAGGAATGCAACAGAGCTTGAAAAGCATATTAAGTATATTCAAAAGCATTATCAGATCGAAAAATTTTGATACGTTTAGAGAATTGTGTTTCAACCATTTTTGCAAAGTTACTGTAGATTGGTAAAATTTCAGAACGAGATTTCATAAGAAAAATCCAACAATAACAAGAATAATCATCAATAAAAATAACAAAATATCGATATCCATCAATACTAGTAACAGGAGAAGGTCCCCAAACATCATAATGAATTAACTCAAAAATACTATTAGAGATAAATTCACTATTATTGAAAGGAAAAGCTGGTTGTTTCCCTAACTGGCATGAAGTATAATCAAAATTGTCTTTGGACACGGAGCCTAACAGACCCTTAGAAGCTAACTGTTGTACCAGAGAAGAGGGTGTATGACTAAAACAAGAATGCTAAAGTGCGAGAGAAGGTAAGGAAGAAATTGTAACAACTGTAATAGCAACTAAAACAGGAGCAACTGGTGAAATATGAAGATTATCCATGAGAAATATACGCCCAACTCGAGGACTGGTCCCAAGCTCCTACCTCGTCCTCAGATCCTGCAGAATACATCCAGAATAGTAAAAAATAAGGCAATATCCTAGTTCAGCTAATTATCCCATAGAGCATAAATTATAGGATAAGTTTGGTACATAGAAGACCCCAGGAATGGAGAAGTTGGAGGTCGAAACAAAACCTAAACTATTTCCATACATGGTCGAACCATTGGCTATATAAATATTAAGAGGATGTGGTGTAGGGTCAAGTTTGGAGAATAAGGACGAGTGAGGTGTCATATGATTGTAATAGGCAGAATAAAAAAGCCAAGTGTGAGACTTACCGAGTAAAACTAAGAGAGCAATGGAAAGAGATGCATTACCAGCCATATGAACAGCCTGAGCTATGATGTCTTGTAGTTTAGTAGGGGAGAGATTGATAGTGGATCCAAAAGACTGGGACTCAGCTGAAATAGAAGGCATTGGCGAAGTAGACTTAGTATTAGCAACAGCAGCAGTAGATTTGTTGCGACGATAACAAGTCTCAATAGCGTGGCCAGAATTCTTGCAATAGTTGTAGAACTTTTTGTTGGTCTACTTGCAACGATTGCTAGAGCCAGAGGAATCAAACCTTGATTGCGGAGGTTGCTCTATTGGTGGAGTAGAAGGAGCAATGGCCAGAACATTAAGCTTATTCTGGGCTTGAAGGGTTACAAGATGAGCTTCTTCTCCAACCAACTCGTTTACAACAGTATCAAGAGAGGGAGGAGGACTGTGATTAAGAATTTGACCTCGAATGGGCTCATACTCCTTGTAAAGTGACATCAGGAATTCATAGAGATGAAATTCACCTCTAACAGTATCATATTGCTGAGCTTCTTTTGAGCATGCCCGAGTTGGATTAGAAAGGTCAATTTGGTCCTAAATGAAGCGAAGCTGATCATAGTAGTCATTGATAGATTACCCTGGTTCTTGCCTGAGTTGATGCAATTCAACCACTAACTGATATTTCATGGATCCGTGAGTAATGGAGTATCTTTTGGCCAACATATCCCATACCGATTTTGCATCATCAGAGCTGACCAACAGATCAGAGATGGAAGAAATGGAAGTGTTTCAAATCCATGTGAGGATCATGTGGTTATGACTATCCCATTCAATCAAGTGACTGAGGAAGGCAGCATTTTCTTCACTTGTCCCCTTGACAGGAATAGTAATTGCACCAGTACAATATTGCCAGAGCACGCAACCCTTAAGAAAACTGCACATAGTTTGAGACCAACATAAGTAATTCTTATTCCCTTCTAATATAGTATTGATGGGGCAAGGAAGAAAAATATCATTTTTATCGATTTAGAGACACAATATGCAAAAACAGACTACAAAAATGAAATCTACGTGAAAAACTAGGTAAGGAGAACCTGGACAGCAAAAAGTCAACCCTAGAGAAAAGCCAACGGTCAACGGTCCGATCAAAGTCAACGGTCCACTCGATCAACGGTCAGAGGTAATGATGCCAGCAAGATGACGTGGCACTGGCGTCAGCAGATGACTACATGCTGATGTAAGCTAGTGCTGATGTGGCACTGTTGACGTCACGGGTGACATTCGCCTATAGCGAAGAACCTTTGCGCGACGCATGGGGGCGCGTGCAGTCTCCGATAGCTTCTAAGCTTCCACGAATGTGTAGATCGGTGCAAGATGATCTCAGTGGTACTTGCAGAAAATTAATCGGAGCAATATTCTTGGCGATGATGAAAAGAGCAGTGGTCTTTGCGGTGTGGAACTCCTCAACAGCAGCAGTTGCAGGTTCGGAACCCAAGGATGACGGCTGGTAGACATCGGAGGTTCTACGGTGAAAGGCTACGGTGGCTACTGTGACGCAGAAGCGAAGTTGAGAATGGAGTAATACCAATAATGACAAGGCTGCTAAGAAAAGGTTAGAGCAATGGCTCTAATACTATATTAGAAATATTGAATTCAATAGTATTGTATTTCACAATAAAAGAATATACATAAGTACCTTTATATAGGAGGCAGGTGTGTGCAGTACAAGTAAGAGTGTAGTACAAGTATGTGTGTTATACAAATAATCTAGGTGGGTCTAAAGCCCACAACACTAAAACACGTTAACACAGCCCAAGCACATGGGCTGCATAAATGCTTTCGGTGTGAACTTTCAGGGCTGGGGTAAGATGGGTTGTTGTCCTAAATTTGCCTCCAAAGAGTAGTAGACCTCGTTCTGCAAACCTGGCATAGAGAGCAGTAGATCTCCTTCTTCATCATGTCAAAGACTCGTGGGAGATCTTACAGCAGCTTGGCAACCATATGCCATTAGATCACTGGCCTCTGCAATTACTATTTTCTGGTTCAAGGCTGCACATATATGCAAACTGAGCATCAGCCTCATATGGAGCTACCACATATTCAATGGTCTCTAATCTAAGAACCTGAAAGGTCACCAAGGACACATTTACTAGCAGTAAATTAGGTCCCAAAGTTTATTAACTCTAAGTAATACTCATATAAAGAAATGGGAGCTTCTGACAAATAAAAAGCTTCTACAAATAAAAACGCAATGGCTAGTGTATGCATATAGCTAATAGTGATATGATAATTAGATACCTGTATCACTTGATGCGACATGGATGGATTGATACTCACTGCCCTCTACAAGTTATTAACAGTAAAAATTTATAAACAATAATTCTTCAAAACATATATAGGAATAATAGCATGAGAATATTAAAGAAGAAGATTCATTCTTGCTAATGCAGTGAGCTGTTAAAGAAAAGTATATGCTTTAAAAAGTTTTACTGACGAAATTACTACTGACAGGATTTTTAAATTCAACACAACTAATATGGTACATGATTGTTTTTCCGAATAATCAAAAATATTTTCTCAAGTTTCAATTTAGGGTAATTTTTCTAGATCAAATCACATGAAATTGTTCATAAATTTTGTGAAAATTGTTGTGTGATTGTGTGTGATAATTGAATGATGAGCAGAAACATGAAAAAAAGAGCACATACAAAAGTTTCTTGATCGCTATATCTATACTATTTATAAGACGATTCCCCTCTTTGGATTGGACCTTTAAATTACCCTTAAATCTTATCGGGGAAAAAATTTGAGGACAATCTGGTAAAAATATATCTCTAACTCTACTTAAAATGCCGACAAAATAAGATACTCTTCTACTAACCCATGTCTTCAAAAAAACAAACTTATCCAATTTTTTTTTTTTTTAAAAGGAAAATTATGACAATAGACAAAAAGAAAAGCCTCATCACACCCACAATGCATATGTGATGAGACTAGGATTATACTAAGCACTTGTGTTACAATGAACACAACCAATATAGAGTTTATATACTAAAAAATATTTGACTAACTATAAGTTAACCATAGACTAAACTAAATTTAATATTCATGTTCTACAAGTATATAGACTTACAATTGGTTTGTGCCACTTGGATCATAATATATCTAACAACCCCTCTCAAACTAAAGGTTAAAATTTGAGTTTGCAATGTCTTGAATTTATAGTTTGGTATGACACGGACACCTATGCTGCTTGACTAACTTGGTAATATCTTGTGCCGCCACTAATATGAAAGGATTACTCGTAAGGAAAATTTTTAGGTACTTTCGGAGTGTGGAGAAATGGTGCTCCTTTCTCTCACATTTATGGTGGACCCTATCATGAATTTAATGAACAAACCCCACCATGAATATGAGAGAAGGGAGCACTATTCTCTATAATTCGGGAGTACCTAAGAATTACTCGTAGGGAAAATTCTTAGGTACTCCCAAAGCATGGAGAAATGGTGCTCTCTCCTTTCACATTTATAGTAGACCCTATCATGAATTTAATGAGCGAACCCCACCATGAATGTGAGAGGATGAAGCACTATTCTCTATACTTTGAGAGTACCTAATAATTACTCTATAAGTAGGGCTGATGTGGTAGCACCTAGTAATATGATTGGCCTATAATTTATTTATTTATTTGAGATACATGAAACCCATACGTGTGTGAAGTCCAACTAATGGCAATTGTGAAACCCCTTGTGAGTCAGTACTTCGCCATAATACATGGCAATTTATGTGAGTGTGGCGATGGTTCCGGATTTTTGCTACTTTGTGACAAACTTTGACAGCAGCTGGCCAATCTTGATGACAGTAGCAGATCAGGTGTGATGAAGTTGCACAAAATACTAGATTGATGATCAGGGTTGTTCATGGTTGTGGCTGCGATGGCTTTTCGTTTACTGATATATGGTTGGCGAGATTGATGTTGTTGTGTGTGAGAACTTCCACTAAGTTGATCGAGGTTTGAGTGAATAGCAACTTTGATGAAGGACATGGTTGGGTTATTGCCCAATTGTAGAAGTCCTAGACCTTCTCGTGTGGATCGATAACCATGGGTTCAAGTTGATACAACAAGAAGTACCGTGTTGGCTCTGATACCGTGTGAAAATTGTTGTGTGATAATTGAATGATGAGCGGAAGTTTGGCCTAATGGACTATGTCTTTGTATTACTATTACAATGAACTAAATATAGGATTTATATACTAGAGAATGTTTGACTATCTTAATATGCTTATTCTATAACTATATAAGCCTACGATTAGTTTAGGCCACGCCATAATATATGTAACAATCACAAATATGTGCACAAATTTCAATTTAGGGTAATTTTTCTAGATAAAATCACATCAAATTGTTCATAAATTTGAACAAGATGGTAGATAGGCATAGGTTTAGCTCACTCAAAACAAATTGTACTAACCCCAGTAGGTTTAAATATTAATTAAATAATTATATTCGCCACTTTTTAAGAACTTTAGCTTTTGAGACAATTGACAATCTATCATAGTATTAGCAAAAGTGCCATTGAGTTCGAACACTATCTCCCTTGTATCTCCCATTCAAATGTTAAAAATGAAAATTTGGGCCGAGACATGAAAAAGAGTGTTAGAATATTAATTAAACTAGTTATAGACCCACGCGATGCATGAGAATATATAAATATTATGCAATGGGATGTAGTATTATTGACATTCCATTTTGCAACCCGCATTTAACTTCACATGAAGGGTAAAAGGGTAATTTTATCTTAAAAATATACATCTTAATTCTGGCCATTAGGCCCTTAATCTCATTTTACTAAAATGATCTTGATGTTGTAACGATCAAATCGATTGGTCATAGGTTCTAATCGGATCATCAGATTGAAAGATATCATTAAATCAAGTTTTAATGGTGAGATGCACTATCACAAATTGAGTTTGACTATATGTGATTATGAACAATTAATTCCAATTGGTCATAATTATAATCAATTTGAGATTAATGATGTTTTATAATTTGATTGACTAGGACTACATTTTATGGTAAGATTCCATACATTTAATTAATTAGATAGTCAAACATTAATTATTCAATGAGTGATTTGTGTAATTATCTTTTTAATTAGGTTAAATTTAGAACTAATTAAGTCTGAAATGGAAGTGATTGGAGCTTATTAATGTTAATTGGAAAATAATTTGGGACCTATTAATGTTAAATGTGCTGAAATTATTTTCTAACAAATGACTTATACTTTCCATTTCATTGATATCTCTCAGAATATTTTGAATCTATGAATGAAATTAATTTTTCTAGAAACTAGACATCCAGGGCTTCAATTTGAGCATAAGAACGAGACAATTTCGATCAGAATTAAGTAAGATATGAGTTTTTTGAATTTGCCTCTGCAGACTGTTACAGTAGCTACAGGAAAACCGATTTTGCTTGCTCTTTACTCCCACCAATCTCTATATTTAATATACCAGATTTCTCCAAAGTCTAAAATAAGGTCTAGCTTCATGATTATTTTTGATCATTTGTCAACCCTCATTAAATGACATTCCATTTATATTTTCTCTACCACTACTATATAAAGCCCCATCTCCTCCATTCCAAAGCACACCAAAACCCCCTCTCTTCTCCTCTCTTGAGTTCTAGCGAAATAGATTAGTCTTGTCATATCTTGGTCTTCTTGAGACTCAAGGTATTGAGTGAGACTCACTCTCCCTCTTCTAGTTCTTCTTTTCTCCTCCACCCTTAGGACTTCCACCAAAAGTCTCCTCCTCTATCGTGTGGATCTTGCATGCAAGTATAATATCTATCCTTAACTCATTTTTTATGTTGCTATAATGTTAATTTAAGATTAGAGCATGCTAGTGTTTATTTAAGTTCCTTGAATATGTTTGAATGTTCTTAAATGTTTTTATGTGTTCTTCACATGTTCTTAGTTGTTTATCACATGTTCATGCATAACACTAGTTTTGATCTTAAACCCACATAAAAAAATATGAAAAAGATGTTTGTTTTGTAGTTCTTCCAAATCCTTAAATCTAGGATATCACTATCCACACACATTCACTAGAATTTATTTTTTTAATCCAAATGCAATGCTTAATAAATTGAATTAGGGTTTATCACATGCACACACATTATATTCAACATGCAAATTGATTGATAACATATTGGATGATGTGATATGAATGTTGGCCACTATAGTCTAGAAGACCAGTTTCACCAGGCAAGGTGGGTGCCTAACACCTTCCCACCTTGTAACGTAGCCTCCAAGTTTAGATTAAGGGTTAGTAGATCAAATACTTATCTATTCAATTTTCAATTTCTAGATTGTAACTAGGAAACAAAGCAATGTACTTTATCTTTGATTGTATTTAGGACCAAAACCGTGTAATTTCCTATAATCAATATAAATTCAATTTCAAATTAATAAAATGAGGAATTTTTCAATCTTGGTTTTCTTATTTTCTCCAATAATTAAATAAGTGGCAACTTCATTGTAAAACCCTTAATCTAAATGGGAAAATATAATTAGTCAAACCTTTATTTTGAGAGGCAATAACATGACTCCACCCATTCACGTGGGTTTGACCCAACATCCAAAAGAAGGGACTGGGGGCACAGTCTCTCACAAGTATATAAAAAGTAACAATTACTTCAAGTATTATCTATTTTTAAGAAATGTACCATAAAAAAATTTGGGATGTTTTCGAGTTTTAAGGACTCTACCTAAAGTTGGGAGACCACTTGAAACAAGAAATTTACGTCCAAACACAAATAGGCTATTCAAGAATGAGAAATTTATGCCAAAAGGGACCACTCGACTGAGCAATTTATGTCCAAATACAAACAGGTCACTCAAGAATAAGAAATTTATGCCAAAGAGGACCACTCGATTGAGCAATTTACATCTAAATACAAACAGGTCACTCAAGAATGAGAAATTTATGCCTAAGGGGAACACTCGACCGAAAAATTTACGTCCAAACACAAAGAGGCCACTCAAGAATGAGAAATTTACACCAAGGGGACCACTCGACCGAGTAATTTACATCCAAACACAAACTGGCCACTTAAGAATGAGAAATTTACACCAAGGGGACCATTCGACCTAGCAATTTACTTCCAAACACAAAAAGGTCATTCAAGAATGAGAAATTTACGCCTAAGGCACTTGACCGAGCAATTTACGTCCAAATGCAAATAGGCCACTCAAGAATGAGAAATTTATGCCAAAGGGACCACTCGAATGAGTAATTTATGTCCAAACACAAACAGGCCACTAAAAAATGAGCATTTACGCCAAAGACACAAATAGTCATACATGACTCACACAAAAACACAACCACACAAGGTTTGCAAAAACAAACACACAAGATTCATGCAAACATGCAAGAATACAAAACATAACCATACATGACTCACATAAGAAAAAGAATAAAAAAACACACAAGACTCACATAAAACACCAAACAAACATGTGATCACAAAAGATAACGAAAGGATTAAAACAACAACGTAGGAGGCACACAAACATAGCAAAGCATGCAAACACACAAAAGCTAAATAAGATGGGCCTAGGCCCCAAGAAAAAACGAGGATGGGCCTAAGGCTTAACATAAAGCAAGGAGAGGCCTAAGGCCCAAACGGAGTATGAGATGGGCCTAAGGCCCAAGATGGAACAAGGACACAAACAAGCAAACAAACACATGAAAAAACACACGAGAAATCAAATATGCAAATGAGGACAGAAATGATTGCAAGAAAACATGAAAATACCAAAGACAAGCATAGACATGACAACTTCTAAAGAAGCAACAAACACAAAAACCACAAAGAACGAAGGATAACAAAGATGACACAAAGGACACAGAACTCAAGAAAAAACACTCTAAGAAAATAAGACATGAGATAGGACCATCCTAAAAGACATGGTAAAAATGGGAATTGAACACTTGATTCATTATGGATAACTTTTGAGATGTTCAATCATTAGGACACATCCTCCTTGTGGATTCCACCTTGACCATAGCTTGACTAATTTACTTTTTATTTTTTTTTACACTAACTTTTGCCTAGGCTGCCCTTATGGGTTTTCAACCTAGCAGGCATTTTTTTTACTTTTTTACTTTTTTTTTTTTTTACCTTTTTGTTTTAAGGTCCTAACTTTTGCCTAGACCGCCCTTGTGGGTTTTTAGACTAGTGGGCTCTTTAACTTTTACAAGAAGTAAACAAATGGGATGCAATGAACAAGCGGTATGACTTATCCTCAAAAAATCTTTTTGATTCAAAATTCTCAATACATGAGTTGCACAATTTACGTGATCTGATGTGGTTGCACCTCACAAGGTTGCCTATGTACCCAATAGGATCAACCCTAATGTAGTTCACATGAACAACTTCAATTGATTAGAAATGACTTTTACTTGGCTTATAATGAAAGCTTTGGTTCTTGGCCCACAAAAAAATGTGGCTATAGACCCGTAGGAGCTATTGTCGCGCAGTATAGGCCGCGTTTATAAACGCGGCTATAGCTGCATTTTTGGGGTCTATAGCCGTGTTTTTGAAATGCGGCTATAGCCCTTATTTCTTTTAGTGAAATGGATAACAAATGCTCAAAATTAATTTCTTGAGGGTTACAACTTGGTCAAGGATTACTTTTCATCACTTTTGAACTTTCGTCCAAAGTTGGCGGCTACAAAGTGGCCGCCAGAGCTGAAAAGTCACTTTTTGCCTATAAATACCCCATATCCCGTCAAATTAAAAAAAAAAAAGAAAAAAAAAAGAATTCTGGGAAGATTCTCCCTCTTTTCCTCTCTAAATTCTCTCTTAAACACATAAAAAAACCATTGATTTCTTTCTTTTCTCAACAATTAAGAGTTATGGTTCTTGCACTCTTTTCCCTCTCCTTGGTCTTAGGACCTTGGATTTGAGGTTTTAAGGGTGTAGATATAGCTTTTTAGTTACAATCTACACCCTTTTCCTTATCTTGCTTTATAACATGCTTTATTGCTTTCCATAGTATATCTTTGCTTTATCTTGCTTCCTAGTATGTTTTATAAATTTTCTAGCATGTCTTCTTGCTTCTTATCATGTTTTACCACTTTGATGATGTTGGCCTAGCCTTCTTAGGTTAGGATATGCCTAAATATTGTGTTTGTGCTGAGATCCGTGTGCCTAGGTGCCTTTTAGCATGCTTATGCTTAGATTTATGTGTTGATGTGCTCCTTGCTATGTTCATGTGTCTAGGTCTACATGTTGGTTGCTATGCCAAGTACTTCTAAAGCCTTTTCATCTCTTGTTATATCTCTTTCTTATGTTTTGGCCCCTTTATGTAGGGTGTAGATCTAGATCTTGTGGTCTAAGCCTACATCCATACACCTAGGCCGACGTCAAAGGGTTTGGATCATTTCCTTTATGCATGTGTATGCTTGCTCACTTCTATACTTTATATCCATGTTTGCATGTCTAGATCTAGGTTTGCCATGCTTTTTGCCCTCTGTGGGCTTGTGCTTATCGGTTTTTAGGGCCACTTGCTTGTGTGGTTGCACCCATCCCTCTTGTGGATTGTTTGGATACGACCACTTGTAGGACACATCTCTGTGATGTTGGTGTGCTTGATACACACTTGTTTCTGCTCTATGTGATGACGTTATGCTTGCCTTGCTTGCTTTGTGCCACTCGTTTGGCTTTCTTTGCTTCTTTACATTTTTGTACGCTTGCCTACATGTTCATGCATGAGTCTTTGCTTGCTTGTGTCATCAAGCCTAATTCCTGCTATCTTGTGTGGGTTCACACCCGTGTTTGATACATGAGGCTCCGAGTCCCTTCTAGGAATTTTGCTTGATGGCACATATGTCATCCATACTCCAATTCGATGGAATTATGGACACTTGATCCAAACCTACATTTGTCCTTCTAGGACACCCTTTTTTGCTTGATAATATGCTTGTTTTCCCCAATTTGACTCTCCTTGCTAGTTCATCCCTTTGCATGCTTTCTTTCTAGTTGTTTTCTTGCTTGCTTGCTGGCTTGTTTCATTTGTTGTTGCATGTACATTCATGGAGCATGGACACTTGGAGTAAGGGTGCGACTTCTTAGGCGCAAGCAAAAGAGGGCAAGGATGTAAGCAAGAAGACACAAGCCCAAAAAGAGCAATATTCAGTAGATTAGGAGGCCTAGACTCCTTGAGTGGTTACATCTTTCTCCTTTTCTCTTAGCCTCTTCTCCAAAGCATTGTATTAGGGTTTCCTCTCTATGTACCCTTTATCTTTCTTGAATCTTGCTTCGGCTATGTTCCTTGGGTATGGCAATGTCTGTTTTACATTTATCGCACCTTACTAGGCCATACCCTTGAGACGTTGGCAATATCTGTTTTACTTTCCTACTTTGTGTGATAGCATTGTGCATGGTGTATTCAATCTATATATACTTGTAGATGGGTGATTGTGCACTTTGTGTGATGGATTCTCGTGGCTATATGTTCTCGTGGCTATATGAGCAATCTTTTCTAGCTATGAATGCTCTTAAGCTTGTAGTGTGGGTATGTGCCCAAGGCAATTGTTGTAGGTGCATATTCATGCTATATTGTGTGCACTATCATCGCGGTGTGATCGTCCCAATCTATGTCACCAAGTGACATTGGTTTCCCTGTATATGCGACATGCATCAACATGTTTGATGCTTTGAGGGGCTCTGGCTCGTCCTAGCATGAGCATGTTGGCACTCGCTGTATACACAGGCATGAAACCCTCTTGGTTTGCCATAGCACATTAAACGCGAAACTCTGTCGGATTTTTGTTGTGAAAATAAGGCATCCCATTGCCATATTCTCATGACGAAAGCTTGGTAAGGATAGCGTTTTGTGTGCTATGCACACCTAAGACGAAGCGCTGCTGGATTTCCGCCATAAAAATAAGGTAAAATGCTGTAAGATTTTCGTCCTATAAATTTGGCATCGATTTCAAACACACTAGGGAAGCATCGATTGAGACCACCCCATTTTTGAAAACCAAATCTCAAAGCCTAATTCGTTTAAAGCCCTGAAAGTTAATACCAATAGCTTGTTTTTTTTTATTGCCAATGACCTTAAATTAAGATTTTACCAAAACAAGGGACTATCCTTGGACAGGCATTGTAGGGTGCCTAACACCTTCCCTACACATAACCAGACTTTTGTATTCAAGAATCAAGATTTTTTATCCATCCATATTAGATTAGGAAAAACAACCTATTTTCTTAGCCTAGAATTGGTAATAAAATCAAATAGAGTCAGGTGACTAATCACATCTTAGAAAAAAACCCAATGATTAGTGGTGACTTCACTTACCTTTGGTAACTCAATTCAACTTGACTTATTTTCTAGTCACACACTAGAGGTACAACCCTCCTCCACAGCACCTGAGCTCCCGCACCTGCATGCCACAGGGGTCCACGCAAGCGTCGTCGCGATGGTTGGTCAAATTGCCATGAGGCGTTGATAGTTGTGATGCTTGAGGATCAAAATGCTGTGGAATAGGTCCCTGAAGCTTGCAAATCGTTTCAACAAAAAGGTTCTACATGACTCCATTTCCCTCATATTTCTTTTAGCATTTGGCAGCCCCATAGTTCACTACAACATCACTCACAAAGTAGAGTTTTACTTGAATAAATTCAGTTTTGTTGGAAGAGAGTCATTGCAAGCCCTCCAAATGAAATGTTGGATCTTTCTTGGGACATTGAGAGACCATATATTCTGCCAAAACCTGTTGTGGGAATTCGGATTTGAAGGACCAAGTGCAGCAAATGTGGCTTTGTTAGTGAGTAGGCGATAAGCTGATTTGGTAGAATAAATACCATTTTTTGTGGCAGAATAAAGCAATTTATCATCAGTATAGCTATGGCTTAGGGGCAAACTGAGGATGGTAGATGCTTCATGAGGGAGAAATTCATTACGTACCCAATCTTCAAGCCAATATGGGTTATCATCATCAATGAGGGCACAAACCCAAGTGTTGCTTGGAAAATTTTTAAGCAGGGATATGATACGGCTTGAGTGTTGATCTGGAAGCCATTTTTTCTTTCGAATGATAACAGATTTACCATTGCCAATCCTCCACCTAGAGCCAAGACTCAAAACTTGCCTAGCTTTCATAATGCTTTTCCAGGCATATGATCCATTTAACTTCATTTCATCATCCATGACCAAACAATTGGGGAAGTATTTTGATTTAAAGACCTTGTAAAAGAGTGAATTAGTGTTATGGAGGAGCCTCTACACCTATTTTCCCAGTAATGCTAAATTAAAATTCTCGATGTCTTTGAATCCAAAACATCCTTTGCATTTTGGCAAAAAAAGTTTTTTCCATCCAACCCAGTGAATTTTCCTGACTTCCCCCTTGTAACCCATTAGAACTTTCAAATTTGGGACTTAATGTCCATGTATAATGACTTGGGCAATTTAAAATAGCCCATGGAATAGGTTGGCATTGCTTAGAGCATAGCTTTTATCAGGAGCTCTCTACCCCCTTGTGATAGAAAATTTTCCTTCCATCCTTGGATTTTATGCCAAATCCTCTCTCGAATGTAACTGAAACTCTGTTTTTTTGCTTTACCTACAAAGGATGGCAAACCAAGATATGATTCAATGTGATGGGTGGCCGAAACTCCTAGCATTGTTTTGATGTGCTCTTGCATAGCTTGATCTGTATTGGAGCTGAGGAACTTTGGGTCTTGTCCCTGTTTATTTGTTGACTTGAGGCTGCCTTATAAAGATGTAGAATCTTCAAGATGGTGGAACAGTCATGTTGATTTGTTCTGTAGAAAACAAACTATCGTTGGCAAAGAATAGGTGAGACACTTTAGGGCCGACCCTTTAAAGAGATGCACCCCGGAGTGAGTTGGACCCTTCAGCTTGCTAGATAAGAGAGTGGAGGCCTTCTGCACACAAGAGAAATAAGTAAGGTGATGGGGGGTCCCCTTGGCGGAGGCCTCTGTTAGGGGGAAAATGACCATGGGGTTCACTATTAACCAATATAGAAAAGGACATAGAGCGCATACAAGAGCTTAAAATAGAAATCCATCTGCTATCAAAACCCAATTTCTCCATAATTTTTTCTAAAAACATTCATTCTACTCTATCGTAAGCTTCACTCATGTCAAGCTTTAAAGCCATAAATCTCGATTTTCCTTTCCACTTATTTTTTAGGTGGTGAAGTTTTTCAAAGGCTACCAGTATGTTATCTAAGATTAGTCTATCTAACATGAAGGCACTTTGTGATTCAGAAACTAGTTTGGGTAGGAGTTTTTTAACTAGTTTGCAATGGTTTTTGATATGATTTTATAGAGGACATTGCAAAGGCTTATAGGACTAAAATATTTGGCTTTTTATGGTGATTTTATCTTTGGAATGAGGGAGATGAAAGTATGGTTTAGGTCTTTTGGCATTGTACCTAAATTGAGGATAGAGAGGGAAGCAGCAACTACATCCTGGCTAATAAAATTCCAAAAAGATTTATAAAAAATTGGTGACATACCATCATGTCTAGGATTCGATACTGGCTTCATCTATTTCAAAGCTTTCTCAACTTCAGAGGTAGTGAATTCTTGGGTCAGTTTTGCTTTCATACTAGGAGTTATCTCTGGCTTAATTCCTTAAAGGATCGGGTCAAATTCTGATGGCGTTATTGAAGTGAACATATTTTTGAAATAGTCCACCATTGCCTCTCCAATCATTTTTTCTTCTTCAATAACTGAGCCATCCTTCAAAACCAGCTTTGAGATGAAATTTCTCCTGTTACATTGGCTAGCACGGCTGTGAAAGTAGCTAGTGTTCATGTCTCCACATTTCAACCACTCAACCTATGACCTTTGATGCCACATACAGTCTTCTTTAACCATGAGGTCATATACTTCTCCTTTAAGGATTTGTACCTGATCCTGGTTACCCCCCTTCATAGCCAATGCCTCTGCTTGTGCAAGCTATTTCTTTTTTGTTCAAGCATTCGTCTAATGTTACTGAAGGAAAATCTATTTCAACTCTAAAGGCTTGTGTGATAGGCATCAATTTTGCACATTAACCCTTGCATGTGGTTACCTGAATTTTATCACTGCCACGCATTTTTAATTACCCCTTCACATCTTTCATCTTTTAGCCAAACGGCTTCAAAGCGGAAAGGCCTATTCCTTTTAAAGAACTGCACATTCTCATCATTCGAGCATAACCAAATTAGGTAATGGTCAGATAAAGAGCTAGCAATGTGATGAACACGAACCTTAGGGAATAATTGGGACCACGATGGTGTAGCCACCCCTCTATCCAACTGAATCCAGGTCACATCTTCCCTATTTCGGTTATTACACCAAGTGAAAGGTGAACCCACAAAATCCAAGTCTCGAAAGCCACTAAAATCCAAAGCTTCCCTGAATTCCCTCATCTATCTTTCCCTTCTAGGAGCACCTCCCATTTTTTCTTCTTTCTAGACTATCTCATTGAAGTCCCCCACATATATCCAAGGAAGATCCATCTTAATGCATAGGTGTTTTAGTAGTGCCCAAGAGTGTTCCCGGTTAGCCATTACTGGATTTCCATAGAAACCCATTAATTGCCAGGCGTCATCCACTCCTGGGTTAACTACTGCATCAATGTAGGTTGGTGAGGAACTCAAGATGTTGAGGGCAATACTATTCTTCCAGTAAAGAGCCAAACTTCCGCTTGTGTTTGTTCATGGTACAATGAAAACATTCTCAAGATGGAGTTTCGAACATAGTTTCTTCAAAAAATCTTCCTTTGATCTTGTTTTCATGAGGAATATGATGGATGGAGAATATTTGTTGGCCAATTTAGTGAGTTCCAAAACTGCTCGTGTTTTGCTCAAACCACGGCAGTTCCAACTAAGGCAGTTCATTGATGTTGGCAGGGTGGCAATTCGTGTTCGCGTGTCAGGTTTGTGTCATGTTAGCTCATGCATATCCAACTATAAGGGTTAACACTAATCCGACATATTTATTAAACGAGTTAAGATTTCTCAATCATAATACGACCCATTTATTAAACGAGCTAGTCGTGTCAACCTGTTTATCAGATTTTATCAAAATGAAGAAAAAAATTTATGAAAAAACAAAAAAAAAAAATATTTTAAATATAAAAGCATCACAAATAATCATTCAAAACTAAAGCATATCAAAATATCACAAATAATCAATCACAATATGTCAAAGAAAATAAACTACAACTACTAATAAGTTTATATATCTAGGATTTGAAGGGTATTTTTGTAAAATTTCATTTAATTAAACGGGTTAGAGGGGTCAAATGAGTTCCATAAGTTGAATACTAACCCCACTCGTTTATCAAAGGGTCTATCGTGTCAACTCGAATATGACACGAACCCATTAAGCCTTAACACATAACCTACTAATTTCATGTTAGATTTATGGGTCGTGTCTAATTTTGCCACCTTTAAAGCTAGCAACTGGCCTCCACCACTTCAAATAATTCATCTTCTTCATCCTGTAGGTGCTGATGTCTTTTGGAAATTGGAACATACTCTCTCTCTGCTGGCGCTGCCTCTCTTTTCTTGCTCAATATGCGATTAAAGTTGTTGCTGTGGCTTGTAGTTTCTGGTCGTGTCTAGGGGTCCAAGAAGGTATTTTGCGAAATTGGAGAGGAGAGGCATCAACCCTAGTTGGTATTGGCTCAAAAAAAAAAAAAAAAAAAAAAAAAAAAAAAACCCTAGTTGGTAAATGAGAGTCACATGTTTCATTAAATTGGGCAGGTTCGGGTTAAATGAGGCACGTGTTAGGCTAGGGTTTTTTTCCAAGCACTGATTTCTCCTTGTCATATTTGGATAGCTTGGTATCAATGCTATTCAATTCTGACTTAAAGTCTTCTTGTGGGTTATTAGAAACGACTCCAGGGTTGGACACCTTATTTGAAACGGCTTCTGAATTTATATCCTTAAAGATAGCGCACTTATTCCCTAGCACGATATAAGGTAACACTTCATCATGTGTATCGATTGCATTTCCTTTACAAACCGACTCTTGGTTTTTCTAATTTTTCGAAACACTCTCATTAGTGTTACTCTCGACTGCCGTGATTCGTCTATTCTCTGCCGTGTATTGTGGAGGAGCTTTAGGCTTCGAATTCCTTTTCTGATCAGTTTACACTAGTCTCCGATTTTTTCCTTGTTGCATAGAACCCTGGCACTATCAAACTCGTGTTTCTTGATGGCACAAAGGCAGCCGCACGTAAACTTGGGCCAAATTTTCAATCCTCAAGGTGAAGAGTACCCTCACTATTAATCCACTTCTCACAATCCTTATTGTCGTGAGTAAGACTTTCACACTAGTAACATAGGTTTGGGATTCGTTCATATTTGAAGCTTGCCTAAGTTTGTTTTCCATTATCCAGTGAAATAAGGCGTCCTCAGCACAACGAGAGAGAGATGTTAATGGAAATTTTGAGGTGTAGAAAATTCCCCCCCCTCTGAATCCTTTGGCACAATCGATTGGGCTACCTCTTCAATGACCAAACTTATTTTCGTTGTAGCTTTTGTTGTCATGTAACGTAATGGGATGCCATGCAATTGGACCCAAAAGCTAGCTCGATTGAATGAGAGTTCTTCAATTGCTGACTTTTTTTCATACTATTGCATCACAACCAGATGCTTGTCAAGACTGCATGGATCGCTAGCAATGGTTCTAGTAACCATTCTATTTTGATATTGTTAGTGTATAGCTTAGCCCATTGGGCTTAGCCCAATATACTGTACTTGTAGTTTACTTATATTACTTGTATTGCATACATACCTAGCCTATATAAGGCTATCTATTGTATATTATTATTTTACATAGAATATATAGGCTATTCAGTCTTTCTCTCTCACTTTATATTCTTAACATGGTATTAGAGCCATTGCTCTGACATTTTGGTTCATGTGGTTATCTTCGGTGCTCTTCCGATACCCTTGCCTTCATCTAGTAGCCACTGTCAGTAGTGACTTACCGTCGTCACATCCACAGTCCCTGTAACTCTCGAATCTCATCGTTCTATTCATCTAACTACCAAAGCAAAAGCATAGGGTGACAAACAGCCAATCTCAAGCAAAACCCAACCAAGAACAACTAGAAAGAACCTCACACATGCCCACACGCACTGCCTAAAGCTTGTGACTGTTGAACACGCGCTCCACGTGCCACCACATGCCTCCAGAAGTTCACACGTGCTCCACGTGCCGGTAACTAAGCCGCCACTCGCCTACACACGCTTCACGCACCTTACACTATCAGCGTTTGTCCACGTCTGCCCTAGGCTGACGTCATCTTGCACATGTCAACACCTTGCGTCACTTGCCTACATCAGCACACATCAGCAGTTGACTTTACTGTTGACTGTTGACTTTTGATCGTTGACCAACACTGTTGACCATTGACTTTTGCATTGACTTTTTAGCCAAAGTCAAAATTTTTCAATAGGGATTATCTTGCTCAGTTTTTCACGTAGATTTCGATTTTTGGCTCCGTTTCTTCATTTGAGGTCTATAAATCCCCCTTTTTGGTCATTTTCTTCATTATGGTTCAACAAAGCGAACAAGATATCATTCGTCCTATCACCATTATGTTGGATGATCATACTAGTTATCATGCATGGTCGCAGAGTATGACTATCTTTCTCAAGGGTCGTAAACTATGGAGATATATGACTGGTTCAATTCCTAAGCCAATAGCAAACCCTAAGTCCAAACCCACAACTGCTGAAGATGCCTCCAAGACTGCTGTTACAACGGATGATTATGAAGAACGCCTAGAGGAATGGGAGAGTATTCAGAGTAAGATCTTGTCTTCGTTTATCAATATATCTATCCCCTCCATTCATAATCTTCTTCCTCGTCTTGAGACTGCTGAGGCTGCTTGGAAATTTCTAGCTAATCGCTATAATTGTACTAATGATTCAAGGTTGAAGTTCCACATTGAATCAAAACTTTATCAAATGCGCCAAGAGACAGGTCAGTCTATTTCTGATTTTTATTCTTAGACTTCTACTATGTGGGAACTACTCTCTATTGCAGATCCTCCATTAGTGTGTTCTAAGGACATTGAGCTCTTTGTCAAATATTGGGATCATCGTAAATATATGCACTTCATGATGGGTTTACGTGAGGATTTTGAGCCTACTAGGGCTTCTCTACTTAGTCGGTCTCCTACTCCTTCTCTTGATGCTACAATCAAGGAGCTCATTTTTTAGGAGAATTGTCAGCCTACTTATCACATGTCACCATCTGATCATATATTGGCTACACCATCTCTACAGCCTCCCATTGCTGCATTCACTACTCCTCCACGAATAAACTCAAGGCGTCCCACCTTTCAATCTTACAAAGGTACTCGTTGCGAGTTTTGCTGTGCCAAAGGCCATAACATCTCAATTTGTCACAAACTGCAGAAATTTATGTAAGAGTAGAATAAAGCTTCTATTCCTCGGGCAGCTACTATATGTCATTCAGATCTATCGGTTCTTACAGGTCCATCTTTGTCTTCCTCACTTATTACGGCTGATATTGAGGTAGTAGTTCAGTAGGTTTTATCCTGCACTTCCACTACCCTTTCTGTCACTTCAGGTAACCAACCTTGGTTTTTTTGTACTGTATGTTGTAACCATACGACTCCTGATGAATCCCAATTTTTTGATAAGGCACCCTTAGAACATCCAATCACTATTTACACTGCTGATGGAACACCTATGCTATTAGTCATAAAGGAACAATCTCTTCTCCTTGTTTATCCCTTAATGATACTTTTCATATCCCAAAGTTATCCCTTAATTTGCTTTCTGTTGGTCAACTTTGTGAATTAGGCATAAATCTTCTATTTACTAATCATGGTATGAATGTGCAGATCCTCAGACGGGTCAAGTACTTGAGACAAGCTGTAAGGTTGATCGCATGTTTGAGGTTCATGACTTGAAGATTCCTTCACAAGTTGTTTCTGCAGCTGCTACCACCACCAACCCCTCACTTGATCTATGACATTCTTGTCTTGATCATCCATCCTTATCTCGTCTTCAATTGTTAGCTTCTCAAGGTCATTTTGGTTCAGTTCAGTTCAGTTTCAAAAATTTGATTGTACTTCCTGTCATTTTGGCAAATAAACAAAATTGCCCTTTAATAATAGTGACACATTTTCTTCTGCACCTTTTGATTTTATACATTCTAATATTTGGGGTCTTGCACCTGTTTCCACTAAGGGGGGATCTAGATATTTTGTCCTGTTTGTGGATGATTTTTCTTGATATACTTGGATTTATCTACTTCACCATAGGTCTGAACTTGTGTCTATTTACCAAACATTTCATAAAATGATTGAAACATAGTTCAATTGTACCGTCAAAGTCTTTCAATTAGATAATACTCAAGAATATAATGATAATTTTTCCTATCCTTTTTAGACAGTCATGGTACCCTTCCTCAGCGGTCTTGTCCTTACACCTTTCAACAAATGGTCGTGTAGAACAAAAATATCGTCACATTCTTGATGTTGTTTGCACCCTTCTAATTTTTGCCTCCCTTCCTGAGCACTTTTGGGGTGAGGCCGCACTCACTGTTGTGTATACCATTAATCGTATTCCTTTACCAATTACACACAACAAATCACCATTTGAGCTTCTCTATAGTCAAACTCCTGACTACTCCTCTCTTCGGGTTTTTGGATGTGCTTGTTTTGTCTCTCTTCCTCCTCATAAATGAAAACAGCTCCAGCCTCGTGCTTGTCTCTGTTGTTTCTTTGGTTATGGTGTATCTCAAAAGGGGTTTCGCTGCTATGATCCCATTTCTCATCGCCTTCGTGTCTCCCATCATGTTGAGTTTCGGGAACATCATTCTTTCACGAGTCTTCAGCAGTTTCCTACGTCCTCTTCCTCAGAGTCTCCCATTTTTACTGATATTTTCCTCCCTTTCTATCTAGAACTTATGGAGGATTCTTTGACATCGGTTGCCTCTCTAGACGACTCATCTCCAGTTTTATTCGCGACATATGACCTGCCTGTCTTGGATCCTGTGGCACCATCCTTTCCTGAGTCTCCTATTGGTCTTGAACTTCGTCGTTCCACTCGTGTAAGCATTCCTCCCTATTATCTCACTGATTATCACTACTCTTTTGCTCTTGCCACCCTCTATGAACCTCACACCTATTGTGAGGCCTTTACTGGCCCTCTTTAGTAGCAAGCTATGAACGAAGAACTAGATGCCCTTCATAAGAATCACACTTGGGATATGGTTGATTTGCCTCCCGGTCAGTTTGTAGTAGGTTGTAGGTGGGTTTACAAGATCAAGACCAAGGTTGATGAACCTATTGAATGGTACAAGGCTCGCCTAGTTGCCAAGGGCTTTACTCAAGAGTATGACATTGTCTATGAGGAAACATTTGCTCATGTTGCTTGCCTTCCATCTATCAGATGTCTCATTACTGTGGCTGCTGTTCGCCGTTGGCCTCTTTATCAAATGGATGTGAAGAATGCTTTCCTCAATGGAGACCTCCAAGAAGAAGTATACATACAACCACCCCCTGGCTATCCACACTCAGGCAGTCAAGTTTGTTGCCTTCGCCATGCTCTTTATGGCCTTAAGTAGGCTTCTCGAGCTTGGTTTGAAAAGTTTAGCTCAGTTGTTGTTTAATAGGGTTTCACTTCGAGTCCTCATGACACTACTCTCTTTGTCTGAAGATCCTCTGTTAACATCACTCTTATTCTTCTTTATGTTGATGATATGATTATTACTAGAGATGATTCTGTAGGTATCCGCTCTCATCGACACTTCCTTAGTCAGCATTTTGAGATGAAAAATTTGGGTATTTTTAGCTATTTTCTTAGGCTTGAGGTTATCTAATCCTCTAATGGATACTATCATTTCCAAGCTAAATATGCTTATGATCTTCTCTCCAAAGCTGGTATCACCGACAATAAGACTATTTCCACTCCCTTAGAATACAATGCAAAGCTCACAACTTTGGATGGTGAACCTATATCCAATGCTATTCACTATCGTTAGGTGGTTGGTAGTCTGATCTATCTTACTGTTACTCGTCTGGATATTTCACATGCAGTGGTTATGATTAGTAAGTTCATAGATGCCCCTCGTTCTGTTCACTATGCTGCCGTTCTTCAGATTCTCCGATACGTCAAGGGCACACTCTATCATGGTCTCCACTACTCCTCTCAGTCTTCTCTCGAGCTTCATGCTTATTCAAATGCGAACTAGACAGCTGATCCGACTGATCGATGCTCCATCACAAGTTTCTATTTTCTGTTGAGTACTTCTCTTGTCTTGTGACGTAGCAAGAAGCAGGATGTGATTTCCCATTCTAGTACCGAGGTTGAGTATCGTGCCCTTACTGCACCACTTCGCTTCGCTAGCTCTTGGCTGACATGTATGCTCCACAGCCCATTACCACTTTGCTTTATTGTCACAATTGATGTCTTCCATGAACGCACCATCGAGATCGACTGCCACATCACTCACTATCATCTCAAGAAAGACAATCTCAAGTTGTTCTCCATCTCCTCTGCTAACCAACTTGCTGATATCTTCACCAAGACTCACTCACCTGGTTGTTTTCGAGATCTTATATCCAAACCCTAGTTGGCATCCTTCTTGCCACCTCAAGTTTAAGGGGGTATGTTAGTGTATAACTTAGACTAGATTAGCCCATTGGGCTTAGCCCACTATACTGTACTTATAGTTTACTCATATTACGTGTACTGCACACATACCTAGCCTATATAAAACTCTCTATTGTACATTATTATTTTACACAAAATATACAGACTATTCAGACTTTTTCTCTCACTTTATATTCTTAACAGATGTATTAAAATAACATTTCATCCGGCAATTTCATTGGCATATGATTACACATACTTCTGTTTAGTATATACCAATTTATTTGAGCTAATACTAAACTCTTGTCTATAATAAAATGGCATACAACCAGATATCCGTACTTATTGGAAGTACTAAATAGATGAATATTAGGGGGATAGTCGTAGGTACAAGGGTATGTAATTCACTGGATTTGGCATTGAATCCCACACTGAGAATGCACTTGAACATGTCATCCATTTCCTCGTCATTTCAGGGAAATGCCGATCAATCACATCCTTCAAAGTCTCAGTCTTGTTAACCCATTCTAGGCCTTTCTGTGTGTATGTTTTGGAGTTGAAACTAGACGTGAAAAAGCGATCAGCTTCTATTCTCCTGAACAACATCATTGTACAAAACAAAGCATTAGTGCACTCTAAGAAAAAAAAAATCAAATTTGTTATCTTATTCTTAGTATGACATGGAGCATACCTTGAAGCAATTAGTATGAAGAGAAAGAAAGCAGTCTCACTGATTGCAAAGCCTTTGATCTTCTTCTCTGCCATTAAGCCAACTTGCAAGTCCAGCTTCTCCACATCATCTCCATACACATCATAGAGAGCTTCGATGACTTCTTCATCATCTGTCAAATCTCCCCACTTGCTAATAGGAATCATCATCAAGTTCCTCCGGAACTCATTGTACCTGGGAACTTCCCTCTCTCTATCTCTATAAACTAATGGTCCAACATTGTAAGATTAGATTTGGACTAAGAAAGTGGAAACAAATGAGAGTTGTAAATAGAAATTAATGAATGAGATGATATACTTTCCAAGCTGGCCATATCAACAAGATCTGGTCTATCTTCTCCATTAATATCATGGGCTACAAGGTTCCTCATCCATGATGGATAGTTCCATAATGTTAGTGCCCCACAAGATTGATGACCCAATGATACCAGCATTTGCTCCATTCCAATTGTTGACAGTTTTCTCTCTCCTTCAATACCCACCAATTCCCTCATAGGCACCCTGGATTCATAATCCCTACAGTTAGTCATGTAGAGTGTCTAGCAAGGTAACATTTAATTAGTATCTCAAAATACTTTCCTTTTGAAAATTAATTCTAAGTTGAGGAAAATGAAACACTATTTTTACATCTAAAAGCCTTTGTTGTTCACCCACACATCATTAACAACACAATCAAAAAAATAATAATTAACAAGTTATAAAATGGAAATACTAGCACAACATCAACACCATATGCAACCACTACCAATAATACACATCTCTCCACCATCAACACTGCAAGTGGTACTATGTTGGAGCTTGGGAGCCTTGAAATGTTCTTAGTTTTACTAACATTCAAGGCCATATTTTTTTTGTAGAATATGCTAGTCTATTAGCCCACAAGGCTTGGGCCCATTGAATTGTACTTGCCCTAGGCTCATTGTACTTGTTCTCCATACCTATTGTGCCTATATAAAGGCTCTCTCTTGTACAATGTTTCTCAATCTCCTTGTCTTTTCATTCTTAATAGCGGAAAATTATTAGGTACTTCCAAAGTACCATAAATGCGTATTCCTTCCTCTCACATGAATGGTGGGTCCCATTATGAATTTAATTAGTAGAACATAAAAAAAAATGTGAGAAGACTGAGTACGCATTTATAGTATTCCTGGAGTACACAATAATTTCCTCTTAACAGCATATATGGATGTCCAACCCCACCCCCCCCCAAAAAAAAAGAAAAAGAAAAAGAAGAGCATCTATTACACATTTTACCTTATGATTTTAAATTATAAATAATGTTCTCTCTAATTTGATCTCCAATTCTGTAATCCTGATTCTGCCCCTACACACATGCTTCTTGGCTCCTAGTACATTTGTGCCGATGTCTCCAAAGAAAACTATAAATTTTGCAGCAAGATGCAGAAAACCCATAAAAGGTGGGAAAAAAATGGCAAGAAAATGTCCATCGTACTGGTGCCTAATATTTGCAAATACAGTGTAAGAAGAGAGAAAGGGAAGTACTCATGTAGTATGGGAGGATGTTTGTCTTCTGAAGTTGAAGACGTGATGTCCCTAAGGACAAGTGTTTCAGGTAGAAGTGAATGCATTCTGTAGGCGCTTACAAACTCTTCAGTTAGTGAATAGGGAACTCCATGATCTCTCGGCTTTTTAAGACCAACCAATCCACTCAGTATTGATCCCAATATATGTCCAAGTAAATCCTTAAATTTCTTCCCCAAAAGTCCATACCTGAAAAAAACATGGTTTACATATTTGATTTTCAGTGAAGTGTAAAGTAGAAAGCAATGGCACTAGAAGTGCATTAAATGTTACTCTCATCTTTGCTGAATTTCTCTTTTTTCTCATAACTTGTAAAAGGATCTCTGTGTTTTTATCATTTCTTCGTCAAATTAAAACAAATATTTAATGTCACTACTTTAAATATGACCACTATGTTTCATTGACTTCTTTAATATGTCTTAACTATCTTACCAGTTTACCCTCATCCCTACTAGAAGAGTATCGGTCTTCAGGAGTTCAACGGTCCAGTCAATGGTGTGGATTTTAGCAATGACAGCTGCAGTCACCAATCTTGCGTGCCTATAGAGCTGCTCATCATCCAAATCAGGGTAATATACCTAAAACCAAAGAACAATATACTAAATCATTAACTGAACATAATATATATTATTCATGAGGTGCATACATTATTATTACAAATATTTCTTGCATATGAGGAAAATTATAGTATAAGATTCTACAATTGCAAACCAGACAAAATATTACAGTTTAATTTTCATGCAGCAATATTGCAATTTTTCCGAAATTGGTCCAAAACCGTTCAAATTAGATGCCAGAAATGTTCAAGTACATAACACCAACTTCACCATTGGGAAAAAGAATCACAGAATATAAACTAAAACAAAAATAACTTACTTTTAGCATATCACATACAGCATTGTGCTCTTTGACAAATAACGCTTGTAGGAGGGAAAAGCCAGCCCAGCAATTTCGAACATCACCTGAGATAGGAATGCCTTTCTCATTATGCTGAAGCAGCCCATCTTCTGAGATCTTCAATTTTCCATCTTTGAATGTCCTCACTCTTCTCATGCCCTCCTTGTCATTCCCATAAATTACACTCCCATCCCTAGTCATGTAAAAAAAAAATTCATTCTCACAAAGTACACATTCTTTTCTAATGACTTGATTTTACAAACCTAGACAAGTTAAACTCAAAAGTATTGACAATTGGAATACAACCGAAAGCTCAGGTCCAGTTGATTGTCCCACTCCACATTCTTGATTACAAGCCTACCTAACAGAAACTTTAAACTTGCCACACAGAATTAGTTCCAAAAATTAGATGTCCCAGCATTTTTTAGTGAAACCCTCCCTCTTTTCCTTTTTTTATTTTATTTTTAAATTCAATTCTTTTTATTTACTCAGGTTAAAAGCTCCCTTTCTAGTAACTGTTATATATTGTACTGCCCAGTATGTTATCCATGGCAACAAATGGAGACAGTTGTAACACGCAACATTGTTCAAAACAATTAGCTTGGGATTTGCATTCTAATATAATTATTTGAAGAATAAGTGTTTTTTCTTGGATAAATATTTGAAGATAAAATGTTATTAGTTATTCATAAGAACATGTAATATGCTGTTTTGTTTGCATATGGATAATTCTATTCTAATGCTTTGTTTGTTTACTAAAGAGATAGGAGGAAAGATGAGAACTTCCAATCCTACATCCTCTTGAGTCTAATTTGTTGCTATTAGTTCCCAAAATAAAAATCTCCTTCTCCATTTTCTCTGCATTCAGACAGAGGGGATCACATATGAAATTGTTTAAACATGTTTATTAAACTTATGAATTTGAATGAGTTCTTATACCTATATACACTTATAATAGTAAGAGACAGTACTCTGAAAACTACTTACCACCAAGGAGTCCTTGTATTCGGAGAGCCATTCTTGAGGTGACACAAATCAATAGAGACTTTTTTGGTCTTAAAAAACTTGAAAGAATTTAAGGGACACCCACTTGAAATTTCATCAGGAGCTCTGATCTCTATCTGCTAAAAGAATTATGAAAAATTCATTTATCTTAATCGATAAATAAAATGTTTCTAACCATGTAACTATAATTTTTTAAGTCATTTGTTTGAGCCATAGATATTAGGCCTTTTGATATTGCAATATTCTTTGTCAATTACGATCATAAGGTTAACCATTATGGATGGCTGTAATTGGTCAACATGCATATAATACATGACCGAATTGGTTTATGACACATTGGAATAGGATCTTCTCCATTTTGCTTAAAATAGAAAGAGTTCATTTCACGATTAAGGGTTTATTTCTTGGATCTGATTGTGTACACATGTAATGTGAAACATAAAATGGATCTATTTCAAATGAAGAAGATCCTAATACTTAGTTATTGTTATGCTTGAACTCACTTTGCTAGAAAGCAAACTTTGATTAAGACAATATTGAAATTAAAACCTGTTCAGTGTCCTCCAAATGATCAACCCAGTCATGAATCATGAACTGTATCCATGAGCAGGCTATCATGTTGAATTGCTTCCCATTGTCTATGAACTTTTTCCTCGCCAAAAGCTTTGATGCTACTACTGTTGGATGGGGCTCTAACAGCTGTGGAGATTGATGAGAAACAATACACGAACATGGTGCACATTATTACTTGTGAAGAAGAGGACTGTGTTGCCTACTAATATACCATAAATTGACACAAGTAAAAAAAGAACATATTCCAACATAGAAAATACAGGCCAAAAAGTGTTATTTAAACAATCATGTGATGCACATGAATAAATTCTCAGAATATATGGGTAGGTGGTAGTTTCGTTTGGGGTGATTGGGTGAAGGTGTCAAACTCATTTAACAGGTAAGCGGTCTTGCTCTTAGGCCAAAAGAAAAATGGGGTGTTGTCTTAGCCCAGAATTCATAAATTCAATGCGGTTTGAAATCCAAAGTTAAAAAATTTTCAACAATGAGATTTAGATCTTGTGTTGCTGTCTGACTACACCTAAATGATTTGTTTCGGTGTTTTTGTTTTTGTTTTTTATTATTACTTGGCAACACATTAGACAAACTATTGGACAGATTACAGAAATATAGAACTAAGTTTGGTTACAAACTTGGATATAGCTTGAGGTTACAACAAATACTAGGAAGATGACGTGTCCATGTCATGTGCAATGCACACTTCCTAAACCACACTTATGTGATTGTATATAATTTTGGACACATGTCATCTTCTTATTGTTGAAGCTAAGACAAAATTTGACTACAAACTTAGTTGACAACTCTAATTAGTATTTAGTTACAAGAGTAACGGATATATAATGAAATAAAAAATATAATTTTATTTAATTTATAGAAGACGGGGAAACCAACTAAAATTTTGATCTTTCTAGCCATGAATAATGTTAATAAGACCATGCTTCGTAACAAAATAAAAGGTCATTTTTTTAACAGGTTATATGATTTTGTACATTGAACGGAAATTGCAACAAAATTTATTATAGAATTAATAATATATAAGTTTTGAGATTCAAATTAAGGTTGAGCTTCACTTTAATGGGTGATTGAGTTGAATTTTATAAAGAAACAATAACTTTTTTTGTATTTTTATTTATATTTTGTTAATAATAAATAATGATAGTTTGAATTTTTATATTAGTTTAGTTTTGAATCTTATTATATTTCTTGTTCTTAAACGGTAAAAGTTTTTTGTTTTATAATTTGGTTTTAAAAATGAAATCATAGTTTCATGCTTGGAAAGAAATATGATTTCTTGAAGAGCCATGCATATATTATTGAACTTTTTGTTTTTCCCACCCCTAAAATTTTAGAGTGCCCCAATTAGTGGAGTGCATGGATCATGTTGGAAGGTTTCTTCAACCTAATTTAACCTTGCTACCACCTAAATGTATCACGTGTAGAACCCAACCCAACCCAACCCACATAAATCAAGTTGGATTAGGTTGAGTTAGTTAGTTCTATTTACATGTTTTTTGCTATATAAAAATTTGGACTTTCATTAACGATTTAAGAACTTTTTTTAATATATTATTTTAATTTACATAAGGACAAAGTTTGGCTACAAACTCGGTTGTAGTCTAAGGCTACAACTTCACTTAATATATTTTTATTAGATGTGAATTTTAACAAATTCATCATTGGATTGTATTTTCTTCTAATATCCTCCATGCTTGCAAAATTTTCAGAAGGTCAAAGATTAATAGCTATGTTTTCAATCAATTGATTAAATTACAAGTTTTTTGTAGTCTAAAATTATGCATAAAAACTAAGTTTATGGATCATATAATAAGAAACATCTGATTGGCTCAAAATTTGACATGTATGTTAAGAGCGTAAAAAACATGTAATTCAATGGTTAGATTTTCAAAGTATATAGCAATGTTAATTTTTTTAAAGGAAGTTGTAGTTTAAGGCTACAACCAAGTTTATAGACAAACTTTGTCCTTTACATAATATGCTTGAATTATAGTAATCCAAATTTCCAAATTCAACCTAACTAATTCTCAAAATACAAAAATATATCAAACTAAAAAGATTAAAATAGAGATAATAAAATAACCTAATATATATGATAAGTTGTCCTAAGATTAGATGAGTGGAAAAAACAATCCCCAAACTTGACCCAACCCAAGTCTTAAATAAAATTTCAACTCAACCCAATCGATCAACCCACGAAAACCAATCCAAGGTATATCGAGCTGAATTGAATTGGGTCTCTTAAATTAGTGGAAGCTTTGATGCCAATTGTTGATGTGGGGCCCGGCCCAAAAATAATGGGCTATTCCAAATCCAGGCCCGTCCGAGGAGCGTCCTTGCCGAAGAGAAACCACATATGAAGCATTACTCAACCCCAATAACGCCAAGGAAACCTGTCCGAGGAGTAACTCCTCCTTGGACATCACGAAGTCCAGACGAGGAACTCTCCCCATCCATTTCAGTTCATCCTCCCAACATATAAAATGAATAAAATCCAAAATATCTCATGGAAAGCTGCCACCACCACATTAATTGCGCCCCAACCATCCTCTTGGCCGCATTAATGAGGAAAAGACCCCTGAACAGTACCACCTTGGCCTCTGCAACTCACAAAGGGAGAGATGGGGGCGTCTGATGGGACAGGTGCTCAAGTAGATGCTTAGATGATCGACAAGTGTAAGGTTGAGATGAGAGGAGGGGAACTATATAATGTAGTGGAATCCCCCAAAGAAGGGGGGAGAAAAACTGTATTAAGAACGGGAGAAATAGAATCACACGTGGAGATCCATTCTTGTGTTTTTATTTTCTGCAACTATATTGTCCATGTACAAGACCGAACAGGCTCACTGAGGCGAAGTTCTTTGACCCATCCTCTACAAATTTCTATTGTGGGTTGCGCTTTGGGCCAAGGCCAGATCAATAAGATTTGGGCCAGGAAAATCGTGCAACTACAATTGGCGCCGTCTGTGGGGAGAACTAGGGCATCAGCTAGCACAACGGTCGAGCATGGCAGAACTAGGTCCGCACCAGGAGAATCCTCACCAGGCTAACCCCCAACAGGCACAACCCGCCGAGTCCTAGAGGCAAAATAACCCCGTCAACCCAGGCCACAAGGGGAATCATGAGGGAAGTATGCATACTATCCGGACAAGCCAGAGTCACACTCAGATAGGTAGTCACGTGTCCCAAAGGCGAAATAGCCACCAGGCCATGCAGCGAGAGATAGACGATCTGAAGAGGAAGCTACAACGGGTACAGCGAAAGCGATCTCCTTCAGACTCAGACGAGTCTTCTAATGCGGAGGATGCGAGTTACCGACGGAGATCAAGGACCCCCCCAAGTGAAACCTTTTCCTACGAAGAGGAACCACGCCCTGTGCGGAAATACGAGAGCACATCCAGCAAGGGTTCGGGAAACGATGCCATGAAGAAGGCGTTGGACCAGGTTTCAAGGTCCCCCTTCACGAACAGAATTGAAGGAGCTAAGCTGCCTCGATGGTTCAACCAACCGGCGTTCGCCATCTATAACGGTCGAACAGACCCGGTAGAGCATGTGAGCCAATTTAACCAAAAGATGGCGATCTACTCGCAAAATGAAGCCCTTATGTGTAAAATATTCCCGTCCAGCTTGGGATCAATGCCGATGAGGTGGTTCAACGGCCTGAAGACAAATTCCGTAAGCTCATACAAGCAGCTCACTCAGGATTTCTGCTCCCGCTATATCACCAACACCAGAGTCCCCAGGCCCCTCGGTTCGCTATTGTCCTTATCCATGTACGAGGGAGAGACTCTGAAAGCATATTCGGATAGATACTGGGAAGTGTATAACGACCTGGATGACAACCATGATGCTGTCGCTATCAGCACATTCAAAAGCGGGCTCCCCACCGAGCATGGCTTAAGGAAGTCCCTCACTGGTAAACCGGTTGCCAATGTTGATCAGTTGAGGGATAGGATCGACAAATACAAAAGGGTGGAGGAAGATCAGCTGCAAGGGAGGGGAAAGGAGAAGGTTATCCCCCCCAAAGCGACTGATTTCAGGACAGAACGACACAACCCTGGTCAGCCGAGGAGAGATTTTTCGCGACAGGCTGGGCATAGCATCCCGCAAACAGTGAATGCCGTATTTAGAGAACCAGTACAACAGGTACTGGAGAAAGTAAGGAATGAGCCCTATTTCAGGTGGTCGGGGAAGATGGCTGGAGACCCTTCCAAACGTAACCAGAACCTGTACTGCCACTATCATCAGGACAACGGGCATACTACTGAGGACTGCAGGAATCTATGGAATCACCTAGATCAATTGGTCCGAGAAGGAAAATTGCGCCACCTGCTGCACCCATCGAGTGGCCTTCCCGGCCAAGCAACACAAGAGCCTCGAAGGGACGTGTCCTTAAGACCCCCCCACCGGGACGATACATGTCATTCTCGCTGCACCAGGAAGAACGGGGCCACCCATCCCCAGGGTGTTAGCTGTGGATCGGCTCCTCTCCGAGGGCAGGCAAAGGGAACCCAAGAGGTCAAAAAAGGGAAGCTCTTTGATACTGGGATTCTCGGATGAGGATAAGAGAGGAACTATTCAACCTCACGATGATGCCTTGGTGGTCATGCTGAGGATTGGGGGCTTCGACGTGAGAAGGGTGTTGGTGGATTCGGGAAGTGCAGTAAAGATAATGTACCCCGATCTATACAAGGGGCTGAACCTGAAGCCGGAAGATTTGACAGCTTACGACTCTCCCCTTCTCAGTTTCGAGGGAAGGACTGTTACGCCAAAGGGGCAAATCCGACTACCCGTGCAGACTGGGGCGGAGATAGTGGAGGTAAATTTTATTGTGGTCGACGCTTATTCACCTTACACCGCAATAGTTGCAAGGCCGTGGATCCATGCCCTAGAGGCCGTGGCCTCCACACTTCACCAAAAAGTAAAATACCCATCCAGAGGACAAGTAGATGAGATCCGAGGAGATCAGGCCATATCCAGGCAGTGTATGGTGGCCGCCGTCTTACATCGGACCCATGCCGAGTCCTCGGCCCCTGAAAGTTTATAGCAATCAGCCGCCTCGGCAGAACAAAACGATGGACTAGCCGAGGAGATAAGGTGTGAAAGTTTAGATAAAATCGCTGTCAACGACGACCCGGAGAAGTTCTTTCTGGTCGGCTCTGAATTGCCCTCTCAAGAAAAGGAGGAACTGGTCAGATTTCTCAGAGAAAATGTCGACGTGTTCGCATGGGACGCCTACGACGCCCCGGGCGTTGATCCTAGCCTTATTTGTCACCACCTGAACGTCAACCCCTCTTCCACTCCGAAGAAGCAGCCACCCCGACGCCCTTCAAAGGAACATGCTGGTGCCGTAAAAGACGAAGTGGCAAAACTAAAAAGAGCAGGGGCTATTAAAGAGGTCTTTTACCCGGAATGGTTGGCAAACACTGTGGTGGTAAAGAAGAAGACAGGGAAATGGAGGGTCTGCGTGGACTTCACGGACCTGAACAAGGCGTGCCCAAAGGACCCATTCCCCCTACCCCGAATTGATCGATTGGTGGATGCAACCGTGGGGCACCCTCGAATGAGCTTCCTGGACGCCTTCCAGGGCTATCATCAGATACCCCTAGCGCTAGAGGACCAAGAGAAAACGGCTTTCATGACGCCCATCGGAAATTATCATTATAAGGTGATGCCATTTGGGCTAAAGAACGCAGGCTCAACCTACCAAAGGATGATGACTCGGATGTTTGAACCACAACTGGGCAAGATCATTGAGGTTTATATAGACGATATGGTCGTGAAGAGTAAAAGGGTGTCCGAGCACGTGAAGGACCTCGGAACAATCTTCGCTATATTAAGGGAGCACCGGTTGCGGCTGAATGCCTCCAAATGCTCATTCGGGGTCGGGTTTGGGAAATTCCTGGGGTATATGGTCACCCACAGGGGAATAGAAGTAAGTCCCGACCAAATCAAAGCCATTAACAGCCTACAGGCTCCTCGGAATCCGAAGGAAGTACAGAAGCTCACTGGCATGATTGCGGCGTTGAACCGGTTCATATCGCGATCGGCGGATTGATGTCGGCCTTTCTATCTCCTGATAAACAAGTGGAAAGAGTTCGAATGGTCGGAGGATTGCGTTCAGGCTTTCCAACAGCTTAAAGACTACCTGTCCCGACCACCCATCATGTCCAGCCCTAAGGCAGATGAGGTGCTGTTTGCCTACATCGCCGTAGCCCCCTACGCTGTAAGCCTGGTACTGATACGGGATGATAATGGGGTGCAGCGACCGGTGTACTATGTGAGCAAATTACTACATGAGGCCGAGGTGCGATACCTACCTTTAGAAAAGGCAATTCTGGCGATAGTGCATGCAACCCGAAAACTTCCTCATTACTTTCAGGCGCACACGGTCATCGTTCTAACTCAGCTTCCCCTCCGAGCAGTGCTTCGAAGCGCTAACTACACCGGAAGGATCGCCATGTGGAGTGCGCTTTTGGGGGCCTTTGATATTAAATATATGCCCAGATCCTCTATCAAAGGACAGGTCCTCGCAGACTTGGTAGCGGAGTTTGCTGAGCCCTCTATAGAAACAATAACCAAGAAGAAAGACATGGATGGAAAGTCGGTTGGTGCGATTTCAACAGGGAGGAGCACGCATTGGAAGGTCTATGTAGATGGCGCAGCTAACCAGAGGGGGTCAGGAGTTGGGATAGTTTTAATATCCCCGGACGGGGCCGCCATTGAAAAATCATTGAGGCTCGGATTCTCGGCTACGAACAATGAAGCCGAATACGAAGCCTTACTTCAAGGGATGACGATGGTTCAAAGATTGGGCGGAAGAATAATAGAAGCGTTCTCGGACTCCAGACTTGTTGTCGGACAAGTGATGGGTGAGCTGGAAGCTCGAGATACTAGGATGCAAGAGTATCTGGGACAAGTCAAACGGCTACAGACGAGTTTTGAATCCTTCAGTCTGACGCACATTTCCAGGAGTGTAAACACCCATGCAGATTTGCTGGCCACTCTCGCCACGTCCTCGGCGCATAATCTGCCGCGAATGATCCTTGTTGAAGATTTGGCACAGGCAAGTCCCGTCGGCAGAAACCCGGCTCAGGTCCATCAGATCAGAAAAAGTCCTAGCTGGATGGACCCCATAAAGAGCTTCCTCCAAAACGACCTCTTACCGGAGGAAAAACTGGAAGCCGAGAAGATACGCAGGAATGCTCCTCGGTTCTGGCTATCAGAGGACCACAAACTATATCGACGCTCTTACTCTGGACCGTACCTACTCTGCGTGCATCCGGAAGAGTCCGTATCTTTACTCGAGGAGTTGCACGAGGGGATTTGCGGGAGCCACACCGGAGGAAGGTCGCTGGCGCACAGGGCACTCTCCCAAGGGTACTGGTGGCCGGACATGCAAAGGGAGGCCCAAGAATACGCTAAGAAGTGCGACCAGTGCCAAAGATTCGCCCCGAATATCCACCAACCCGGAGGGGTTCTCAACCCCCTCTCTAGCCCATGGCCGTTCGCACAATGGGGCCTTGATATAGTCGGACCTTTTCCCAAAGCTGCGGGGAACAAGCGATACATAATAGTCGGAACTGATTACTTCACTAAATGGGTGGAAGCTGAACCCTTAGCCAACATTAGGGACGTGGACGCCCAGAAATTCATCTGGAGGAACATCATCACCCGCTTCGGAACCCCGCGGACACTCATTTCCGACAATGGTCTGCAGTTCGACAGTAAGAACTTTAGGGAGTATTGCCGCGAGTTCGGAATCATTAACCGATATTCCACCCCCGCCTACCCTCAGGGAAATGGGCAGGTCGAGGCCGTGAACAAGGTCATAGTGAACGGACTGAAGAAGAGACTGGACGAGACAAAGGGGAGATGGGTAGAGGAACTCCCCCACGTCTTATGGACTTATCGGACGACGCCGCGACGATCGACCGGTGAGACCCCCTTCTCGATGGCTTATGGGGCTGAGGCCGTGCTCTCGATCGAGAACAACTTTCCCACACTGAGGTCTAGATCGTTTACCCCAAACGATAACGACGGTTTATTGGAACGGAGTCTGGACCTAGCCGAAGAAAGAAGAGAAAAAGCGATGATTCATATGGCCTATTATCACCAGAAGCTGAGACAAGGGTACGATGCTAACGTCAAACTGCGGCCTCTGGGTCCAGGTGACCTCGTGATGAGGAAGATTCTTGGCAGCGCGAAAAACCCCTCTTGGGGCAAGTTGGGGCCCAATTGGGAAGGACCATACCGTGTCACATCCGTGGCCGGAATAGGCGCCTACTACCTAGAAGATTTGGATGAAAAGCCTGTACCTCGACCATGGAATGTAAATAACCTCAGAAGATATTATTATTAATAAGAATGGCTTAGCATATGTTTTCTTTCATGACTATCCGTTGCTTGCTGGTCCCCTGACGACTATTCATAGTTTTAAACAGAACCTAAGTCCTGCATGGCTCCTCGGACCACAGACTTAGGGGAAATTATTACTCATGACAATTTTTATAAGTTTTAAACAGAACCTAAGTCCTGCATGGATCCTCGGACCACAGACTTGGGGGAAATTAATACTTAAGGCGACTATTCATAGTTTTAAACAGAACCTAAGTCCTGCATGGCTCCTCGGACCACAGACTTAGGGGAAATTATTACTCATGATAATTTTTATAAGTCTTAAACAGAACCTAAGTCCTGCATGGATCCTCGGACCACAGACTTAGGGGAAATTAATACTTAAGGCGACTATTCATAGTTTTAAACAGAACCTAAGTCCTGCATGGCTCCTCGGACCACAGACTTAGGGGAAATTATCACTCATGACAATTTTTATAAGTTTTAAACAGAACCTAAGTCCTGCATGGATCCTCGGACCACAGACTTAGGGGAAATTAATACTTAAGGCAACTATTCATAGTTTTAAACAGAACCTAAGTCCTGCATGGCTCCTCGGACCACAGACTTAGGGGAAATTATCACTCATGACAATTTTTATAAGTTTTAAACAGAACCTAAGTCCTGCATGGATCCTCGGACCACAGACTTAGGGGAAATTAATACTTAAGGCAACTATTCATAGTTTTAAACAGAACCCAAGTCCTGCATGGCTCCTCGGACCACAGACTTAGGGGAAATTATTACTTATGATAGATTGGGAGATTATTACTTAAAGGAAATCGTTTTAATACGTGCGCGCAGTCTGGCACCATCGCAACCCTCAAATGCGCAGCCCAAAAACCCATTTTATTTTGGCTATTTGCCTATATCTACATCATTGCAAATGCTTAAAAAAAAAAAAAAAAAAGAGAGCGCTACTGACATACATCCATAGTAAGCAAAGCGAACATTTTATATTAATATTCCGAGTACATTAGAAAGAGATGTCCTTACAGAAGAATGGAAAAATAGGACGACTCACATTTAAAAAAAAAAAAAAAAAAAAAAAAGGGGTACAAAGATCAAAAGCCTAAAGGGCTAAGCCTTAACAGGAGGATCTTCTTTCTGCTCGGGCTGAGGGGGAGGAACCTCGATGGTAGAGTCTGCGGCGGGGTCCTTCGCCATATCAGGCTCTGAGGCCGCTTGGGCGTCGTCAGGATTCTCTCGGATCTCCGGAGGATAGAAGATGTTCTCGGGCAGTCTTAGTGCCAAATCCGCAGGAACTCCTGCAGCATCGAGAGCATGAGCCCATGAAATACTGCAGTAATCCCTGCACACCTCGGGGATCTCGGATAGCCTCGCCTCCGTTTCTGCGGCCCCGAGCTGGCGAGCAGCATTCTTCTCAGCCTCTGCAGCCTCTCGGATCAGCTGGGCTTCCTCTTTGACCCGCCTCAGCTCATCTTCGACTTTTTGCAGGGCAGTCTTGAGATCCTGCACTGCCTGCCTCTCGGTGGCGAGGTTAATCTGTGTCGAGTACAGCTCTTTGCGCTGGTCCTCCGCCTGGGTCTCGGCACTCTTCAGACCAGCCTCTGCACTTTTGCGCTGTTTCTCCGACTCCTTGAACTCGTCCGTGAGTTTAAGGTGATCGTGCTTAAGGGACCCCAAGGCCTTCTCCATCTCCGTCCGAGCCTGGGTCTCAGCCTCAGCCCGACTACGATTACCTCGGCAGAATTCCTCAGCCACAAATACCTGCTGAGTGATCTACGAACGAAACAAGATTGCTTTTTTAAAAAAAAAGGGGAGTCATTTTTAATGAAACAGTAGAAGGGTTACTTACCATCGCGAGGTCCCTTTTAAGGGATAGGAAGATCTCGGGCTGAGAGAACCGCCTATAAGCCTCCATATCCTGAGGAAGGAGTAGGGGCTGCTCTAAAGCCTCGGCCACATACCCTGCCCGGCCTCGGTTGTACTCTCGGACCGATGCATTGTAGGGGATGGCAACCCCATCCAGCTCCAACTTGGGGCTCCATACACGCGGGGCAGCTCGTACCTCCGCAAGGCTCTCCTCGTCCTGATTCTCCGAGGAGTTGCCCCTTTTGCTCCTTGGTGCCCGAGCGGTCTTTTGCTGCTTGGTCGGCTGAGCAGCCACCTCACCCTCCTCAGGGGTGTCAACCGGCCTCTTCTTCTTCAGGTCCGGATTAGCCTTAAGGCCAGGTTCCGAAATGCCCTGAGGGACAACAGGAGGAAGGGTTTTGACTTGTGATGGAGGTGGTCCCTTCGATGACTGGCCTTTCCCTCGGGAGGCCATCAGCTCCTTCAGAGACTTTCCCTTTCCTGCCATGGGCTGTGTCTCTTCGTCCGAAGTATCTACCGAGCAGATAACAATGGAAGGAGCGCCAACTGCAGAATGTCGGTCCCGCTCTCCTTCAGGACCGGAAAGTTCCACCAAAGGGGTTTGCTGAACTTCCTCCTCAAAATAAAACTCGTCTATCTCTTCCTCAAGGGAAAGACGAGATGATTCAGTTTCCTCTTCAACCTGAACGGCAACACCAGGCTCGTTTGGCGGAGGTAGCTGCTCTGCTAAGTAGGGATTTCTAACACCAGGCAACACAACTGGTGGCAGATCGTGTCCAGCTAGGAACCCGTCCTTGGACACGTCAATCCTAGCCAACCTCGGACTGCCATCCCTTATAGCGTGGCCGATAGCCTGGAAAGAGCTGCTCAGAGGTTGATAGCCCAGAACCAGATGGGCCGCACGCAACTGTCCGTCCTCGGAAACGTAAATCTCCGACCTAAGAAGGTAGTTCAACGCTGGCACGTTCACAAAGTTTAGCCGAGGAGCGACGTGAACTTTATCTGCAAGCAACCAAGAAAAGTGGGGTTAGTTCATGAAATTTTCCAATTACAAAGAAAGCAAGAAAAATAAACCCTCAATACTAAATCCTTTCCCAAAAAGGACCGATCCTAAAAACGTCGCACCTGGGGTTCCTGCCCGAGTTGGACAATGAATACCGTCGGACCACTCCCCAGAAGCAATAAGGAAGTCATTCTTCACGGTTTTATTGGATACTGGGAGACAAGAGATCAACCTAACGTCCTCGTTCCGGGATTTAAGATAATACCCATCATCCCTGAGGCGGTGACATTCGTACAGATAAGCCACATCGTGCCAAGTAAGGCCTAGATTCATCCGCTCGTCTAAGACATCTACACAGCCTAGTATCTTGAACATATTCGGGGCACACTGATACGGCGTCAACCTATGGTTGAACAGGTATTCCCTTGTAATCCTACGCATGGGAAGTGTCATCCCTCCCTCTATAAAAGCAATCATAGGGATAACAACTTCTCCCATACCTCTCTCTGTCAATACTCCTTCAAGAGGACAGTACTGCAACCCAACCCCCAGGGGAATGTGGTATTTAGCCCTAAAGGCCTCCATAGCGGCTGGAGTGTTTACTAATTTCTCAAATCTACCCATCTGAACTGAACTGGGGAAACGAAAGTAAGGACTGAGAATAAAAGTAGAGTCCGAGGAGGGAATTGAAACGGCGAGATGAACGAAATGTACTGGTACCTTCGCAAAACGCTCAGTGGGACGCCTGGAAATCTCTCCTGGAAGGAACGCTTCACGAAAGACGGCTACGGAGGCGTAACGGGCGCAAGTATTCGTATGTCTCTGGGGTTCGATGGAGTTCTCTAGAAGCCTCTGAGGTTTATGAAATGCAGATAAAAAGAACTGAACCACTCTGACGTCTTATATAGCCGGGAGGAGAGAGAAAAGATCATTCCTGCCTAAAAATACGAGAAGAAACGATGGCCGTTCGATCCACGCCACATCGTTGGATGGAGGGAACATAACGCCTCCAGAAGTTAATGACCACGCCTCGTAAATTGTAACGCGTCAAAAGTAACGGTCCGCACGCGCGCCCCAAGCTCTCCTTATTTCCACCCTCTCACTAACATCAAAACCCCGCTTTTCTCCTCGGAAGGAGATAAAAACCGGAGTTTTGAGGGGCTATTGTGGGGCCCGGCCCAAAAATAATGGGCTATTCCAAATCCAGGCCCGTCCGAGGAGCGTCCTTGCCGAAGAGAAACCACATATGAAGCATTACTCAACCCCAATAACGCCAAGGAAACCTGTCCGAGGAGTAACTCCTCCTCGGACATCACGAAGTCCAGGCGAGGAACTCTCCCCATCCATTTCAGTTCATCCTCCCAACATATAAAATGAATAAAATCCAAAATATCTCATGGAAAGCTGCCACCACCACATTAATTGCGCCCCAACCATCCTCTTGGCCGCATTAATGAGGAAAAGACCCCTGAACAGTACCACCTTGGCCTCTGCAACTCACAAAGGGAGAGATGGGGGCGTCTGATGGGACAGGTGCTCAAGTAGATGCTTAGATGATCGACAAGTGTAAGGTTGAGATGAGAGGAGGGGAACTATATAATGTAGTGGAATCCCCCAAAGAAGGGGGGAGAAAAACTGTATTAAGAACGGGAGAAATAGAATCACACGTGGAGATCCATTCTTGTGTTTTTATTTTCTGCAACTATATTGTCCATGTACAAGACCGAACAGGCTCACTAAGGCGAAGTTCTTTGACCCATCCTCTACAAATTTCTATTGTGGGTTGCGCTTTGGGCCAAGGCCAGATCAATAAGATTTGGGCCAGGAAAATCGTTCAACTACAGTTGAGATTTGCTGATGCAGAAGTTTTATTAGAATAATAAATTTAACAATAAAAAAGAAAGTACTTTTCAGAGTAAATACCTTGTAATAAATCTCACCACACTCAAATAGAATACATAAAGAAGTTCTAAATAAAATAGAATTTTATTGATGCTTAAAATATTAGTAGTGCTACAAGTACTACAAATTTTACTAAATTGAGCTTACAAATTGATGTGTCATCAATTATAAGGAGAAAATTAAAATATTCGGTTATGAGGTAATTGAAGTCTACCAATCACATTAATTGCTATCTCAATTTGTAAATTTTATGTAGTAAAACTTGTAGCACGTTTAACATTTTTCGTAAAACACTTTAGACACTTTACTACACATCACACACCATTCTTGTTTCTTATTTTCTCTTACACTTATTTGCTATCTCACTCATGTTAGATTGATGTTTTTCTGCACACTCCAAATGAACGCCACCTTCTACCTATTTATACTTCAAAAGTACAGAGACAAACTTTGTCACAATTAGTAGATATGTAAATTGGTTATTGGATTAATTTTCATATCCAATCACACATTAGTAAATATCCAATCACACATTGATAAATGTGTAAACCGTATAAAAATGTGTAACAAAATATGTGGCCATATAACAACCCATTTAATACTAGTTGCAAGCCGGTGTTATTAACTTGTTGCGCACGAAGTCCAAAACCAATTTGGACATGTCCGGATATCTGTTGTAAGCATGGCTTGCACAAAGTCCAACTTCGCAGCTGCTAATTCTTTCAGAGACTTGGAATAAATTAAAATATTGTGGCTAAGTCAGCATACGAACGAGAATTTAAGCCACGTGGACAAATTATTTCGGATGGAGGAAAGAAAGGAAAAATACATCCTGTTTCGGGAGTATATTCTTCCTCAAGAGAGAGAGTGGTGGTGTTGACTTTAATAGGGTCGGTTTCGTCAAGTCAAGTTGATCCCTGTTACTGGTGTTTGCTTCCTTCCCTCAGGGGAGGAAGCATACCCAGGGTGTATTTTTCCCCAATCCAGAGAGAGAGAGAGAGAGAGAAAGGTTTTTTTTTAAAAAAAAATTTTATTGGAGCATACTGTAAATTAGTGAGATAGTGAGAGAGAGAGAGAGAGAGCATGGTTCTCGTGTGACATCTTGTTAGTTATAAAATTAATACACTCCAATCAAGCAAAAATAACAGGTAGAAGTTACAACTTCATCACTAATTAATTAAGGTGTTTGGAACTCTTACCCCATATGGTGAAGATGATGGAGGCATGTTTCGACCCAAAAAGGTTCCTTGGCTACCAATGGTATCATCACTAGGGTGATTGCACTTTCCATCAGCCGTCCTATAGGCAAATTCTTCTGTGTTATATCTCTGTCCATTGATTTCTCCGACCGGCAATAGATTATAACGCTGGTGCAAGTGTCTTCTAATTCCCAGATAAGCAGCTCCAATAATTACTGGTAGTCTGTGCCAAGCGTCCAGCTTGTCCACCAGGTGTACAACCTAATTAATATCAAACATAGTAAATGTTATCGAACACATATAGTAACTGATATGTCAGCATATATAGTAAGAGAGAAAGAGAGATTGCACTAACACAGAACAATATGGTGTCTAGGAGAGTCATTTTGGCCACCATATACTTGAGTTGAGGGTGGATGAAGTGTGACAAAAAAAGATGGAATATTGTCATCGCTTTCTGTGGAAGATGCTCCTTGAGAAACCTTGTTCTGCGCAAGCTGAACCGAGAGGACAATAATTGAGAGCTAGGGATCAGATTTTTCAATTTTAAACCTGTATTTTGAGAATGTGTAACACGTGTTTACAGTTTTTAAGCGATATGGGGGTAAATAACCAAATATTTTGAAAAATATAAACCCGGCCCAAAAACATTAATACTTTTTGATAAAAATAAATGCTATTTTTATCATAATTTTATAACAAATTATAAATTGAGGTTATTATTGATTATCGTAAATAAAAAAAATTAAGTTCTGAACTTAATTTAAAATTAATAATAATTTATTAATTATTTTTTATAATTTATTGTGAAAATATAATGTAATATATATATATATTACGTATATATATATATTTATTTATTTATGTGGTCTTTTTTCTTTAAAAAAATTCCTGTTTAAATACTAATAAAATCACAAAGAGAATAAGACTACGGAACTAATTAAGTTAAGCCTCTCTTATAATGGCCAAAACAACCTCAAGAATAGCCCAATCAACAACCAAATTTCTTCTTTCTCCAAAAAAAAAAAAAAAAAAAAAAACCAAATTTCTTTTAAAAAGTAGTCAATTTATTAGTCTTTCAAAAACAAAAAGAAAAAGAAAAATCCCTTTAATCATAATGAGATATATATAATATTAATGACTGAGTGTCTCATCTCACATAGTCGCACCGCTGCCGCCAGCAAGCCCATCATTTCGCCGTCGCGTCCATGCATCACTATCAAGGCATCACGCCTAGCCCACGGAATCTGCTCTCAACGACGGCATAGCTGGTATTTATCTTTCTCTCACATCTCTGATAACTGGTATTTATCTCTTTCTCAAAAAAAAAAAAAAAAAACTGGTATTTATCTCTTCTTTCTCTTAGATCTGATTTTTGATATGGTCTCTCTCCTCGTACGGTATTTGTGAGCTCACGGACCAGAGTGTTTTTTTTTTTTTTTTTTTTTTTGATATTGGTAAAAACCGCAGCTTTAGGTTGGGAAAGTAAAGTCAAAGTAGTTGAGGAAAGAGGGTTTACACATTACTGGGAAGGTGAATGAGGAACACGAAATGTTGGATTGGGTGCATTTGATTTTGATTGGTTTATTTATGCAGAGTGCCGACAGTAAGGTGGGTCTATGGGCCAGTGGGTGTAGTCCAGCAATAAATAATGCTTGGTCATGCTTAGTGAATTTTGTCTCTTTGTTGAACATTTAATTGTTTATATGATTGGATAAAACATAGCACAAACTCAACTTTCAATTTCCCCCAACAAAGGTTGTATAGAGATATAGGTCATTACGTGCGCGATCCGGAAACATCCTTGAAGAAAAGAGTGTTCATGTACTGCAGAATACGCAGAGTTTAAACATTAGAAGAATAATTAAGATTGTTCACTTAGAGCATTCCCGTTTTATCAAGAATTCTAAAATTTTTAACATTTAACACTTTAAAAACCTATTTTATTTATTATACCACCCCACTTTAAGATATCAAATATAAAAACTTCTATATTTTTTACCATTTCATTTAAATAGTATAAACAACTCATTAAAATAATAATAAACAACTACACAAAAACCTATAGCAACCCCTCCACCACCCCTACCATCACTCCACTTGCCATAACCACCATTGTAGCAACCACAACCCACCATAGCCACCACCACCATAAGTCACAGCACCATTGTGGCAACCACAACCACCTACAGGAGGAAGAGAAAATAAAAAAAACCCAAAGTATAACCACAACCATCTACCAAAATCACAACCGACCACCACCCAACTACTATAAAAACAACCAGCCACTGCAAAAATAAAATCTTAGCCAAGCACTCGCCAGTGGCTAATCTAACCCAATGCAAGAAGAGAAAAAAAAAAAAAAACACAAAGCAAAACCACAACCATCTAGCAAAAACAACCAGCCACCAAAACAAAATTGTAACCTAAAGATCCAACCCACACACTCACCGATCTCACCATTGTGCCTCCAAATCAAACTCACAAATCACCACCACCATGACCCACTATCGAAACCCACTTAAAAAATTGGAAGGGAAGTAGCTTCATTGGTTCAAATCCAAGTCGTGAGATAGCTTTAAGCGGGGAGCCACAGGGTGATCAATTTCAGAGAGCCAAAAAAGAAAAAAAAAGAAAAAAAAAAAAGAAACGGCAGGTCTGAACAGAGAAGAAGGAAAGAATAAAAAAAAGGAAGAAATAAAATCTGTTTTTTAAAGAGAAGAAGAGAGAGAAAGCTTTAAAATAATATATATATATATATATATATATATATATATATATATATATATATATATATATATTATATAAGATATAGCTACAGTGCGCTCTCAAAATTGAGAGTGCATTGTAGCACTGTAGCAAGATGGCAAATCTTATAGTATATGCAAGTTTTGATGGTGTGAGTTTTTTGAGTTTTTTGGGTTTTAGATGCTAAAATTTAAGTTTTAGCATTTTTGCAATCCTTGATAAGGATGCTCTTATAGTGAGCCATAGCCAAGCATTACAAGGGTTTTTACTTTATATAGATCATTTTGTTGGTCCTTAATTAGAAGGAACAAAAACTACAAATCTCTCATGGGGTCTCTTGACATTCTCCTTGTTAAAGGTAGTGATTAAGACATATAGTGGCTTGTAAGTCACCTACAATTTCATTAATCATGAAGAGAACTTTTTCAGGTACTAATTAAAGGTATTAGTTAAGGACTAAGACTTGTCTAGGTTTGTTTTTTTTTTTTTTTTTTTTTTTTGCCGAATAAAAAAAAAAAAACAGTCAAAAGAATTGGGCATGGGTCCATGTCTATAAAAAACCTTGGACAATTCGAAGCGATAGGGAGTATATGGGTACCATCTCAATCCATAACAAAAGGGCAACCCACTATGCTAAAAGCTGGGTAGACAAATTGCCTTCTCTATACACAAAAGAGATATTTATATTTACAAAAGATTTGGCTAAATTAAGAATATCCTCAACTATAGCTTTGTGAGCAGATAAGCCTGATCTATGCAGAGCCTATCACATTCCATGCATCTCCTTCTATAATTATTTTGTCAAATCCCTTAGTTGCTGCTCTTCGGATAGCACACCAAGTTGCCTCAACTTCACCACAAATAGAACTTCCTGGACTAATTTGCTCAATCCTCGCCTTAATAAGATTCCCTTAATGGTCTCTGCTCACCACAGCCACAAAGCTATTTCCTTCTTTAATAGCTACATCAAAATTCAATTTAACCCAATCTGTGGGTGGAGGATACCTTTTGGGTCTCTAGATGGTTTCTTAATCAGTTCTCTCCCTACTTGTTCGTGTTCTTCAAAAGATCTCAATATTTATCTCACAATCTCCATAGGGTTGCTTTTGACTTCCTCTTCCCTTACCATGTTTTTTATCATCCACACGTGGTCATAAACAATTGCAGCAAATGACTGAAAATTTCAAGGTTCTTCACTGTTTAGCTCCAGCAAGTCTTCAGGGTACAAAATCATTTTCACCCAATCTGAAGTTGAGAGGCTTTTAATTCTATTCAAATTAATTGGCCAAGGTAAGATTAGCCAAATTTGGGCAGCCCAATCACATTGAATAAAAAGATGCTCTATTGACTCAACTACATTGTTGCACAAATAACAATTAACAGAAGAGAGAATCAACTTGTTATTGAATACTAAACAAGTAGGTAGGATGTTCCATACCATTTTCCATAGGAGGTTTTTGAGCTTAGCATTAATTTCCAATTTACAAAGATTCTTCCCATCTTTGTTTTGCAAGTTGGGGTGGTTGGCTAAGATTATGATCCTCAATGAAGCATAAGCCGATTTAAATGAGTATTCCCCATTTGCATTCAAGCTCCAAAACACTTGTTCATGTTGTAATTTTTGGGTGAGGTGGATGTTCAGAATATTGTTCATTGTTGCTTGGTCGAACAAATATGCTAGTTTCCCTTTATCCCACAGCCTTGTATCTTGGTCTATGAGGTCAGCAACTAGATAGTCTTCATTGGAGGCTTCAATCCTTAATTGAGGGATAAATTTTGGTTCATTAGGGACCCCAGGGTCTTCAAAAATCTACGTATTTAGGCTATTGCCAATTTTATGGCTGAAAGTTCAAATAGTGTATAAAATACCAATGAACGTTTAGACCTCCAAAAACAAAATTACTAACACAAGCTTATAATCAAATAATATATGTGCGGAATATGAAATATAAGTTATATCCAAATTGGTAACACACTCTAAACCATAATTAATTAAAAAACACAGCAGCAATTAAAAGGTAAAGAAAAAGGAAAGAGAGATGCAAACACAAAGATAACATGGCGATGTGTTATCGAAGAGGAAACTAAAGACCTTGGCGAAAAATTTCTCTGCTGCCCTCCAAGCGGTAAATGATCCACTAGAAAATCAGTTGGGATACATAGATAGCAATAGATATTCGAAGCCTAATCTACCCAATGCACCTAAGCCCTCCAAGTTTCTTACTCCAATGGGGTTATGCCGAACCTTGTCTTCTCTAGCTTATCAGATTTCGCAATAAGCTCCATATTGCATCTGTCATCCTTGGCATCTTCCAATGCTTTCCAAAACTCCAAAAACACTCAATACTCTAAATGAGTGTGGGTAGTATTTGGATACAAATATCCTCTCAAAGGGTATAACAATGGGAGAGGGAATGAGAAGAGACTACGAAGATTTCTCTCTAAGAATGATTAGCTCTCTCTAATGAGGTGGGTGCGTTGTAGAAACATCTTTTAGGGTTTTTCTCTCTAAATAGCCACTCTTACATTTCGTGGGAATAAGGGTATTTATAGTAGGGTATGTGAGAAATGTGAAAAATCAGTTTGTATCCAAACAGGGCATTCTGGCGACTGGAATGAGTCGCGAGATAACTTCTAGGCTAGATTATACTTTTTGTCCTGTAGTGCTCTAGCTGTCGTGACCCTTCAGCTTCTTGCATGTTTCACACGTGTGCCACTTTGGCGACTTGCCAGTCACGAGCTAGTTGCGAGATCTAGTCGCGAGACTTCTTTGAATGCACACATCTTGAGTTTCTTCACACTCTCTCACACACAACCCTAACATTATTCCCATCTAAATATAGAGTTTTTACATGCTAAATTACAAGCAAATTTGGTACGGAATAAAACCAACACATGGTTGATTAAATTCAACCTTACAATCTCTCCCTTTGGCTATTCCGTGACAAAACACCCTAAAACAGACTCTAGACTTAAATGTGAGTTTGGGAACAATGACAAAACTCACTCACACCTAAATCTAGAAACTGTGATGCACTTGGAATAAAATACTTGTAACCTGAAACACTTGCACAAAACACATTAGACCCTTAAGGTATAGCGAGTAATAAAATGATAAGTATAATGAAACAAGTTTTTTGATAAATAAGTATAATGAAATAAGTAAATTGCGATCAAGTAAACATGATGTGAAACATGTGAGCAACTTGATCATTCACCAAAACAGTCATACAGAAATGACTACAATGATCACATAGTAAAGCAAACGATCATCCGAACATGCATTTAATGAAGCATAATAGCATAAGCATATATGCATGTCCAACACACAACTAATGCAAGAACACTAAACCAAGAAGCATTAGGTTTAAATTGCATCAAGTATACAAGATCCAACAAGAGCACAAGAGTACTAAAGTAAATGCAAAACATTAACTAAAAGTACTAAGTTACAAAAACAAAGTTTTCTTATAATCAAAGTCTTCTCCCCCTTGGTATATGCATCTCCCTTATGGTAATCTCTCCCCTTACGAATGTGCATGAGATAGAATTTCTCCCCTTAAGGATGTGCACAAGAGTCATATATAAATGACAAAACTCTCCGGTATACTCTCTAGAGTATATTCTTCCATTTTTTGTCACGAATAGACAAAGGGTCAAGGAAAAACAAAGGTAAGAGATGAAGGTACGAATAATGATAATGATGCATAAGGGGTGCGAGATGACTGAGAAAATGAAGCTCAAACTTAAGACAAAACAAAATGCTACAAGGCATAAGGTAAATATGACATGCTAGGATAAAGAAACAAGATATAGACCAATGCATGACAATTGTAGCAAAGGTGTGAGCAAGAGGTGACTATGTGCAATGTATGACCAAAGCATGGAAAGTGCATATGTGGGGCAAAGTGTGTTAAATAAACAACCAATGAATCAAACATGTTCCTAATGAGGAAACATGAGAAATCTTAAAGTTTGGTACTCATCAAAGTCCAAACAAGTGAGAAAATTCCTAAGAGACATTTTATCAAACACCTAATGTGCACATTACGAATAACAATGTAAAACAATACATGAATATCATGAAATCCACCCTTAATACATGTTCTTTTTGTCACAAGGGGCCAACATCCAAAGAAAATCATTAAAAAAAACCAATCCCATACAAAAATTTGATAAAAATTAAGTTTCCCCAACCCTTATAATGAAAATCCCAACCAAGAGCACCAAACTCTCCAAAACATAATCTAAGGATCCAAATCAATGAAAATAGTTTAAAATTACCTTAGAGATGTTAATGAAATGAAAAACCATTCAAATTTATTGGGTTTTGATATAAAAATATTAAAAGAGGGGTTTAAGAGAGAATGTGAGAGGTTTAAAACAGGTTTCTCACAAAAAACACTTTAAAAAGCTGTTTTTGGTCGTTTTGCAACTAGCAAATCGTGAGATGAGTCGCGAAAATTTTTGCAGGTCGTAAGTCAGTCGCGAAAGCTTCTAGATGAACTCGCGACTGGGGTTTCGTGACTGGGTGAGTCACCAAAATGAGTAGCCAATACTCACTACTCGCGGGAGTAGCCAGAACGAGTAGCCAAAAATTTTGACACCTGTTTTTCAACACAGAACATATTTGAACAGTGAAGTACAAAGTAGGCACTAAATATGAACGCAAAGAGTGATAAAAATCAATTCCAAATACTTATAAAAAGATCAAAAATCTTTTTTGATTGATCCATATATAGTTGAGCACACACACATCATATTTAAGAAAATATAATCGAACAAATAAATAAGGCATTTATTGAACATTAGGCATGTGTGTTGTGTGTGTATCAAATGTGGAATAATCCTTAGTCTAGAGTGAAGTTTTAATGATCAATTCAATTAAGTCATACACAATTAGCACTAGGAAGAGTGACTAATCTCAATTATAGAAGTATGCACATATGACTTCCTACAAAACTTGATTACATACTTTTGAAGTTTTTCATTTAGCTTCATACATATCATAACATTTGATCATTTTGAATCATTACATCTCATTTTGAGATCGATGCTTGAAATTTTTGATATTTCAATTTGATGTATAAGCCTTTGGCTTTTTGGTATCATACAATTTTATTATAAGTCGCTTTCCCTTTTTTCTAGTCGAATACTAGTATGTGCGACGGCTTTTACAGCTCATTATCTCTTTTCGAGATTTAAAATTTGTTGAGCTCTTTAAGCAAAAAAAAAAAAAAAAAAAAAAAAGAGTGGGGAGATATATAGGCACAAGTCAACCCATGTATTAAGATTAACAAAACTATTGACTAATCATTTATGACAAATTTGAAGATCGATTTACAGCAATTACATATAGATGTCAAGATTTTTTCCCACAAAGATAGATGTGCATACATAACACGCTAAACTTATAAATGCACAAAGCCATTTGTATAAAAGTACTAGGCCAAACACACATGTGATATGTGCTCAAACATATATGATTAAACTTTTTTAATTTTTCACTTTTTATGTGATTTTGGAATTTTTACTTACATAAAACTAAAACATAAAAGTAAGATCAAAACATAACAATGCATATAAAGAAATGCAAGATGCACAAAATGCATGATGATATGACATTCAATGCATGAAGGGTCTTATAATGATCAAAAGAATTAGATCAAGGACCAAAAAAGCAAAAGCTCAACCATAGGAACCCTTTCTTATCTAAACACAACAATTGTTTGGAATGAGTGTCTCATGAGAAGTGAGACGAGGGTTGGAAGAATGAGAACCAGAGATGCACATAGACAAGGAGTTAAGAGCATTAAACACTTTCTTTAACAACATGCTATTTTCACTCAAATTCAGTTTACCATTTTTAGCACAGCTTCCAAGAAGCTCAACTTTATCTTTTCTTTTGATTATTTTAAGAGCATGAAACTTAGAGCATTGAGGTCTTAAATGACCAAAGGCACCTAAGCTCTCAAAACTTCTTTCTCCAATAGGGTTACGCTGAACTTTATCTTTTCTAACTTACCGGATCCCGCAATAAGCTCTATATTGCATTTGTCATCCTTAACATCTTCCAATGCTTCCCAAAACTCCAAAAATACTCAACACTCTAAATAGGTGTGGGTAGTATTTAAATACAAATCTCCTCTCAATGGGTATAACAATGGGAGAGGGAATGAGAAGAGACTACAAAGATTTCTCTTTAAGAATGAGTAGCTCTTTCTTTAATGAGGTGGGTGTGTTGTAGAAACTTTTCTTAGTGTTTTTCTCTCTAAATAGCCATCATTACATTTCGTGAAAATAAGGGTATTTATAGTAGGGTATGTAAGGAATGTGAAAAGTCAGTTTTCATCCAAATAGGGCATTCTGGCGACTTGGCCTCGCGATTGGAATGACTTGCGAGTTTGAATCGCGAGATAACTTCCAGTCTAGACTGTACTTTTTATCCTGTAGTGCTCTAGTTGTCGTGACCCTTCAGCTTCCTGCATGCTTCACATGTGTGCCACTTTGGCGACTTGCCAGTCACGAGATCCAGTCGTGAGATTCTTTTGAAAGCACACATCTTGAGTTTCTTCACACTCTCTTATACACAATCCTTACATTATTTTCACCTAAATACAGAGTTTCTATATACTGAATTACAAGCAAATTTGGTACGAAATGAAGCCAACACATGGTTGATTAAATTCATCCTTACAATGGCAAAGCCCATTTTTCAATACATCTTTACAACCAAATATGCTTTGACAAGACCAAGATGTAGATTTTAGCATAGAGATCCCGCAACAAGTTCCATGTTGCATCTGCCATCCTTGGCTTCTTCCAGTGCTTTCCAGCAGCACCAAAACCTCACTTCACACTTTGAAAAGGTGTGGTAAGTGTTTGGGTTATCAACCTCTCAATGATATGAAAATGGAGAGGTAGGAGTTGAGAAAAATCCACAAGCAACTGTGTAGAGGATTGTGGGTATAACAATCTCTAACTCTTAAGGTGTTTGACTAGGGTTTTCTCTCAGAAGCACTCCTCAACGTTTGTGGGTAATGTGAGTATAAATAGTGTAGGCACAGAAAGTGTGTATAAGAATTGACATTCTGGCAAAATAGAATATCTCGCGGGAAGGCTTTACCCGTGAGACACTCGTGAGACATAGCTGTCTCCATCATGTCCTGACTCTTCGCATTCCAGCATGTGTAAGTCACATAGGTGACTTCGCGGGATGCTTAGTCACGAGATACCCGCAAAAACTCTTCAGTCTTTAATTGCTTGAGTCTTCACACTCTCTCTCTATCGCACAACCCTTACAATCAAATTCCACAATAAATACAGGGTATAAAAGATTGAATAAATTTACAATCAAATTTGGTACGGAATTAAAGCCAACAAAACACATAGTTGTAAATTACAACTTTACAATAAGACGCACTTAAACTTGGACTCATTTACATAAAAAGAGCATTTTGAACTCCAATATGACAACATTGGGTAGATTAGGCTTGGAGGGCTTAGATACATTGGGTAGATTAGGCTTGGAGGGTTTCTTGCTAACCCATGTATCCTAACTGATTGTCTAGTGGATCGATTACTGTTTGGAGGGCGACGGAGAGGTTTTTTGTCGAGATCTTCGGTTTCCTCTTTGATAACACATCGGCGTGCTATCTTGTGTTTACATCTCTCTTCCTTACTCTTTTACATTCCATTTTACTGCTGTATTGTCTTGATTATGGATTAGAGTAGCTTATTTGTTTATCCGCTCGCATTTACATTATTCCGCACTTAGAATTAAGTTAGTGTAAAATCTATCGGGCCGTAACTTTAATTTGGGAGTCTAAACAGCTCTTGTGTTTTTACCACATTTTTTAGTTTTCAATTGGTATCAGAGCAGGTACACTCATTGTGGTTTAAATACCTGAGTGTGTTCCTTGACCCTTTGTGATGGACCATCACAATTTCTTAATGCCCCACCATTCTCTGATGGAGGCAACTATGCTTTTTGGAAGGTCCGAATGAGGGCTTTCTCGTGTGCTATAGATGAGTCTGTATGGGATTCTGTTGAGAATGAGTATGTTAAACCCACAACTGCCAAGTTCGAATGGGACAAGGCAGCTCTTGCATTAGTTAATGCGAATAGTAAGGCCATTAATGTTATATTCTGTGGTGTGTCCCCTGATGGGTTTCACAAGATATCGCACATGGAGACAGCTAAGGAAGCTTAGACGATCCTTGAAACGACCTATGAGGGTACCAAGAAAGTTAAGGACACGAAACTTCAAATGCTTACCACTAGATTTGAAAAACTTAAGATGGGAGATGATGAGGCTTTCGATTCTTTCTATGAAAAGCTCAATGAAATTGTAATTGCCAAGCTTAATCTCGGAGAGAAGATTGAAGATTCTAAGGTGGTGAGAAAGATTTTGAGGTCTTTACTGGAGAGTTTTCAAATAAAAGATACAGCTATAGAAGAGAGTAAAGACTTGGATGAGATCAAAATCTAAGAGCTAATTGGATCTCTCCAAACATATGAGCTGGGACTGCCTTCTCATAAATTGAGCAAATATCTTGCTCTTAAAACTATCACTGAGAGAATGGACAACTCCTTCGAAGAGGATGATGTGGAGAAGGAAGTAGCATTCCTTGCAAAGAACTTTCGAAAATTTCTGAAGATGAACAACAGTGGGACGACCGGTAGTATCTCGACCTTTAACTACCACAGTGTTGTAAATATTGGGCATTTTCCGGGGAGGGGGGGGGGGGGGGAGTTACATCCAGTACCGGACTGATGATTTGAGCTATACATCCCAAGTTTTTTTTTTTTTTTTTTTTTTTTTTTTTTTTTTTTTTTTTTTTTCAAGCGCGGAAACCCCAGGATCAGAAGTAGTAGGTCCGGATATTTATCCAATTCATCTAATTATTCTTTGTGGTAAATACTTTAGGGGATGTTGTTTCATTTATCATTTAGTTTAGTTTGAATTTAAGTTTATGAAATTTCAATAAAATAAGGAGTCTTTATGTCGCGTTATAGAGGGCCTCCTTTTCAACAAATGAAAGTTTTCATCTCTCAAGGGTGATAGGAAGGAATTTAGGAAGAAAGATGGGAAGGAGTCTCAATATATTCAAGGGATCACTTGCTTCAAGTGCAATGGACATGGACATGTCAAGAAAGAATGTCCTAATTATTTAAGAATGAAGGGCAAGGCATATGCCACAACTCTCAGTGATTCGGACTCTTCCAATTTAGATTCGGAAGAGAGCTGTGATGGAGAAGGGAATTACTCCACTTTTATGACTATTGCTCATGTTGAGTCTTCGGAGGACTTGAGTTTGCTTGTAGAAGAGCTTGAGGAGCATAGTGAAGAGGAATCAATGGGAGTTGTAGAAGAATCGGATGTTGAAGAAGATGAAAGTTTAGCGGGCCTTCAAGAGAACCATAATTCCCTTCTTGAGAAGTCTGGAGAATATGCAAGGGTAGCCAAGGTAGTTGTTAAAAAGATGAAGAACGCAGAGGAGGACTATAGAAGCCTTCTAGTGCGTTATAAGGAGGCCAAATGTGAAATAGAGACGTTGAATGGAGAACTGACCGAAGCCTATTCAAAGATAAAATTTCTTGAGCTTGAGGTGGTTCAAGCCAATGCTAAAGTAGAGCGAGTCTCCTCCAAGAAGCTTGATGAAGTCCTTTCTCATCAAAAACCTTTCTCTGACAAAACCGGATTGGGATACACTGGAGAATGTAGTTTGGTTGTAAATGTTTCCAAGGAAGTGAAGTTTGTAAAAGCCAAAGAACCGATGGTAACTACCACAAGGGCTGAGAAAGTAAAGGAGGAGTAGAATAAGAACATGGTTGACTGACGAGTGTTGAATAAGCCCCTTAACCAATCAGTGGTCAAGCCTAAGGTTCAAGGGAAATCACCTCCAAAGTCGCAAAGAGGTTCGAGAATTAAACATTTCTGCCATCACTGTGGACTTCAAGGACACACCAGACCAAATTGTCATAAGCTGAGGGCATTGAAGAATGTAAGTGATCAGAGAGCAACAGGACCAAGAAATGACAAAAGGAATTGGGCTGTTAAGCAATCAAGAGGTCGAGATGGTGATTTCAGAGTGATGGATGTGATGAAAATGATCGAAGCATTCACCGCCTGTTTGGTAAGCTTCTCCAGAAGGTTTGAAGGCCACAACACTTGTACCCAATCCTATAGGGATATCATCCCAAATGCACGTGACGTGTGGGTGAAGAAGGGTACTCATGCATGATCACCTCCTATGTCCATGCATTAATACTTCCAATGTTTAGGGACATTTGTTCATGCATCTTGACATGCATATTCTATTTATGTCAACTGCTTCTGGTTATTAGCATTTTTTTTTTTTTTTTTTTTTTTTGGTTTTGGTTTATACCTGTTTTTGTTGATCTTACTTTTACTGTTCTGTTTTTGAGTGTGTTCAAAAAAATTCAAAAACCCATAAAAATTAAAAAATCTTCAAAAAGTTTGATCGCTTATGTTGTGTATATCACATATGAGTTTGGCCTAGTACCTTCATACTAATGGTGTAGTGCATTTACGAACTTAGTTTGTTATGTATGCACATATATTTTTGTGGGAGAAATCTTGAAAACTATGTGTGATTGTTGTAAATAGATCTTCAAGTTTGTCATGAATGATCGGTTAATAGTCTTGATGGTCTTGATTCTTGCATAGACTTGTGCCTATATCTCTTCACACTTTATTTTTATGTTTTTGTTATAGAGCTCACCAAATATAAATCTCCAAATGAAAAGAGATAATGAGCTGTAAAAGCCTGTCGCACATACTAGTATTTGACTAGGAAAAAGGGAAAGCAACTTTTGTATTAAAATGTATGGTCTCAAAAAGCCAAAGGCTAAATCTAAAAGTTGAAATATAAAAAATTTCAAGCATTGATCTCAAAAAGAGATGTATTAGCCTAAAAGGACCAAATGTTATGATTTATGCTGAAGCTAAATGAAGAGCTTTTATGATTTATAATCATTCTCTTGTGGGAGGTCATATATGGTCATTTCTATAATTGAGATAGTCCACTTGATTTTGTACCAATTGTATATGACTTGATTGAATTGATCATTGAAACTTCACTCTAGTATAAGGACTATTCCACATTTGATACTCACCCACAACACACAAGACTTTGATTCAATTAATGCTTATCTCATTTGTGTGATTGTACATGTTCAAATATGATGTGTATGCTCAAGTACTTGTTGATCAAACCCAAATATATTTTTGAATGTTTTATATGTTTGTGAAAGTGATTTTATACTTTCGTGCTTTTAGTTTTTGTTCAAAATGCATTTTTGTGTTTTTCTTCAAAAATTGGTTTAGAGGTCTTTTCGCGAGAAGCTCGCGACTTAGAGCTTCCCCCAAAATGTGCTTAAGGGATATTACAAAGTCACATTTTCATACAAAAAGTCTCACTACTGTCTCGCAAGTATTTCACGACTAAATTCTTCTCGTGAAATGTTTTTAGGCAAAAACTAGAAAATTTTCAAGTTCATACAAAGGCTATCGCGACTGTCTCGCGATTGTTTCGTGACTAAAAGCTTCTCGCAAAAGCTTCAGTGTGTCTCGTGACTAATCTCGCAACTTTCTAACCCACGAAAACGCATGTTTTCAGTTTTATAAGGTAGATGTGACAGGTTTTCAAAACATTCTCATTTCCCTCGCTTAGACTCTCTCAAACCCCATTCAACCTAAAACCATTTTTCACTCAAACCTCATCATTTTCAAACAAAAATCTTTGCAAAATCACTACAAGGTATGTTTTCCTAAACATTGTCTTCATTTTTGTCTTAGATTATGCAGATTTTAGCTTAGAGTTTTGGAAATTGGGGATTTTCGAATATTAGATTGGCGTTCTTAGTTTTTGAGAAAATTTTTCAAAATCTTTGATTGGGCTGAGTCCCATTTGATGTTTTTGTATCTATATTGGCCCTTTGAGGCATTCTAAGCTTGTATTGAGGTAGTTTTCACCATGTTCATGCATTGTTCATAGTTGGAATTCACTATTGCATGCTAGGTATTTGACAGAATGTCCTAGTGACATTCTTGTGTTGAATTGGACTCAATTGAGTTCCAATGCTTGGTTTTTGTCTTGATTGATCATGTTTTGGTCAGTGTTTGTGTGTTTTACACACTATGTCCATTTTGTGCCTCAATGTCATGCCATGCCATGCACACTCTAGGCACACCTCATGCATCTCATGTTGCATCCCCATGCATCACATGCTGCACAAACATGCATCAGCACATGCTTAGCACAGACACACACATGCACAGTGATCCACTTCATGCATTTTGCTTTTGTTTACATGGTTAAACACTTATAACATGCTGTTTTGTGTCTTTTTGCTCTGTTTTGAGTTGTTTTTGCTTTGTTTTTAAGTTGTTTTACCTTTGTTTTGAACTAACTTGAATCTAATCAAGTTTCGTGTTCTGTGTTTGTGTTTTTGCACTTGTTTCTTTTCTGTTCTGTGTTCCTTTGTGCAGATGTCTCCTACTAAGCATGCAGTTCCTAAGAGATCATCCTCCAAACGTGCACGCACTGATTCTGATAACTTCAGGTCTGCTGAGGCTGATATGAAGTATAATGACTGCTATAGGGATAAAACAATCATCATGGAAAGGGTCGTACAAATGGAATCACTTAAGGACACTTTCATACCTGAAGTGTTCAATGACAGGACATGGACAAAGCTCTTGAACCGAAGTTGTGTACTCGGAGATCATCAAAGAGTTCTTCTCCAATACTAGTGTAGAAGAAAATCACATAAACTGCTGGGTGAGACACAAAGAGTTTGTCATTACTAAGGAAAGTATACAGGATTTCCTAGAAGTTTGTCCTCCCTCACAGCCAATTACAGTGCAATATGAGGATAGACTGGGTTCTACTGAGGAGATGATAAGGATACTTGGTGGCACACTGAAGAAATCATCCGTGAACACAATACCATTTTCACCGGAGATGAGGGCTTTGGCATATGTCATGATCCATAACTTATATCCGGTCACCAACCTTACCACTTTATCTGCTCCAAGGACAAAATTTATGTATGATCTCTTTACCCACAAAGAGATAGATATTTGTGGACATATCTTCCATTTGTTGAAAAAGAGCATTGAGAAGCAGAATTCAAGGAGTATAATGCCCTTCCCCACTCTCATTATGGGCCTAATTGCAAAGGAGCGGCTCAAACTTCTGAGTGGCCTCACTGTGGTTCAGAGGGACTATCCTATTGGTGCACACACAGTTATTAGAAGCACAGCTCACATCAAGGACTCCAAAACAGGTGTGCATATAATACCACAGGATCGTGTTGAGGACGAGGGTGGAGATATAGAGGAGGAGATTGATAGATTCACTTCTGCTCGAGAGACTTCAGTTTAGCCATCCTCTTCTGCACCAGCACAAGGACCAGACAGACTTGATCGCCTCCTAGCTAGAGTGGATCAGATGTTCACCATGCTAGACTCCCATGTGCAGTACACCTCGACCTAGTTTGCATACGTCCAGGGACAGATCACTGCATTATTTTCATAGATCGAGGACTTGTCCATGGTGCAAGGATCAGATTCATAGTTTGATCAATTCTAGCCTCTTTAGCCATTCCGATAAAAAAAAGGGAGAAATTTTTTGAGGGGTAGCTTGTACATTTGAGGGGGAGCAGAGCATAGACCATAGCCTAGGTATAGAATCTTTGGTTCATACAGGCGGTTTAGCTTTATTTATGTTTTGGTTTAAACTATTTTAGTTTTTATAACTCTTGGATAGATGTTTTTACTACTTTCACTTAAAGCTTTAGTACTTTGTTTTTAATTTCAGTTTATATTTAGTATGTTTTGTTTACCTTATTGCTTTGTAGCATTTTTCGTGTACTATTAAGATATTGCCAATATGTCTTGAGTACCTTACTGTTATGTCTTTAGTAAGATTTTGTATCCTAGATGTAAATATTTCGTGTATTTTGCATTGGTTGAGTGTTGGACACGCAATTGATCCGTGGGATTGCTCTTAATTGCATTGCGTGTCCGAATGAGCATTTACTTGCTAAATATTCATTGTGGTCATTCTCTACTAACTTGATCGTGTTTTACTTGCTCATATACGTACCATGTATTCAACTTGTCATAAGCTTAATGAAAGTTTTGTTTGTGTGCAAGTGTTTCAGGTTACAGGTATATACGTGCAAGTGCTTCACAGCTTCTAGATTAGGTGTGAGTGAGTTTTGCCACTATTCCCAAACACACGTTTAAGTCTAGAGTCTATTTTAGGGGTTTTGTCACGGAATAGCCAAAGGGGGAGATTGTAAAGTTGTAATTTACAATTATGTGTTTTGTTGGCTTTAATTACGTGCCAAATTTGATAGTAAGTTTATTTAATCTTTTGTACCTTGTATTTATTGTGGAATTTGATTGTAAGGGTTGTATGATAGATAGAAAGAGAGAGAGAGAGAGAGAGTGTGTGTGTGTGAAGACTCAAGCAATTGAAAACTGAAGAGTTTTCGCAGGTATCTCGCGACTAAGCATCCCGCGAAGTGACCCATATGACTTGCACATGCTGGAATACGAAGGGTCAAGACAGGATGGAGACAGCTGTGTCTCGCGAGTATCTCGTGGGTAAGGCCTTCCCGTGAGACATCCGCGAGACATTCTGTTTTGTCAGATTGTCAATTCTGATACACACTTTTTGTGCCTACACTATTTATACCCACATTACCCACAAATATTGAGGAGTACTTCTAAGAGAAAATCCTAACCAAACACCTTGAGAGTTAGAGATTGTTATACCCACAATCCTCTACACAATTACTTGTAGATTTTCATCAACTCCTACCTCTCGATTTCCATACCATTGAGAGGTTGATAGCCCAAACACTTACCATACCTTTTCAGAGTGTTAAGTGAGGTTTTGGTGCTACTAGAAAGCATTGGAAGAAGCCAAGGATTGCAGATGTAACATGGAGCTTGTTGTAGGATCTGGAGAGCTAGACAAGACATGGTTCCGAGAAGCCTTGTTGGAGTAGGAGCTTGGAAGGCTTGGGTACATCGGGTAGATTAGGCTTGGAGGGTCTCTTACTAACCCATGTATCCCAACTAATTATGGATTAGAGTAGCTTGTTTGTTTATTTGCTTGCATTTACACTATTTCGCACTTAGAATTAGGTTAGTGTAAAATCTATCAAGCCATAACTTTAATCTGGGGGTCTAAACAGCTCTTGTGTTTTTAAGAGCTTTCACTTATCTTGTCAACAAGTGATATGAATTGGACACAAGACTACTAAAGAAACTGCTTAAAAAAGGCTGAAACTGCAAATCTTGATACCTCTCTCAATACCTATTGATCTATCAAGAATAAATGAATCTCGATACTTGGCTTGACACCTCTCGATCTATCGAGTTTTGGGAAAACATAACAGTATTTTTTTGTTTTCAGCCCACGATGACTTGGCATATCTTGGGATTCGTGCACTGGGGTTCCAGAACATTTAAAAAAAAAAAAAAAAAAAAAACATATTTTATGGCCATCATCATAGACATAGAGAGCCAAACTCATACCAAGAGTTGTTGTGACTTGTAACCTCTATTCACTTGGTGGGTTCTTGCCTGCAAGGATTTTCCCCATCGTGATCAAATCGTCATATTATTTAGTTTGGTGATTTGATTGTGACTTAATTAGATTTGCATGTAATTTAGGCTAATTAATCAACTTAGGTAATTGGTTAGTTAACTGGGGTCAACATATAACCCAACAAGGTGGTTCTTTGAATCCCTTGTATTTTTCTCCATTAATTAGTCTATATATTTTCTATTTTAATTATAGTTTTAATATTATCTTGCTTCATCTTCAAGTGAATAAAAAACAAATAATTATTTTTATTTTTTATGGAAAAATAGAGGTTTTTAGTGTCAATCATTCCCTATGGATCAGTCTCGGACTCACTAAAATATTATTAATTACGAATAATCTGCAATTGAGTTTGTATTATTTTTTAGTTTCAAGTCCCCCCCCCCCCCCCCCCCAAACACACACACAAACACACACATATAAACAACCACATGTCATTAATCGTTCTTGAAATATCCAAGTTAACAACGTCAAGTTTGAATCAAAACCCATTCTTAGAATGTCTTAGTCTTTACACCGGCTTGAAAATTGATTCCCTAACTTGCATATATTTGTTTTTTTTTTTACTCAAATGAGTTATTCCACAATTATTGGCAATAACAATGTAGAAGCACACTGCCGCCCACTCTTGATTTAATGGTTACTTCATAAATATAAAGTTTTTTGGGGGGGGGGGGGTGAGGAGACAAGGGCCGAGGTTTAAGTCTCCAAGAAGGAGTTTCATACACATATACACTTGAATTAAGTTAGAGTTGAATTTCCATCTTGTATAAATAAATTAAAAAACTATGTAGAAGCATCTAAAAAAAAAAAATCAACCCTAAAGGCATGGTTTTAAAAACTAGATTACATAAAAAAATCAAATAATTTAATTGATAATTGTTAATTAATACAAATAAATTACAAACTTATGTTCCAAATGTGCAAACAAAGGAAAAATGAAAATAAAATAGTAAACAATAAATCCTCGTTTTTTCTTTGATCGGAAAATCTTCATATTTTTATTAAAACTTACAACAAATATAAAACTCTTTTTTATGAATTAAAACCAAAAAATAAATAAAAACTGTTGGCTCAATTATAGGATTATATAATCTTATAGAAAAATATTATGTCCACAATATTTTCACATCACTTTTACAACAAATCTTAAGTGGTAGTTTGTTATTAGTTGTTATGAGTGGGCAAAAAAGTAGTTTACAACTTAGATTCAAATTAGAACTAATAACAACTAACTATCTATGATTTGTTGTGAATGTAGCACTCTTCTAATATTAAATGGGAAAAGATATGCGGTGCACGGTAAGTTGAAAGAGAGTTGCACAATAATTTTTATAGACCACGTATGGTCCAAGTTTTAGAATTGCTCCAATGAAATACAGTTATTGGTCCATTCAGATCCAAGGTTTTGACGACTCTCCAATCTCCCCCCAGCTTCGTCTATCCTCCGGTATTATGTCAGTTCTCAGTTGAACCAACCGGAGGTTAGATCCAATTTTTAAAACCATACCTAAATAAAGGCTTTAATAACTCATAATCGACTATTACGGTCGGGCCCAAAATGAATCATTTGCAAGTCCAGTACCACATCAATGCATATATATAGCCCACTAAGCTTCACATCTACAAGAAAGGTGATCAAATAATGTGCAAAACAGCTTCATTCCTCTCTTGCTTTTGGAAACTGCCAAAAACGAGCAGGAATAAAAACTATTCAACATCTAATAGCGCCATGAAAAATAGTGATGATTTTCGAAAAATAAATTTCATTTATGATAAGCAAAGTAGCAAACACTTTTTAAGGTCGACGACATATTCAAATGCCACTACTCCTTTTTTAAACAATAAAATCAAGTTACCTCATAAAGTTAGATGCAAACAAAAAGACATCAAAGATTCCAATATCAATCTTTGGCAACCAGTCAGGCAAGCAGCCATAATGTAGGGCAAATTTCATATCTGAGTAGCCATAATTTCACATCGGAGGCTGATAACCATGCAGCTGGCCAAATAGATTAGTCACCTGGAAAATATAAAGAAGCGCCTGCTTTTATTTTTATCACATCATGATCATCTTATGCAATCGTAGATAATGAGATATCAATTTCATAAGCTGAATTACCACCAAAAAAAAAAAAGACCAGCATGCATCTTACACTAATCAAACACTAATATTTCAAAATTTCACAGAAATATAAGTTTTTTTTTTTTTTTTTTTTTTTTTTGGGATACATGATAGAATTTTTACTCTAACTTAATCTAAGTGTATATGTGTATGAAACTCTCTCCTTGAGACTTGAACCCCGATCTTATCTCCCACAACCCACAAGCACTTATACTTGTGAGTGACCACCACACCAAGGGTGTGCGGTGGTCACAGAAATATAAGTTAGGGCAACACTAGAGTTGCATGACTTATACAGAGCCAAAAAGAGTGGAGGACAAGCAGAAAACATAGATGGACTTAAAGAAAGTAAATACAAGCGGAAAGTAGTAATAGAGTAATGGATATTATAAAAGGAAACTTTTGCTCAATGATAAAGAAAGAATTATGTTAGGAATACTACAATTTTTTTTATAAATGTGAAATATTACAAATTTTACGAAAAATGATCTACTTTCATTTTATCTTTTTAAAGGTTAATATTTTATTTTCTAAATCTAACGTTGTATAGACTGCAATGTTATTAAAAATTTTAAATGACACGTTAGTCTGTATACCTTTTTATTTATAAAATTTAATTTGAATCATTAAATAGATATAAATTATATAGTTCAAATAGAGAGGATTTGTTTTTCAAATTTTACTGTATAACATTTACGAACTGATGTCACAAATTTTTTTTAAAAATAATTTAAATATTTATTTATTATGTGGTAAGTTTAGCCAACCAATCCTATGACAACAAAAGTCAAAGAAAGGCTAAGGGAAAGATACAAAGGAGAAACTGCTGGGAGGGTGAGGGTGAGGGTGGGTGAGAGAAGAAACTGAAATATTATAACTTTTAGAATACGGTGAATCTGCATTGCTCATTGTACAAGGATAAGAAAGAAAGAGCATCCCTAATAAAAGTCAATTTAACAACCAATATTCTCGAAAGGTATTGTAGAGTAAAGGAGGTAAACTCAAAAAAATTTGAGTCAGTGACTGCTATAGATAGCAGCTCACTAGAGCTTAAAGCTTAAGAATTTTTTTTTAATGTGTGATGTTAAAAAAAAATAGCATTTTAATGTGTTGATGATTGTGATTGCTATTTATTGTGTTGAATATATTATTTTATTATGTTGTTTATATTATTTTAATGTGTTGAATGTTAAAGTAAAACCTTTGATGTTGGGTGTATTAAAAGTGAGGTGTTAAAATAGATAAAGTAGTATTTTGAGTTGCTATAAAAACTATATTTTTTCGCTTTCTTATTGTGAATGCTCACTTATTTTAGCAAATTATAACATAGATATGACAACATAGAAATATTAGACTCAAGCAAATGAATTATAACATGGATACAAACTTATATGCGAGTAGCTAGAAGAAATTATCACATGGATGTGCGAGAAGAAATAATAACATGGATGTAACAGGCCAGACAAACAAGAGGTTTCAAACCTTGAATTTCATGAATATTATGAGGTTTTAGGAACCATTTAGCCACCTCTTTGGGGTTTGTGTATATTAACTAAAAGTAACAAAAAATTGTAAATTATACTTGGGACTTTTCTAGACACCAAAAGCCCCTTCACTTATATCATATATCACATTTTCACCAAAGTTACTAACGCCATTCCAAGTGTCATTTGGTTTAACTAGGGGGACAAAATATTCCAATACCGGATTAGATATAAAATCTCAAAAGAAAATCTACAAAATCCAAGAGCCCAACCTCAAGTGAAAACCACTAATATATTTGTTTCGATAGCTCATTTTTATTGATTTCTCATACTCTTAGATTATTCTAAAACAGATTTTACATCCAGCCCAATTGAAGTTTCAACTTACTAAATAGGGATCTTAATCACATATTAACATACCTAATTTGAGATAATGGCAACCGGGTGAACAAACTCCAAAGTTCTTACCTGAACTGAATCTTACACTCAATTCTATAATGAATCCCCATCTTATTAGTATTCACCATATTGAAGGTTCATGCACCTCTCCAGTCAGGACCTCAATTTCACACTAATATATTATATATTTTTTAATTTAGGGGAATAACAAATATAATGTAAAAACCCTAACCTAAAATATTATTCAATTCACACCATTATAGTAAAAAACATGAGAACTAACATTATAAATTTATAGCATGATCAATGCTGTGACCATAAATTTTTTTACAATTTTTCATTTGGTAAGCTGTGAATAATAAAGAAAATGTGATATGTCTATATAGCTCTACATCTCCACCATCCACAACTTACAACATGATGAGTTGTGAGAAAAATTATGAAAATTTTTAAGATTGAAGTATTTTTCTTAAAACAAGAAAGAAAAGACTTCATAACAAATGTGGGTGGTTCAATTTGTCAAAAGTGTTGCAGACGTTTGACCAGGTCTTTAACACCTAGTCCAAAAAGGGCGGAAGTCTATAAGTTTGTTTGATAAGGTCTGTCAGGTGTGAATGAGTTCACTGACAAATTGACCAAATCAGACCCACACAAAATCATAACCTCAAAAATCATTCAATTCACACCATTACAGTAAAATCAATGGGAACTAACATTATATCACGAATGGAAAGGCTTGATAACACGTGGGGTTGGCCAAATTTCAAGGTGTTTAACACCAAGTCCAAAAAGGAGAAGAGCCTAAGTTTGAATCAGTATCTTGACGACATTGACCAAAAGGGTCTGTTTGGTTAGAAGAGTAGAAAAGTGAGAGGGTAGAAAATAAGAAAGGGATAAAAAATAGAGAGAGAATAGAAGAGATTCAGTTTTTTCCCATTCATATTTGGTTGAGAGGATGGAAAAGTAGAAAGATTGAAAACTTATTTGTTTGGTTGAGAAGAAAAATGAGAGGATAGAAAATGAAGTTAGTATAAATTTACAATTATATCTCCATTAAATAAAACAAAAAAGTCAAAATTTTTATTAAAAAAAATTGTGTATGGACACTTCAATTTTTTATTTATTATTTTTATAAATAGCACAAACCAAAAAAAATGAGCAAAAAAAAAAAAAAAAAAAAACCACTAAAAATGGAACTAGACGAGAGAAAAAAGAAAAAAGAAAAAAATAAAAGGTAACGTATTAGACGAAGCCCATGTGCACTTGCACATGGGCATTTTCGTCAATCAACAAAATTAGACTCTCCCCCTTCTCCCACTTTCTGGTGGGCTCTGAGAGAAAACACTCGGTCCCCACCTTTCTTTTCCCTCTCCCTTTCCCAACCAAACATCCTCAAAAAAGTTTTCTGTATTCATTTTCTTTTTCATCCTCCCTAAAATCTACTCTATCAAACATAGCCAAAGTGTTGCTAAAGGTGATGCAAACTAGTCGAGGAAAGTGTGGTGATGTGGTTAGTGAAAAGAACAAGGCTTGTTAGGGTGGGGGAATGAAAAAGTTGGAGGATAGAAATGTTAAGGGATAGAAAATATTTTTGTTTTCACTCATGTGTGTTTAGTTGGGGAGTGAAAAAGTGGGGGGTGAAAAACTCTTTTCTTTGATTGAGAAAAAAAAAAAAAAAAAAACGAGAAGACAGAAAATGATATTTGTATAAATTTACTCAGGTCTTTATTACTTTAAAAAAAAAAAGGTATATATTTAAAAGGAAATGAAGAAAAGGAAATAAACTTGAAGAGGTTAGAGGGGTAGTTGAGTAATTTCCAATCTATGCTGATTTTCTCTCCAATTTGAAGTAAAAACAAAGTCTTCCAAAAATGTGGGCTAAGGGAGAAAACAATTATTTTCTCCAAATCATCCCCTCAAATCAAACACACATCACCATTTTCTCTTCTTCCCATAAATAACCCCACTTTTCTCCCTTAACCAATTAGCCCCTAAGAGTGAGAGAGAAGCTAATGCGAGAAAGCTAGAGTAATAGGTATGCAGTGGAATAAGAAGAAGGGATGTGAAGACTAGACTAGAGAGTAAGGCCACATTGGCCCAGAAAAAATCTTGTGACCAAAATGACAAAATTGGCCCTTCAAAATTACTAAATTCCTATATAATGGTATTACTGTTACACTTAAACACTCTTTTTTGAAAAACTTGGTCAAAGAAATTGTATAATTAAATTGTAATTTACATTCTCAAACATTAAATTGTAGTTGACTTGACATCATTAGCCAAAGTTATATATTCACACTAACCATATGTATTCAATAAAAAATCAAGAAAGGTTGAAATATCCTCAAAAGACTATTTTCTTTCCCAATGAGTCAGTCACTTTATTATACATAGTAAGGTTGATTATAAAATACATTTCTGATCGACCGTAATTACAAATTAGAGTGATACTAAACATAAGACGTGCTAATCCTAACCTTTTATTAAAAAAAGAAAAAGGGGGGAAAAAAAAAAAAGAAGACCAACTGTCTTGTGGTACTGAATATTATTGGGTAGTTAAGAAGCAACAGTTTCATAAAATGAGTATAATTAGAATGAGAATTGAAATGGATGAGAGGAACTATATGAAAAAAATATGATTTGGAATGAAGCTTATAGTAAAATCATTCAATTCACATTATTATAGTAAAATCCACCAGAACTAACATTATAATACAAAGAAAAGGTTTGATAAAAAATGTGGGGTGGTTCAATTTGTCATAAGTGTTGCATACGTTTGACATGGTCTTTAACACCAAGTCCAAAAAGGGGGGAATCTAAGTTTGTTTGATAAGGTCTTGTTAGGTCTAAATGACATGGTATTGAATATTATAGGGTTGTTAAGAAGCAACATTTTAATAAAACGAGTATAATTAGAATGAGAATATCAAGATGGATGAGAGGAAATATAGCTTATAATAAAATTCACATCATTAAAGCCATTCAATTCACACCATTACAGTAAAATCCATGAGAACTAACACTATGACACTAAAGAAAAGGCTTGATAAAACATGTGGGGTCGTTCAATTTGTCGTAAGTGTCACATACATTTGACATGGTCTTTAACACCAAGTCCAAAAAGAGAGGAATCTAAGTTTGTTTGATAAGGTCTTGTTAGGTGTGAATGACATGGTACTGAATATTATTGGGTTGCTAACAAGCAATATTTTCATAAAATGAGTATAATTAGAATGAGAATATTAAGTTGGAAGAGAGGAAATATATGAAAAAAATATATGATTTGAAATAAAGCTTATAGTAAAATCATTCAATTCACACCATTACAGTAAAATCCATGAGAACTAACACTATAATACTAAAGAAAAGGTTTGATACCATGTGGGGTGGTTCAATTTGTCATAAGTGTCACATACGTTGACATGGTCTTTAACACCAAGTCCAAAAAGGGAGGAATCTAAGTTTGTTTGATAAGGCCTTGTCAGGTGTGAATGACATGGTACTGAATATTATTGGGTTGTTAAGAAGGAACATTTTCATAAAATGAGTATAATTAGAATGAGAATATTAAGATGGATAAGAGGAAATATACCAAAAAAAAAAAAAAAAGATTTGAAATAAAGCTTATAGTAAAATTATGTAATTCACACCGTTACAGAAAATCCATGAGAACTAACATTATAATACAAAAGAAAAGGCTTGATAACACATGTGGGGTGGTTCAATTTGTCATAAGTGTCGCATACGTTTGATACGGTCTTTAACACCAAGTCCAAAAAGGGGGGAATCTAAGTTTGTTTGATAAGGTCTTGTCAGGTGTGAATGACATGGTAATGAATATTATTGGGTTGTTAAGAAGCATCATTTTCATAAAATGAGTATAATTAGAATGAGAATATTAAGATGGATCAGAGGAAACATTATTGAACAAAAACAATATTATATATATGTATTATTGAAAAAAACTACAACCTTGATTCAATTTTTTTTGGCAGGATGACAAAAGTGCTGTATGCTGCAAATGGAGGAAAAGACGGAAGAGAGAGGCAATAAGAAAGAAGAAATTAATTGAGAAGATTAAATCTAAACAAAAGTGAATGGAAGAACAAAAATTAAGAATAGAACCTTTGTTGTTACAAGGAAGGGACAACACAAATACGGGAGGGAGAAGGAACTGTAGGTGACGGTTACAACTTTTGAGTGAGAGAGAGATAATCGGGTTTAGATTTTGTTTTCACTTTTTAATAGGATTAGTAGTGTTTCAGCAGGATAGGTAATTGAGTTGCAAAAATAGAAATGGTTTAAACGTGTGAAAGGTTATGTATTTTTTTACTGATTTTTTGTTTTTTTATTTAAATAATGCTGATGTGGAAAATTGTAGAGAAGTCAAAGGTTTTGGTTTTATGTGTGTGTGTATATATATATATATATATAGAGAGAGAGAGAGAGAGAGAGAGAGAGAGATTATACATAGTTGGGTTGATTATAAAATACATTTTAGTTTGACCTTAGATCTGGTAATTCTAACCTTATTTATAAAATGAGTATAACTAAAATGAGAGTATTAAGAATGATGAGACAAAATATATGAAAAAAATTTAAATTGAAATAAGGAAATTCGTTTGAAGATAAGGGTATCTATTATTGATAAAAAGAAGAGGGAGAGTCTCTAGGGATAGGAATGTTTTGAGATAATGAGGCCGTAACCATGCCATGACAGTTACGAATTATCACTCCAATACTCACTTTATTTTCCTCCTTAAAAATGGCGCCATCGAAGTTTACCTTGTAATAATCCTTAACAGGCGGAAACCATTTTGACAGTGGCCGAGGTGGTGTTGGTTGCTTCCTTGGTTGGGTAGTTCGAAATTCCAGTAGGGAATCGATTACACGCTGCTGCACTTGATCGACTAGGATGCCTGGAGGTGTTGTGCGGATTGCATTACGTCTAAACCATATAGTCCATGCCATCATTGCAAAAAGTTCAGCATTGTACTCAGAATCAAAGACATGAGTTAGGAGCTGCTGAAAATTGTTGAAGCTAATCTGTCCTCTAAAATTCCATTGTGAGTCTCCATCCCAAACTTGTGTAAGAATCGGACATGATCACAAAGCATGGAGCACATCTTGGGCAATTTTAACTTTTCATATAATTTTACCTTTACATATTCATCTATTTTAATTTATATTTTTGTTTCAAAAAAAAAAAAAAACTTTAGTTTAGATATTTATAAGTAAACAATGAAATAATGATTTATGAATAATAATAATAAAAATATTATCTATACATATTTATCTTGTACGGTTGTAACTTTACATATAATTTTGCATTTATATATTCATTTACTTTAATTTAGATGTTTATAACTTAATAATGAAATCTATAAATAAAGTAATTAAAACAATCATATTTCTACAATTCAAAAAGACACAGTTAATTTTTTTTCAAAAAAAGGCCTTTTACATTTCCTTGGAATTATTTTAATTTTTTTTATTATTATTATTTTTTTATAAAAACTTTGACATACCACTAACCTAACCACTGCATACATTAAAAAAAATTTAAGGCTCATTATTACTTTTGTTAATATATTATGAATATCTTAATTGATTGAGACCAAACTTGAGAAATGTCTTTCATATTTCCTTGAAAAATTAGAAGGAAAAAAAAATTACAAAAAAAAGCCTTTGACATACCACTAGCATAACTACATCTATACCTATTTAAGCCATGCATGATATCTGTGGGGCCTGAAATTCGAGATCCCAGCCCACTTCACATTAAAGGCCCGAGGCCCAAGCCGAGGAGCCCTACTGCCGAGGACGTATGATGAAAGCCCCTCAATGGCCCAAGAATGTGGCCGAGGACGACCTCACGCTCAATACCTCACAAAGCGTCTGAAGAAAAGGACAAACTCAGTACAAGAGCAGTACAAACGAGAAAGCTGCCAACACTATAATGTGGAGCCCAGCGCCTGACAAACCCATACTCCATACCATGCTATCCAGCTTTTCCCAACCACTCTGACGTATGGATTGATAGGACGAGTAATTACCCCCAAACCAGGGAGAACTGACACGTAGATGGATAACGGGACGTGAATTCTAGTATAAAAGGGAAGGAGAGCTAGAAGGAAAGGGGGGGGGGGGAAAGAGAAGGAGAATGGAGAGAACGAGACGCTCCTCGGACTAATTCCGAGGAGTCAAATCCTTCAAACTATATTGATATAAAGCTTGGCCATTCAGGCCAAACTTATCTTGGTATGTGCTCTTATAAAATCAGGACCAGGCCATTGCCCTGCGTCCAAGGCCTAGCCTTTCAAGCCCACTCTCTACAAATTTATTGTACTGGGTTCACTGGGCCAGTATCCCACACATTTTGGGCCTGGACTGAAAATCGTGTCCCTACAATTGGCGCCGTCTGTGGGAAGGGCTCGCGTGTTGGCATAGGGGATGGCAGAGTCAGGCCTCTGTCAAACAAGGATCTGCGAAAGCTCCTCCGTTTCCAGCAACATGCTGTTGTCCCAACATAAATTTTCGCTAGGGGCTACGCATCAGTGTCAATGGCACGGGCAGCTCCAGGGGCTCCCAACATCAAACTAACGCCCTCCACCTTGGACAAGGGGCTAATCTTCGAAAACAAAGAAAAAATACAAGTTTTGGACAGAACCAAGGCCTTGTATGGTCCTCGGACTCTAGCCTCTGGGGAAACCAACTACTTAAAAGAGAAAATACAAGTTTTGGACAGAACTAAGGCCTTGTATGGTCCTCGGACTCAAGCCTCTGAGGAAACCAACTACTTAAAAGAAAAAATACGAGTTTTGGACAGAACCAAGGCCTTGTATGGTCCTCAGACTCAAGCCTATGGGGAAACCAAATACACAAAGAAAAAACTACAAGTTTTGGACAGAACCAAGGCCTTGTATGGTCTTCGGACTTAAGCCTATGGGGAAACCAAGTACACAGAAAAAAAAAAAAAAACTACAAGTTTTGGACAGAACCAACGCCTTGCATGGTCCTCGGACTCAAGCCTATGGGGAGACCAACTACTTAGAAGAGACAATACGGGGTTTGGACACAACCTGGACGTTATATGGCCCTTAGAATCCACCCCGCAAAAGAGTTCCCCCTTTGATAAGTGGGCTAACCCCAAAAGCTGCATGGGTTCCTCAGCCTACCCTCGGATTCTCGGTACCAGGGGAATTGGTGCAACTGCAGTGTAGTGCCATACGTTGTCAAAATAGTTAGAGTCCCTCACTGCTCGGCTACCCCCTCGGACGAATCATTGAGAGTTTATCGTTCTCGGACGGTTTCTTCGCACGCATTACGGAGTATTCAGCTGTTATCTCGGTTAGTTTCATGAGTTTAATTTATTGGGAATTATCATTATTGTGCCTAGTAATGTCGGTCAATTAGAATTAGCCGGATTATGTTTCAAGGTTTCTTGCTTTAATTATCATTGAAGAAAAACACACATGGAGCACACCCATTCACAAAATAGTTGTTGCAGAAAGGAAAAATATTTAAAACAAGTAAATAGATTCATCTTTTATTAAGACAAAGAACCAGTACAGCGTACAATGAAAGAGCCTAAATACGTTCGTACTGAAACTAACTACATAAGCAAAAAGAGAAGATACAAGGAAGCGAAGGAGAAGCCGAAGAAGAGGTGCAGGCAAGAGACGTGCTGCCATTCCCAAAATTTTGTCTAAGGAGACCATTCCTCAATACTTTTACATGCCTATAACTCAGGCAGCAAAAGAGCCCAACTTCGGGCTAGCACCATTGAAGAAAAGGTACAGGGAGCCGGAGGTTGATGAGCCTTCACGTAACCACGCCTGCGATAGAGCAGACGGCGCTGATGGCGGAAAACCTTACTTCTGACACACCAAGAATTTGATGCGACCAGTACCTGCTTCGGATTTTGACTAAAAGAGGGAGGAATACCATTTCCCCCTTGCCAAAACGGAAGATTATCTTAAACCTGTGCCTCCCCTGTCCAGGCCACACCACCTTGAGTCTCGGAAGGACCCGGTGCCTCTGTGGCGGGTGTAAATCCTTTGCCCCTATTCGTGTCTCAAACATATTGCACTAAGGATATGGAGACTGATTATAGCTGAAGGTTTGTGACTCTGAAGAAAGCCAAAGGGTTTGTATATAAGGAGAATAAACCTCCTATCCTACTTATATGAAAGATATGGTGGTGACATTCAACTTGTGTAGCTTTCCAAGAAATGCTACAGACAAGGAAAACTTGGTTCAACTTCCCACATCATTCACAGCCGTAGGATCTGAAGATCCTCGTGAAGGCGCGCCTCGAATACTGGAGCATCAAAAGATTCCGCGTGAGTGAATAGATGAATGCCTTTTAATTTGGCACGTCTCACATGTAAATGGAAAGGCACAGATATTAATAGAGCACAGAGTTCAAGTGAGCCATGACGTGGACCCAACACCACCAAAACCCTCCTCCCCAACTAAAAAGTCGGGAAGCAGGATTTTGAGGGGCTATTGTGGGGCCTGAAATTCGAGATCCCAGCCCACTTCACATTAAAGGCCCGAGGCCCAAGCCGAGGAGCCCTACTACCGAGGACGTATGATGAAAGCCCCTCAATGGCCCAAGAATGTGGCCGAGGACGACCTCACGCTCAATACCTCACAAAGCGTCTGAAGAAAAGGACAAACTCAGTACAAGAGCAGTACAAACGAGAAAGCTGCCAACACCATAATGTGGAGCCCAGCGCCTGACAAACCCATACTCCATACCATGCTATCCAGCTTTTCCCAATCACTCTGACGTATGGATTGATAGGACGAGTAATTACCCCCAAACCAGGGAGAACTGACACGTAGATGGATAACGGGATGTGAATACTAGTATAAAAGGGAAGGAGAGCTAGAAGGAAAGGGGGGGGGGGGAAAGGAGGAGAATGGAGAGAACGAGACGCTCCTCGGACTAATTCCGAGGAGTCAAATCCTTCAAACTATATTGATATAAAGCTTGGCCATTTAGGCCAAACTTATCTTGGTATGTGCTCTTATAAAATCAGGACCAGGCCATTGCCCTGCGTCCAAGGCCTAGCCTTTCAAGCCCACTCTCTACAAATTTATTGTACTGGGTTCATTGGGCCAGTATCCCGCACATTTTGGGCCTGGACTGAAAATCGTGTCCCTACAATATCTATTTCTTATTGATAACCATAAAATTTACAACTAGCAAGGGAGCATACAAAGTAAAAACGAATAAATGAAGGAAGAAAAAAAGAAATGAAATCAAACGTCAATTAATAACTGTTATTTGGAAGATAAAAAGGTGGTCAAGAGGAGTAAAAAATAAAATACAGATGGCCATACAGTAGACATTGAAAACTTTATAGTACAACAAAATCAATCATCATGTTCACTAACTAAGTCAATAATCAACAATTAAATATAATAACACAAAATTTAAAGTTAAAACTAATCAAACTCTAACTAGGGAAATTATATTTCCTATCATAACTAAAAATGAGATGTTCTTCAATAATTTATAAATCAAATTCTAATTAGGGAAATTATATATATATATATATATATATATATATATATATATATATATATATATATATATGTATGTATATATAATCATAATCTTCATACACCATGACTTAAAAAAATCTAATGAATAGTTCTTAGCTTCCTCTTATTTAATGTCTATGTTATGCAAATCATTAACCAATAAATATATGATAATGGTAAAAAATGTTATAGACAAGATTATGAAAAATATGATAAAAAGATTTAAAAAAAAAAAAAAAACCTCTTTATAAAGTCTAGGGATTAAAATAGTATTTTACTTAAAAAATTATCACACACAATGTACGGCTTTGCGACTAGTTGACGTAAATTATGGATGCCTAGGCCTATTTTTTAACAATCCATGACCAAAATAAATGGTTTTTCAAAATAAAAAATGATATTTTCTAAAGTGTGTGTTGCTTAACAATGACATGATATTCATAAAAGAAACCATGTATAAATAAGTAAACAATCAAATTTTGATATATATTTTCAAATTGAAATAAAATGCCAACCACAAATGATATTAGATTATGAAATTAGTCTTCAAGATTGTAAATTTCTTATATATTTTAATTTTTTGTTAAATTAGCTAGCCAATAAGACATTTGCAATTTTACTTTATGTTTTGTGATGTTGATATTGTGTAGAAATAAAATTTGTGTATTTGTTTTAATTATCCTTTGTGCTGTTTTGTTTTGGTTAGCAATATTGGGATTTGTATAATTTTATAACTATTGAACAAGCACTAATTTGTTGACCTAAGCTCATTCTTGATATGAGTGGTGAATTCAAAGTAATGCATTTTATATCTAGTAATTTGCTGCATGATTTATCAAATGGCAAATACATTTAAAAAATGAAAAATATGGGTCGACCTGACTTACAACTCGATTGACTTGGCCTGTTCATAACCCATTTAAAATGACCCGTTTTTTTACCTGAATTAGACCCGAATGTGCCCGTTTGCCACATCTAAATAAACACCAAATTTCTTTCCTAAACAAAGTCCTATATTCAATTCTATAATTAATCACGGTATTATTTGAAGGTTTATACACGTCAATTCAAGGCAAGAAAGGCTATAAATAGCCTTAATTTTTAAATTATGTAGCTAAACAGTCCCATTTTCAAATTAATCATATAGCAAAACACCACTATTTTAAAACTATGTAGCTAAACAATCCTGTTTTCAAACCGTATAACAAAATACCATTGTTTTGGAACTTAGAACTCAATATTCCTGATGTTGAGTTCTAAGCAGAACTTGACATTAGCAATGTCATGTTCTATGCGAATTTTGCCACATATTTATTTGAAAGTTTTTCCTAGAACTCGACATTAGGAATGTCGAGTTCCACTTAAATATGCATAGAACTTAAAACTTGACATTATTAATGTTGAGTTCCAATAAGAACTTGACATTAGTAATGTCTCATTCCAAAATAATAGATTTTGTTAGATATATTGAAACAGAGCTGTCTGACTACGCAGTTTTAAAATTAAGACTATTTAGCTATTTTCCTCTCAATTCAGCACCTCAATCTCACACATATATTATTTAATTTTATGGGAATAGCCAATATGACGAGAAAATCCTAGAACCATACTAACACAAAACCCCGACGTCAAAATTCATTCGATTCACATCACCACAGTACAATTCAGGGGAATCAACATGGAAACACGAAAGAAATTTGTTGATAACATACATACATACATGTGGGGGCAGGTGGTTCGATTTGTCAAAAGTGTTGTAAACCTTTTAAAATGTCGTTTTTTTTTTTTTTTTTTTTTTTTTTTTTTTTTTTTTTTTTTCTTTCTAAAAGGAAATTCTGATCAAAAGTGGCATTGGTGACTTATCTTCTTCGAGTATGACCCACACAACTTAATTGGCTTAGGCACCAATTTGTCAAAAGTGTTGCAGACGTTTAACAATGTCGACTTTTTTTGGCAGAAATTCTGATCAAAAGTGGCGCTGGCGATTGACTTCGGGTATGACCCACACAAGATCATTGGCTTTGGCACCAAAAGTCCCGCTGGTTTAGTTCAACAAAGAAAGTGAGAGAGAAGCTCACATGAGAGTATCCATATAGCATGATGACCCTTAAAAAAAAAAAAATCAGCATTTATATTTTGTTTTAAAATCTACTAATCATGTTCATTGTCTAATAAAAATTGTAATAGATTTAGAACTCAAACAAGATATACCCATAGTATTCCACACTAATATAACCCATCAACAGATCACGCAGGCAACCTTTTCTTATTCTAATAAAAAAAACTGGTGATGATTTCTACAAGCGATAAGAGGATTTTTATTACATACGTTTATGGTTGACCGTTTTACTTCAATATTCAAATAGTGCAAAGTTCTTCGACGAAATACACGTGCTTTGAGACCAAACCACGAACGTAGCCCTCCAATGGTTGGCGGTGATTAAAAATACCCAGGCAGCCTTATAAAAGCCATCTACCTATGGGACTTTATGAAACTACAAAGCTTCTATCCATTCCAATGGCTATAGTACTTTTGTACCCAGAGATACTAGTAGCAATATTTTTATGCTTCCTTTCTCTGTGCCATTGGAGATGGAATAAAGCCGTATTCATCACAAACTGGCCGATAGTTGGAATGCTCCCGGGCCTTCTTCTCCACGCGTCACATGTGCATGAGTTCGTAACACGCGTTCTTAAACATTATGAGGGCACTGTCGAGTTTAAGGGTCCATGGTTCACTGGCATGGACTTCATGATCACTAGCGATCCCATGAACATCCACCACATTTGCAGCAAAAACTTTTCCAATTACCCAAAAGGGCCGAAGTTCCGAGAGATTTTTGAACCTCTAGGAGATGGGATTTTCACTTCTGATGATGATTCGTGGAGAAACCAGAGGAAGCTACTCCATTCGTTGATAAGGCAGAGCAAGTTCCCGTTGTATTTTGAGGAAGCTATCAAGGGAAAGGTGGAAAGGAGCCTTATTCCAGTTCTTGATCATGTCTCGAGTCTGGGAATTGAGGTTGATTTACAAGATGTTTTTCAACGGCTCACCTTTGATACTGCTTGCTTAATAGTTATGGGTTCCGATCCCAATTGCCTCTCCATTAAATTCCCTGAAGTTGAATTTTTAAAAGGGTTTGATGAAGTGGAGGAATGCCTGTTATATCGACATTTTGTGCCGCAAAGATGTTGGAAGTTACAAAGATGGCTTCGTATTGGAACAGAGAAGAAGCTATTAAGTGCTTGTAAAATTTTTGAGCAATATCTATACGAACGCATCTCATCCAAGCGAGAAGAACTGACCCAGAAGAAGGAGGAAGCAGAATTTGACTTGTTGACAGCTATGGTTATGGAAGAACAAGAAGGAGAAATGAGTGGTATTACAAAATCCAACAAGTTTCTAAGGGACACTGCAGCTAATCTCATATCAGCAGGAAGAGACACTGTCAGTGCCGGACTCACTTGGCTTTTTTGGCTTGTTGCAACACACCCATCAGTGGAAGCTAAAATTTTAGAAGAAATCAAAGGGCACTTGGTGGACAACGACAACAAGTGGAGGGTTTTAGATATAAATGTGCTAAGCAAGCTAGTTTATCTCCATGGAGCGATATGTGAGTCCTTACGCCTTTTTCCACCTGTACCGTTCGAACACAGATGTGCAGCTAAAAATGATGTTCTTCCCAGTGGCCACTGTATCAATCCAAATACGAGAATGTTATACTCTTTATACTCAATGGGAAGAATGGAGGGTATATGGGGCAGAGATTGCCTGGAATTCAAGCCAGAGAGATGGATTTCCGAGCGAGGACGAATAGTGCATGTGCCGTCTTTCAAATTCACAGCATTTAATGCCGGAGCAAGGACTTGTTTAGGTAAGGATATAAGCTTCATTCAAATGAAAATAATTGCAAGCGCCATCATTTGGAATTATCGTGTTCAAATAGTTGAAGGTCATCTTGCTTCACCGAGTATCTCCATTATACTTCACATGAAACATGGTTTGAAGGTGAGGATCAACAAAAGATATGTTTGACGAAGTAATTTCAGTACTAGCTAAAGCACATCCGAGGCAAAGTAGTTTTCCATGTCAATCAATAAATATAGGGATTTTTTTTTTTTTTTTTTTGAGATAGAATAAATATAGTTGAAATGAAAGTATTGTTTATAGTGGTGTGAGATGTTTGGATATTGCATGTGCAACATTTCATGTAGGAGCAACATATTTTGGTGTTGATGTAAGTTTTAATAGATGAAAAGGGCTTTAGATGTGGTCCTATTATTTTTGTTTTTGATACTATTATGTTTCAGTTCATTGTTTCATGTTATTATTTTAATGGTATTATTAAGCTAATTTTGAGAGAATTTATTTGAAGAGTACTGAATAAAAAACAAATTAAAGTGAAGAGTGAAGATTTATACTAAAAGGCTACGAAAAGAAAATCAGTTGTGGTATTCACATAAAGAAACAAGGTCGTAAGACTATATTATTAACTATAAACTTCTTGGAAGTTTTGTTGGACATACACATGTGAGTGAAGTCCCACATTGAATACCCATTAGGCTTAGGCCTTTTGAGTTAAATTGTGTTTCTATATGTTATATTAATTATTTAAGGAAACTCCCCGAGGTGTTTATCTTCCCAACAAGTAGTATCAGTGCTCATGGTGGTGTGGGGCAAAGCTAACAAGGATATCAAAGATCCTTTTTCTATCGGAGCAGAAATAGGGTGAATGTACTTTGAGCCCTTTCGCAAATGGAGTAAGGACAATAGTGTTGGAAAATGGTGAGGTGCAAGGTTCCCATGGAGGATAAAAGACGTGCGAGGTTGACACGTGGAGGCCCATGGATAATCCACTAGTGAAAAAAAAAGCTCATTAGGCAAGGAGAAGCAAATAGGACTTATTCATGACCCATGAAGAGGTCTTGAAGCCCATAGAAGACTAGAGACTCAAAAGTGTGAGTAAAGTCCCACATTGAATAACGATGAGAAGAATGAGTGGTTAATATAACATAATTGAGCACATATTTATTGGGTTTCGGCCCGTCTTTGTTTTGCAAGTTAGGGTGCCTGGCTGAGCTTGTGATCCTCAATGAAGCATAAGCTGGTTTAAATGAGTATTCCCGATTTATGTTTGTATAGTACACCAACCAAAGCATGGGAGAATGTCGATGTGGCTGGATCTGGACCTTACAGGTGGAGTGGCTATGACCAGAGGAAAAGGAATCGTTGGCTATAAAACCTTATCCTTGGCTTGTGCTGAAGGCGACTGCCTTGGGAAGGAAGTAATATATGCATTTGACATGGCACTCAAGCACTCACAAAAGGGAGATAGTGACTTTCTAAAGTTAGTAGCTATGGGAACATCCCTTATTGGCTGAGTGCATGTTGGACCACTTCAGAGACACATGTATCACCTATAGTACTCCTGATGTCCCTCTTGTTGCTCAAGAGTTGTTCCCCAAGCAGTGGCAGAGTCACCTACTCACATGCCACGGTGCCATGTTGACATTTTCTTTCTCCTCCAGTCACCAAATAGTACCCCAACTGTGGAAAGGTCCAAAAATAGGAAATGATGACCAGACACTTGTCTTTGTACTCAGCTATATTCTTTAGATTATAAGAGGAACATGTAGCTGGACTTTTAGGGTAAGAACTCAAGTAGATCTTTTGAGAAGAGAGTAAAAAGTTGATAAGATAGGAAGGTAGAAAATAAGGTCTCTCTTTTAAGGAAAAACACCCTTACTGTACAACAGTTACCTCTTCTTTACATATAATACAAAAGCTTAACAGAGCAAGAACATTCTTGCTTAAATTGTGGTTTTTCATCCTTTTCTTAGGGTTTTCCACTTACATCTTATGTCAACTTTACCATTTTTGCAATCACTTTCTCCTTCTCTAACCTTTGTGATGTCAAAGCTTGTACCTTTGTCACTCATAAGCTTTTTCATTTAGATGTACTGTTAGATAACTTATTTAATCTCTTATATAAGCTCAAATCTAACTTGTAAGTACATTTTTAGCGACTCCACTAGGGAATCTCTGGTTTCTATACATCTTTGAGTGAGTTTTTTATGGGTCTGTATATTTCTGTTTACACTCATCTTCTTCATGCCTCCAAGGAAGAAAGTTACGGGAGTACTACTCGGTTCAAGTGACAACTAGCAAGCAGGGCCAAGTGTAGAGCACATATCCATGCATGCTGAGGGTACAGAGTCTTCTGGTGAGGCTAATCAACCTGAGAACAGGAATATCGTGATAGCCATCGAGGACCTTCAGCGCTCTTAGGCTGCCATGTGAATTCCAGGCTTTACGTCAAGAAACGTTCATACCTCAACCTCCACAAGGTGGTCAAGGTCCTCGAGGATCTCCTTATCTGACAAAGGAAGATATTTTTACTATCTTGTTCGAAGCTAAGAAAGCAAAGAGTACTGTTTATATTGATACTAGGCCCTCTCATTTCAAGGAAGTAGTTGGTAAGCCTTATCCTACCAACTATACTCCTCCCATCTTTCCCAAGTATGATGGCATGGCAAGGAATGTTAGGGAACATATAAGGTGGTACATAGATGCACTGACAGCCCATTATTATGATCATGAGTTGAGGCTCAGGGAGTTTTTCAAGTCATTGGAAGGTCATGCTTTTACTTGGTACACTAGCCTTGCACCATGGTTGGTTTTGAGTTGAAATAATATGGCAATGCAGTTCATGAAGAAGTTCTTTGCTTTAGAAGAGAAGCTCATGTTGTCAAATCTTCAACAAGAAAAGCAAAGGGTATCTGAAGGGTTGTTGAAGTATATTCGCAGTTTTAGAGACCTTTCTTTGTTGTATTATGACCCTGTGGAAGAAGAAAAGCTAGTAGATGCTTGCATCTCTGGGATGCTGTATGAATATCGGCCTTATCTTGAGAATTTGCAGATTTCTAGTTTTATGAGGCTTGTAGAAGCCTCAAGGAGGACAAGTGTGTTTGTAAGGAAGCCTTCAAAAGGGTTGACTTCACAGACTGCAAATAAACCTATATGGCCTTAGGGGAGAAAAGGAAAGAAGGTGGAAGTTGCTCTGGTGGAGAAGCCCAAGAAGGCAGCTAAGGGTAAGAAGAGGGAGAGAGGTAGTATTCCTCCTCCTTTTACTATTTCTACTAAAGAGTTGTATAGCATCCCAGAAGCTTGGTTAAAGGACGACATGGTGGTGTTACTTGAGAGCAAATGTGAATCTACATATGAAGAAAATCGAGGTCCACTTTACTATAGGAACCATAGGAGGTGTGATCACCATACCATGGATTGTTATGCCTTGATGAACATTTTTCATGATAGGATAGCTAAGGGTGATTTGGTTATCAAAGGTGGGAAGAGGGTAGACCCAAGGATGTGAAGGCTAGAGGTGGCAATGACTTTCTTCATGGGTTATGAGGACCACATGGAAGAAGAAGTTGAGGATATGGCTAGCAGTAGTTCAACACCTCTACTTTTACGAGATGAAGAGATGGTCATAAGAATTCAATAGGATGATAAGATACCTTCTTTTCTTGAAGGAATTGGTCATAGGCCATTGGCTAAAAGAGAAGCAGCCCAGCCTTGACTAGGGTGATGGAAAGGAATAACGAAGTGGCAGCTATTAAAGAAAGTTTGATGCAAGTGGCATACTAAGAAGTAAAAGATTCGGTCACCTTTTCTAATAGAGATTTAGCCAATCAAATTGTTGATGGCGACATACCTCTGTATCTTACTGCCTTTTCAGGAGCATCTCAAATAAAAAATGCCTTGGTAGACATTGGCACATCCACCAAAAATCCTGCCTTTCCCTAGGGCAAATGTCTCTGGATCTTAGGGTTTGGCCAATTCAAGCACCTACTCTCATGCATGTAATAGAGGGAAATACTTCTTATCACATCATTCTAGACCATCCATGGCTAAAGGAATATAAAGCTATGGCTTCCACATATCATCAATGTGTGAAGGCTGTCTAGAGGAATAGGCAGGTGGTCATTGAGGCCAATAGGATGCCTTTTGATAGAGCAGAACTCCATTTTGCTGAAGTAGCCTTATATAAGGATTATGAGCTAGAGGGTGAAAACAAATTTTTTCCCTTTAACCCCATTACTTTGCAAGGAGAGAAAGAAGATGATGGCGAGGTTGTGGAATCAGAAAAGCCCTCCAAGATAAGGAGAACCACTAGGCCTGATGGCAAGGGGGTATTTGAGTTTCACGGTTAGGGGATGGGGATGAAAAGGATGGTGAGCCTAATCCTCCTAATTTGACTCAATAGCTAAAAGATATTCATGTAGCTGAAGAGCTTGTGAAAGAAGGTTCTAAATACATGAATGACGTTGTCAAAAATGTGCAAGGGGAACTTGTTGAGATTGATTTGAATGATGGAAAAGGAGGAGAAAAGCTAGTCAAAATCAGCAAGGGTTGATCTGAAGAAGAAAGAAGGAAGCTGATAGCCTTGTTGAGTTCGAGCTTAGTAACACATAAGTTAAAGGTGGATCCTAAAGCAAAGTCTGTGAAGTAACCACCAAGGAAGTATCGTTTAGATGTGGAAGAAAAGATAAAATCTGAGGTGAATAAGCTTTTGAAGGTGGGGTTCATAAAAGAAATTGAATATCCAAGTTGGTTGGCTAACATAGTTCCTATGAAGAAGAAAGGTGGCCAGATAACAATCTGTGTGGACTTCTAAGATCTCAATAAGCCTTGTCCCAAAAATGAATTCCGACTCCCCAATGTTGATATTTTGGTGGATGTAGTTGCTGGTCATGAACGCTTTTCCTTCATGGATGGTTATAGTGGGTATAATAAGAAAACCGCCTTTAGAACACCTTTTGGGAACTATTTCTATAAGGTGATGCCTTTTGGGTTAAAGAATGCAGATGCTACTTACTAGAGAACTATGACCTTGATCTTTGGTGATATGCTACATAAACAGGTAGAAGATTACATTGATGATCTTGTGGTGAAGGCAAAGAACCCGTTTGAGCACTTGTACTTGAGGCAGGTCTTTGAAAGATGTAGAGAGCATAATTTGAGGATGAATCCCTCTAAGTGTGTTTTTGGGGTATCCTCAAGGAAGTTCTTGGGTTTTTTTGTTCTTCATAGGGGGATTTATTTGGACCCTCCAAAGGCCAATGCAATAGCTACATTGAGCCCCCTTACAACTTTAAAAGAATTGAGGAGTTTTGTGGGAAAAGTTTCTTACTTGAGTAGATTTATTCCAAGACTAGCTGAAATTCTGAAGCCTTTGATAGAGCAAACTAAGAAAGGGGTGACCTTCATTTGGTGTGATCAATGCCAAAAAGTATTCAAGAAAGTTCAGGCAATATTGGTGGATCCTTATACAATGGTGGCTACTTTACCTGGCAGACCTCTTTTGTTGTGCATGGCCAACACAAAGCAGTCTTTAGGAGCATTGTTAGCTCAGGATCAATAAGGGGTGGAAAAGGCAGTATATTATATTAGTAGGCTTATGAAGGGGCCAGAACTAAGATATTCAATTGCTGAGAATGTATGTTTATCTTTAGCTTTCGCTGTGTCAAAGTTCAATAATTACTTCTTAGGGCATTATGCACAATTGGTAACCAAGAGCAATCATGTGAAATATCTCTTAACCCACCCTCAATTGTTGGGGAGAATGGTGCATTGGGCCATCTTGACGACATGCCTTGATATCAAGTGCATAAGACCAACTACCATCAGAGGCCAGGCAGTGGCTGATCTGTTAGCTAACTTTCTTGGGACAAGTGATTTCTCACTTCCCCAACAGTAGATCTTGGTGACAGAGGGACAAGAGTGGTCAATGCATTTTGATGGCTCGTCTACATTTCAGGGGGAGGGATAAAAGTGGTATTGAAGTCACCAGGGGAGGAACATACATTTGCTTACAAGCTACGTTTCCCTTGTTCTAATAATGAAGTAGAGTATGAAGCCTTGTTAGTAGGACTGAAGGCCGCCAAAAGACTTGGCATAAAGAAGCTAAAGGTTTTAGGAGATTTTGAGTTATTCATTAAATAGGTTGGGGGAACCTATGGAATGAGGAATCCTATTCTAGCCGCTTACAGAGCTACAGTCCAGGAGCTTATGAAACACTTTGTTTCCATAGAATGCAAGGTGATTAGTAGGAATGAAAACAAGCTGGCTGATTTGTTAGCTACCCTAGGCACCAAGTCTGTGCTAAAGAAGGAGAAGATGACGCTTCGAGTAGAGAAACAACCTAGTCTGGTCCAAGATAAGCTGTGCCTCCCTCAAAATTAGCAAGAACCCTTGTTGAAGGCAATGACTCAGGGAAAGTATATTGGGTCAGAATTACCATTGAATATGAAGGACTTCCTCAAGATCAATGGGAATTTATTCTTTAGAGGAGTAGAGGGGTTGTTGATAAAGCGTGTCTCGAGGCAGAAAGGGTTGACATGGTTGCATAGGTTACACTACGATATTTGTGGTGTAGACCTTGATGTCAGCATGTATAGAAGATTGCAAAGGCTAGGGGTATTTTGGCCAGAAATGACCAATCATGTTGAGGAAAAGTAAAGGAGTTGCAAGACTTGTTCAATTGTTCCTTCAGACTAGTCAGAGGTGCTTAATGGTGAAATGCTAGAAGAAGATTGGCAGGATCCGTACTTGAGATACCTTTTACAAGGTATACTACCTATTGATCAGTTGAAGAGAGAAAAGTTAAAAAGATATGCGACAAGGTTCAAAGCAGTAGAAGGAATTTGTTCAAAAGAAGCTTCCAAGGAAGGTGGATGGTATGTATTCCCACTAAAAAGGTCAATGGCGTTCTCTCAGATTTGCACGAAGGAGAGCCAATAGGATACCCAGGTGGGATAAGGCTATGGCAAATGGCTTTACATTAGGGATACTACTGGCCTACAATGCAAATAGATGCCCAAGACTTTGCTAAGAAGTGTCAAGAATGCCAAAGTCGATGGGATGAGATACATACTAGCCATTAGAGTCTCCATCCATTTATGGCTTCATATCATTTTCACAGCTGGGGGTTGGATTTTATAAGACCTATAAATTCCCCTTCTAAAGGATGTACATGGATATTGGTTGCTACTGCGCTATTTACTAAGTGGGTGGAAGCTGTGGCCATGAAGAAAGCAATGGATAGCTTAGTGACTAATTTCTTGAGGGAGAATATAGTATGTCGTTTTGGGGTACCAACCAAAATCATTTCTGAAAATGGCAAGCCATTCCTGAACAAGGATGTACGCCGTTTAACATAATGGTACTCCATTTCTCATACGACACTAACACCCTATTACCCCAAAGGAAATGGCCAAGCTAAGGCCTTTAACAAAAGATTGTTGAAAATATTGGAGAAATGACTAAGAAGAATGGAAAGGGATGGAAAGAAGAGCTTCCTACAGCTTTATGGGCTCATAGGACAACCAAATCACAAGCTACAAGAGCTCCACCCTTTTCTCTAGTCTATGGCACTGAGGCTATCATCCCAATAGGTTTGGCATGGCTAGCAGTGAAGTTAGCAGAGATCTTAGGAGTACTCTGAGAAGTTGCTTTGGAAATTGTTGAAGAAAAATGCGATAATGCTGCCTCTCATAACCGCCTTTACCAAGCCAATATGAAGGCTAGGCATGAAAGCCAAGTTAAAGAAAGAAGGTTTCAAGTGGGGAAACTTGTTTGGAAAAATGCTCCTCATGTACAAGGAGTGGTTAAAGCTGTCAAGCACAAGTTTTCCCCAAAGTGGGAGGGACCTTACATAGTAGAAGAAGCGCATCAAACTAGACATTATTGGCTAAAGGATCAAGCAAGTATAAAGGCATATAGCCCCATTAGTGGAGCTCACCTTAAGAAATATTATTCTTAATCTTGTAAAATATCTTTTTGTACCCATTATGTCAAACTAATGTTATGTTCCACAATACTCGTATCATTATAAACAAAGTCTTTCTATTCAGTTACTTCGTATTCTACTGTTCATGATATGCATGCAAAGTTTAATATCCTAATTGAATAAAGTGTAGCAAAGTTTATAATACAATCATGTGGCCCTTCAGGACCATAAAATATTACAACTTGAAAACTAGATAATGTTTGTGAGAGAATTGATGTTTTCAAAATAGAAATCTAGGTGGCTCAGAGCTCCTAGCTCACTTTCCAACTTCTCAATTTTTTGCCTCAAAGAACTGCATTTTGCTGTGACACCTTCTAATCGAGCTTGAAGGATAGAACTAGCGTCCTACTTGGATGTTAATTCCACTTGAAGTCTCTTAATAGATTCTTGGAGCTGATTGATTAAAGTGCCATGTACCTCTAAAGCTGACTCTATCTCCTTTGCTTTGTTGATAGAAGAGCTTTCTTTGGCTCTCAACTTGCGTAGTGAGGACAAGGAAGCATGAACAGAGGGTCCTGCCTTCTTTAAGTCCCTTGTCTTCTAGGAGTCCACTAGGATGTTTAAAAAGAAATTTTTTTTTTTTTTTTTTTGCTAAACTACACATAGTTTTGTGGGGGCCTATACTACATGTAGTTAGTCATCAGATGCATTTTTTGCCTCTTCATTTTCTCTCTAATTCTCCAATTACATCTCTCTCCCTACAAAAGCCTTTGCCTTCCTCTCATTCTTCATCCTTGCACAAACTGAAATCTCTTTCTCTCTCAAACTCTCTCATTTTCTTCAATGGCACCTAAGGCCAGGAAAGCTTCTTACTTGATCACCAGTGATGTCTTCAACCTCACTCGTTGGATTAGAGCCACAAGGCTAACCGAGTCTACTCCATTGCTCTACAGACCAAGAGATCATCTATCGGACAATGCATGGGCCGGATTGGTAAGTTTTTCAAACTTTTCTCATTTTCAAGTTTTGCTTTGATCTTTTACTTTAATCCATTTTTAGACTTGTAAATGCTTAGGTTTTGATATGGGGTGGTTTTGGATAAAAACCCGATGTCCTAGGAGGGCTAGGAACATGTTAAGGATGAGTTTTGATCCAAGGTAGGCCGAAAATGGCAAAGAACACTTTTGGTTGCACCCATGCGTACGCATATGTCATGTATGTGTGCGTAGTCCAATTGTATGCATGTGTGTACAATCTCATGTGTATGCATAGATGTTCATAAAATCACATGAACGTATGCTTCAGCATGTGCACACGTACACGTGGTATGCGTGAGTATACACGCATTATGTGCATGTATATTGAGGCTTGTAGTCACAATTTTATGATCAGAATGCATAGTTTCGCTTTTATTTCACATATTTTTGTCCCAAATGATTCTTATGTTCCTTTTTATGTCTTTTATAAGGTTCGCAGCCTTACTTGAGTAGGGGTAGTGCTAGCCATTTGTTCACATGGTATTAGGCCTTCACGATCGAGACAAAGGCTTTAGTGAATGCGGTCGACTTTGGGCCACTCCTTCGGCTTCTTTCTGAGGGCGAAGCTAGCGGTATATAGGTCCAGGCTCTGGCTGAGAGGTGCTGGGATACCACCAATACTTTGCACATTGGTGAACGGGTGATTACTGTGACTTCTAATGACTTCCACCAGATGATCGGTTTCAGATCCCATGGGCCTATCATCAACTTGGAGGATCAATCGAGCATTCAGCTAGGCATAGACTTGCTAGGGTGTACCTACCCTAGTGAGCATGTCCATTATTTCAATCTAGAGAGGGACTACAAATCTCTTTTCCATACAACTCTTGATGATCATGCTCGAATGGCCAGGGCATTTCTACTATATGTATTGGGGGAATATCTCTTTGTCAATAGGGGTTAAACAGTATCTTTAAGGTGGCTAACTCTCTTCCGCAAGTTCGAGGATGCTTGGGAGGCAAATTGGGGACATGCTTGCCTCGACTATCTTTACTCGATCATGGACACACTGAGCTGAGCAACTCTGTGCCAGCTAGCGGGGCCTTGGAAACTCCTTGAGGTTAGATTTTTTCCTTTGAAGTCTTATAGACTATACTTCATTCTTTTGCAAATTGTTCTTATTTTCTTGTATCAAGATGTCATCTAGACTTACAAATTGCATTTCATGCCCTTGCAAACTGTTCTTACCTTTTTTGCAAACTATCATCTTGCAAACAGTAACTATGTGCTCTTTTCTTACAAACTGTCATCATACAAACTGTATCTGTGGGTTCTCTTCTTGCAAACTATAATCTTGCAAACTATGTCTATGTGCTCTTTTCTTGCAAACTATCATCTTGCAAACTGTATCTGTGTTCTTTTCTTTTCTTTGCGGCATTGGGCTTTGTCCTAGGGTGTTATCTCCCCTAGCATGGACGTGAACCTGAAGGTCCTCATTTTAGTGCGAGCTCATCTTAACAGTCTCACCTCCGACTCGATGAGTGAAATTCCCTTCTTTAAGTTGTTATTATATATCTTAAAGTTTTCTTTCTAACCAAACATGTCTTGTAGATCATTTGGGGACCTTGGGTAGGCGTTCCTCCTATTGCTGACCAAAGTCTAGAGGCGGCTGCCATCGTCTCTTCTATAACCTCTTTGCTTCTTGAAGGTGTTGGCTTGTGGGCCTTATACCTTGTTAAGTGGGTCTCTTGCCAGCTAGTGGGTGGTGACACACCTCAGGTGCCTATGGATCCTCCCATATTCATGCTTGCCCCACTCTCTATGCCTGATGCTGAGTACTTGCTGTGGAAGGGGGGCATTGCCTATATTAAGTGCTTCTTGGGTGACCAGGGCTATGACGAGTTTAGTGAGGGTCATCTCATGCCTCATTTTCTGATTGGGGTATTTACTCTCTCTTTTCCATCTTCCCTTCTCTTTTTCTTGTATGTCATGTATATGGTAACACTCAGATGTGATGAATGTTTCAGGGTAAGGCCAGTCCAATTGTTGGTGGCCCTCTTAATCCTTTTCATCTGCCTTGTTTAGTCTATGCCTATGGTATGGATGGAGTTGCTCAGGAGTGCCCTGTGAGGCATAACCCTAATATCATGGGTTATCCCTTCCCTAAGGGAACACGAGCTGTGAGTCTTCTTATCTCTATTCGTTGCCTTTTCTCCTGTGCATTCCTTTAAACTTGTCCTAACATTGTCTCTTTTTCAAAATACCAGCCTACTGTAGTGGAGCATGAGGAGCTGGTTCTGCTTCCTAGGAACCTTAAGTTGGAGGTCACAGAGTACTCTAGGCATATCTATGGCCTGGTGGGTATGCTCAAGGTCCAGGTGATGAAGATGATGATGATGATTCGGAGGCAACCTCGAGGACTCATCCAAGGATGAGGAATTATGGAGGTGATCTCTACAGATAGACACACAGATAGACAAACACATTTCTAGCTTACTTCTTTTTTAATTTTTAGAGTCTTGGTGTAGGAATCACACTCCAAATAGGAAAAGGAACCCGAAAACCCTGGTGGCCATGCACACGCATACACGTGTATGTGTACATATGCTTTGATCGTGCCTACATATACAAGACCATGCGCACATATGCATGCAAGCAAAAAACACTAGCTGACCTTTTTTTTTTTTTTTTTTTTTTCACTATAAAACAGCCATGAGAGGCTTCTAAACCTTCACAAAATATGTTTCAAGCCCAGGAACCATTCTACAAGGTCCCCAATGGTTGAATTCAATTCTTTGAAGGTTTCTAAGTGCTATCATTCTTGCTACTCTTAAGGAGGATCTTTTTGACCTAGCTCATCAACTTTTGGGGATTCATCTATCTATACAAGAGATGGTGCAAGTCCAACAAGTTAAATGTCTCCATTGGCTGGGGTGGGGCGTTCTTATCATTTCAATGCCTTTTGCCTATGCATCCTTGCAAGGTTTTTCTTAGTGCATGAGACACCTTGTGTAGATCTCAGAATTCTTCATGTGGTACAACATTAAGGGAGTGGGAGTCCAATAGCCATTATCTTGGCTAAAACCCTCAATGTTTTGGATGCCGTTCAGAGGTAGGAAGCAACATTCTTTGCGGGGAGTCCTCTTCTCCTTCAAGTATGATCCCCAATTTTTGCCTAGGTTTCCTCAACCTAGCGGGATTCCTCTAAAGTTTGCATGGATTGCCTTTTAGTTTTCAACCCATCAAGACTCCTTATATCATCTTTAAATATTTTTCTCTCTTACTTTTCTTTTCTTTTTTGTTATCTCTCCTTTTTCCACTTAACACCTATGCTTTCTTTTTCTCTCCCTTGGATATGTTTATATGAAAATCTCAGATTGATTCATCCTCCACATATCCCATTCAATTGGTATCAACTAAAGCATTATCATGATCGCAAGCCCAAGGATAAAGAGATGGATCCTCCCAAGCTTACTAAACTCTTGAAGCATCTTACTTCCATAGACATCTAATGGGAAATAGAATGGTGGCGCATTAAGGCCATGATTAGCTATGGTTTCAAGGAAAACTGTGTGCCTTTGGTTGGGCATCGTCGCTGCTCTTATTATCCTATATGTTGCATTGCACGGCAATTTGGTGACCGTCAAAGCGTACCTTGTGATAATGGTTCTTACCATATCTTAGCATTTACCAAGAGTGTCTTGGGTAGAATAAAGGAGATTGGCCTCGAAGGGCAATGAATAGGGACATCTATTTTCCTCAGTTTCTCAATCCAACTTTGGTATGCAAGAATTGGCTATCCATAGATATAAGAGCAATTGATAGGGAAGAAAATGATCACAAGAAGTCCAACAAAGGGAAGAGGACTGAGTGACTACCTTGATATGCCCCAAATTTTATTTTTTATCACTTTTTGATTCCATGTCTTTTCATTTGAGTTTAATAAAGGATTGGAATGTTCCAAATCCCTTACGAAACAAATTGTCATCTTTTAATTTGAGCAATGAGAGAATCAACCATTTTATTATCTTTGCTTATTGTCTTTGTTATTATTTTTTTCTTTTTTTTGTGCCATGTAATTTTTGCCCATGATGTCCTTTTGGGAATATTCACAATGCTCATGGTCTTTTCCCCTAATTTTTGCCTACCCTAAACTTTAAAACCCTAAAACCTTGAACCCTAAACCCTAAGTCCTAAGCCCTAAACCCTAAACCCTAAAACTCCAAACTCCAAACATTAAATCCCAAACCCTTAAACCTAAACCCTAATTGGCATTTGGGCATATTGGTTTTATTGTTGTGAATAATGTCCTTTCAAGATTGTGTATCTCTTAATTACAATCCCTTGTTTAGAGCATGGATAATGTTCTCTCTATTTTGTTTATAGTGATCGCAAATAGGATCCTCAATAATCATGTTGGGATCCAAGTTTGTCTTGACTAGTAAAGCCGTTTTGCAAGCCTATTTCCTATGGAGGGCCTACTCTTTGGTCTTGTTATTGTCTAACTGAAATTTGGGATGGTAATCCTATTTAACAAAAATTGTGTCTAAGTAAAATTCATTAAACATAATTTCAGCCATTGGCATTTGGGAATTTGGGTTTTATTGATGTGAGTAATGTCCATTCAAGATAACACATCTCTTAATTACAATCCGTTATTTCAAAGGATGACCCTTTGATTTCGATCATGTTGCCTTTGTACATTTTTTTTTTTGGGGTGTGTGTGTATTTTAGGGGATATGGGTTTTTATTTATTTGTGGCTGTAACTAATAGTGACTTTAGATTGCCTACGTACCCTTGGTGGGGACCAATTCTTGTTTCTTAAGTTGATGTTTTAGATTTAAAATTCCCAAATATGACTTTTTTTTTCCATTTTAAATGATGGACATATAATTAAGCATTGACTTTTTTTTTTTTTTTTTGGGTGAGATGAATTATTTTAATCTCAAGAATGAGTCAAGGACCCATATTTTTATGAAAATTGAGCAAAAGGCTCTCTTTTTTGCGAAATTGAATCTCTAAACAAATTTTCCTTCCTTCATTGCTTCTTTGTAGGAACTTTGACTAGTAATGGCATTTTGATTGAAGTCCCCAAAATTAATTGAGGAATTGGAAATTCCTTTAAAGCAATATTATTTTTTAAAACATTTTTAGAGATTGAGAAATAGAAATTTCTCTCAAATCAATTTTATGACAATTTTATTTTGGGAATTAAAAACTCCAATTTTGGCTAAGGAATTACGAACCTCCATAGAATTAATCTTATTATAATTAAATACTCCATTGAATTAATTTGAGAGAATTAGTTTTTCCTTTTTATTTAAAATAATTTGGGGAGTCAATGATTCCAATGGATCATATTATTTTAAATTGGTGGAGTCAATAACCCCCCAAAATGTTTAATTGGTGAAGTCAGTGACTCCCTTTGAATTATTTTGAAGCAATTAGAAACTACACTCCATTAAAAATAATTTATAATGGTGGGGTCAAGGACTCCATTAATTTGTTTTGACACATAAATCAGGGATGGAAAAAAACAATATCGACAAGATGTATATAAAATTATATTAAGATATGAAATAGTATAATTTTATATTTCTTTGTTCAATTGTTGTTGTTTTTTTTTATTTCTTGACATGTATATTTAGTTTTACAAAAAGAAAATTATAAACCTTAAATCTTAGATGTTTAGCCTTAGAAAGTTCATGTGTTTTCTTTTTTTGAAAAAAAAAAATTCCTTAGAAAAAAAGTAATAATAAGAATTTTTCTATTTAAAATATAAAATGTAAAAGCCAAATATACATGTACACTTAATAAATAAAAAATCAATAGGTATGTAGTGGCATTTTTAGGGTCTAATTACTTATGGTTACTTATATATTGATATATTTTAGTGACATATAATACATAATCGAAATTAATTTTCCAAACATTATAACACATATGAGTGTAAACGCTCAATTTCGCACCCATAATTTAACCTTGGGAGATGACCATAATAATCATTCTAAGTACCCAAAAATTATGATCACATTTCATGCATCAAGTCATTCATCACATATCATAAAAATGATCTTGAGATTCTAACGATCACAACGATATGTTCATTTTCCAAATTGAACCGACGGATTGAAAGATATCACAAAATTAAGTTTTCATGGTTTGTATGCATTCAGCTGGGTGGAACTGATCACACATGATTAATTGAAATTAATTTTGATTGGTCGAAAATTAAAATTAATTAAATGAGTTTTTGTGATTGATGGTTTATTTTGTTAAAATAAGTTTGGTTGCATGGGAATAATTGAAATAATTTGATAATATTAAAATTGAACTGATAACTAAGTTATTAGGGTAATTATCTTCAAAGTAATTATTTTAATGATTTAATTGTCAGGTTAAGATGAATTTTCTCAGAAATATAAGTCCAAGACACATCCAAGTACAATTCCTAACTCAAAAAAATGCCTCAAAAGAGTTCAAAACATGTAAGAAGAGAAAATTGGGAAAAGTCAAAAAACTACAGAGAGCCCCAACTAGAACTTCAACAGTGCTGATTAGCACAAATCCCAGAATTGACCGAGATAAGTTTTGTTCTGGTCAAAATTTATTAGATTTGATTTTTTAGGGATAAAGTCTGATCCAATTCATGTCTACTGACTTCCAAAGCAATCCTAGCTTAATTTTCAAGCAACTAACACCTCTATAAATAGAGGAGGCCACCCAACATTCAGCACCCCCTCTCCTCTTAATGTTAAAGAAACTCTAGAAATCTGACTTTAAGATTTTCTTTTTTGTTAAGCAATAATTCATTAGAACTAAAAGAGATCCATTCTCTCTAACTTCTAAAGCAATTTTCATGATATAATCTTAGATCTATGGTTATTTGTTATTAAAGGTTTCAAATTTGCAATTTTCTCATTCTTTTTCATATCTCAAAAAATAGATTTGAAATTTTCTTATTAAAAACTCATTCTTTTTCCATTCTTTTTCATATATAAAATCAAATCTGAGATTTTCTTATTAAAAACTCAATCTTTTTCACATCTGAAATTAGACCTAAAATTTTCTTATTAAAAAGTCATTCTTTTTTCACATCTGAAATCATATATGAAATTTTCTTATTAAAAACAAATTCTTTTTTACATCTAAAAACAGATCTGAAATTTTCTTATTAAAAAAACCCATTATTTTTCCTATCTAAAAAATAGATCTGAATTCTTCTCACCATAAATTTCTTTATTGAAATCCAGATTTCCACTTGGTCATCAAAACTCATTTTTTACAAAATTGATATCAGATCTACATATTTTTATTCAAATCATTGTTTTCCACATTAAACATTAGATTTGATTCCTTACATAAGAGTAGAATGTAGATCTGAGGTCTCTAAATAACATTTAGCCATAGATCTAAGAAAACTAACATAACATGTTGCATTTCATAATCTGTTGCATATCATTGGTCATGGGTAATTAAATGATCATTAGAGTCTAGAAAACCGGATTTTGTCTGGACAAGATGGTTTTCTAATCCGCTAGTTAATTCATAATGGTAAAGTTAATGACTCCATTAAATTTCATATTTCTCAAATAGGAAATTCCATGAATGGAGTTAAGAACTCATGAAACTGATCCTATTTGTTTTACCGAATAAAAATTCAATTTTTGAGAAAAAGGAGAGAGAGGGTTGGAGAAAAAGAGGACCGGTAAAATCCTACATTTAAGCCTGTTGCTGAAACTTCTTCAAGCCTCCGTGACCTCTTCTTTTCACTTGCTTTCTTTTCATTTTTACTTGCTTGCTTCCGCTCTCAATTTCTCTGTCCGTGTGTGTTTTCTTTGTTCTCGCTGGAGCCTCTTTATTTGTTTTGTTCACTTCAATTTATAAAGAAATAAAGGAAGCAGTTAATTCCTTAAATTTTCACAACTTGCAATTTATTGGGGCAGAACAGAATTGCAGAAAACTTGTTGCGGGAGACGTAGAGAAGTTACTGATTCATTACTTCTTTCACGTTCTCACATGTTTGTTCCTTTTAATTTTTTAATTTTTATTTTCTCTTTCTTCCAATGTGACGTGTTACAACCATGGTTTTAAAAATCGGATTGGACCGGCCAGTTCAACCGGTTTAATGGAGAACCGGACCTCAATCCAGTCCGGTTATTATTAAAAACCAGAAATGAAGGAAAAAAGGGAAAAACCGCCAGTTTAATCGAAAAGCTGGAAGCTGGTACGGTTAAACCAGTTTTAAGCTTATTCACTAACACTTTAGCCACTATGTTTCTGACCAAAAAAATAAAAATAAATAAGAGCTTTTGTTTCAGATTTAAGAAGAAGGGAGGAAACTGAGTTTGAAAATGTTGTTAAGTCTAAAGATGTGAAGCCTCAGATGCCCACATTGACACCAAAAATATCAGATTTACTATTTATGACTTGACACAGTTGAAAAGAACTGAGGAAACCCAAACCAAAGAGATGCAGCCACGAAATTTTACTACCTGTTTCAGTTTAAGAGCTTTTCTTGCTGCTCTTGTATTTATTTATTTATTTTTTGGCTGAATAAAAAGAATGAGAAAAATCTTGCTGCTGCTCTTGGAGACTTGCACATGCATTGATGCACATATATTGACCGAGAGAGAGTATTGAAGGCAAAGAGATGAGAAATAAGAAAAAGGTAAAAGAAGAAACTAGTACAGAGCTTTTAATTAACCAAGGTGTGGATGTAAGGTTTCAAAATATGTGGTAAGTGGAGTATCAACGTGTAAAGGACTAAAGGTAGGATATGTGGTGTAAAAGAAATGGGCAATGATATTGTTACTCATTGGTGACTTTTTGATATTTGAAAAATGAAAGAATAACTAAAATAATTTTTGTAGTGAGCTTGAGTTTGACTGTCTAATATATAAATAAAAAGAGATGTTATATTTACAATATTTTTACAATAAATTATAGGTGATTAGTTGTTATTGGTTTAAATTTGAACTTAATACTAAGATTACTTTTTTGTCCTAACAATAACAACTAGTAATAATTTGCCACTTATAATTTATTGTGAAAATATTGTGAAAATATTGTGACCATATCATTTTTTATAAATTAAAGTTAAGGTTTAATTTTTTACTGTTATTTAATTTAATTTTTTAGTTAAAATATTAGTTATAAAATTATTTATTTATTTGTTATTAATTAACTATTTATGACATCATCGGTTCGACCATCGGTCCGATCTCAGTCCGACCATAAAACTGAAAACCGCTCTCTATTTCGGTTCTTTCATCGTACCAGTTTTTAAAACCATGATTGCAACTTACACACATTGCATACATTTCTTCCTCTTTCTTTCTTTCTTCTTCTTCAAATTTTTTTTTTTTTGGTGGAATTATTTAAGCAAGTGGTGCCAATGGCAAGAGGCTATTTTACTCAACCTCACGTCCCAATTTAACATCTTGTCCCTTTTTTTTTTTTTTTTTTTTTTTTTTTAACGGGCAACGACATTTAGGCCTATTCATGGGTTGGTCCGGGTTAGGTTTGTGCCCAACCCGAAATCAACCCGACTAGATTGGGTGGTCAAAATTTCAACCCGCCACCGACTGGAGTGGTTGATTGGATCGGGTAGGTCAAAGCTTCCACAGATTGGTCGAGGTTGATTATCTGGAAAACGGCGAGAATCTGGCAAGAAAATTTTGAAAAATGGCAGAAATTCGGTCAGATCACGACAGATCCAATGAGATCTCAGCCATTTTCGGCAATATCTTGGCTAGATCTAGTGAAATCTCGTCAGATCTAACCCAAATCTTCTCGAAAAAAATCCCAAAACACACTAGATCAACAGTTTCTCGCCGAAAAAATAGATGGGTCAATTGGATCGGGTTTCTCGGATTTGAGAGGACAAGATCCAATATCCAACCCACTGATCTTGGATTTTGGAGAATGAAATCTATCGCCGACCATCGAAGCAATTGGTTCGGTAGACAGTGGGTCGGGTTCAATCGGCGGCAACGGTTGGGTCGGTTCTTGCGGGTCCTTGGACAGCCTTAAGTGACATTGTGGTAGTGGGCTTGGCTGCCATAAATTTGGTAAGATTACCCCATCACTTTTGCATGTGAGTGTGAGGTTTATTTATGTTGAGGACATATTTTATGTAAAGCCATAAAGATTGGACCAAGAAATAAGTGAAGAGAAGTTGTTCATTAAAGCTCAACAGAGACCTCGACAAAAACAGTATCTATCAAGATTTAAAACCAAAACTCGATAGAAGCTAAATCTGTTGAGATCTACAAAATCAAAATTTCCAGATCTGATTTTTGGCCCTAGTTGACGTGTATGTGTAGGGTTTCTTTTCTCACAACCCTAGACATATATAAGGCTTATTTTAAAGGCCGTTATGCAATATAGAACACATGCAGAAAGTAACCTATTGCCTTTTTCTTTTTGCAAGAAATTACTGCATCTTTTGTGCCTTACAGTTTTGTAACCAAGTACTTCTTGATCTTCATTGTTGATGAAGTGATGAACTTTGCAGCCAAGAACATCTTCAAGTTGCTGGAGTTAGTCACGTACTGGGATTCGTGCATCATTGGTTAGTCATGTATTGGGATTTGTGCAAATGGGTGGCGTTCATATACTGAAAAGTTCAGAGGTTCTGAAGTAGTAGAAAGTGTCTATTGTAAGTTCATCTACGGGGATTCTAGAGTCTAGGGACAAAGGTTTTGTACTAGATCTGAAACTTCTCTTTACTATAGTGAATTGCTTTTTGGTAAGCTTTCCTCCTTGGTTTTTTTTACTATGAAACTAGTTTGTTTCATTGATTTTCCTGAGTCATCATATCTTGTCTTATTTACTATTCCGTTGTGCATGATATTGACATGATATTGATGTTTGTTTGTTTTGACAAGGTTTATTCATAATAAATCTAATTAACAACTTGGGTTTAAAACTTATTAATTCTATCAACCAGGGTCTAAATTACCCAACAATTTATAATATATATATATATATATATTTTAATATCATCATTATAAAAAAAAAAAAAAATTGTACTATTTGTTTTTATAATTGACTTTGTTAGTTTTGGAGAGGGTGTTTATTTTTTGTCCCATAAACTTGTCCAAAACTTATATTCTTTGATAAATCTTGCTTGGACATATTTTTTTTTTTTAATGTAGCCACATTTTTTTTTTTATTTCATATTGAAGATCGTATTTGTTACCACTATAAACAGAATGCAGAGAACATTATCCATGCTCTATGATCTTGTCATTGTCTAGCTGAAAGTTGGGATGGGGATCCATTTTAGAGCTTGGGTCAAGACTAAACTTTTAGTTCTAGGGGTAATTATAGCAAACTTATTTGTGGTTTGACCCGAATTCACTTTGCCTATCCAGTGGTTTAAAAAGTGCTACTTTTCCCACTGAGATTCACTCCGTTTATTTCCCGTTACCCTCCTCTGTTTAAAATAGGGATACATTTGTATTTTTGCTTCCATTTTATGTCTCCCTCCTCCCAAAACAAAAAATACAAGATCAAAAAGTGGTATGAGAAATATAGAAAAGAGAACAAAGCAGTTATTCTTAGCAAGAACAATGTGAGCTCTTACGGGTGGGATTTGGTTTGGGAAAGCATATACTTGAAAGTGAGAAAAGAAGGAGGTGTTGCAGAACAATTGGGACTATTGGCATTCATTCTTAGTTTTCTTCTTTCTTCAATAGTTGAATACTCAGAGTAAACTTAGTCTTGTTGTATCAAAAATAAAAACCTAGTCTTGCTTTGGAGTACAATGTAATCAAAAACCTAGAAAAAAAAATTAGTAATTAATAAACCCATACTCTTTCTCTTCGTCGTCAAACCAACAACCAAATAATCAAACATCTTAAGCTTCAAACTTATCACAAGAATTTGCATAAAAACCCAGCAATCAATCCCCATACAACTTGATTTTATATAGACACCAATACCAACATACCCACACCATCAAAGTACAAACCTACAGATCTATCAAAATACAACCCCAAAACCCAAGTCAAAATACAAACATCAACACACCCACACATCCAAACCCATGGATCCATGAGTAACCATGCCCTAAATCCCATTTTTCAAACCCCAACAACCAAAAGAAACCTAATCCCTAAATCAAATAAACAAATAAGAAGAAAAAAAAGGTAGAAAATAGAAAAAGAAAACAGAGAGAGAATGAGAAAGAGAAATAGCAGCCACCTTCAATGGTGGGACCAGTGATGGTGGATGTCCTAGTGCTCGGCCATGCCATTCCTCAAACTCAACCTCAAAGGTTTTGTCCTCTGGTTTCTCAAAAAAATAAAGAAAGACATTGTCCTCCTCCTCCTCATTAATATATGTACAAAACTAAATGAAATTTATATGAAATAGACAAATATATAAAACAAAAACCCATTTAGATTTTTTCCTTCATCATTTGATCCCTTCATATCTAACTTGTAAGTGATTGGGTTTGAACATTTCTATTACAAAGGTAATGTTAGAGTCACTAACAAAGCAGAACTAAAAGTGTGGACAGTGGTTCTTGTTATATATATATATATATATATATTGAGAGAGAGAGGGAGTTTGTATAGAACCTATAGGTTTAAAAATGGTGATTTTAGAACAGAGGAAGTGTTTTATTTTGTGTATATTTAGCTTTATGTTTTTGATTCAGATGGCAAGGGTAGATACAAGCTTGAAGTTCTAAGACATTGCATAATTTTTTTTCCCTTAATAGCACCTATTGATCTTGTTTTATCTTGTCAATTTTATGTTTTTTTATTTTATTGAGGAGGAGAGAGACATAAAGTGGGAGGAAATATACATATTTACCCCAATTTTTAACAGAGGGTAATAGTAGACAAACAGAACAAATCTCAGGTGGGCAAATCTCCATTACCTCCTTACAGTAGTGTTGACTACGTTCCCTTGATTAGAAACACTAAAAGAAAAAACAGAAGCCTAACTCAGAGAGTAGGCACGCCTTCTACTAGCTGCTTAGGGTTTCACACGTTCCCTTGAGTTCTAACCTTTTCTTTTCATTTCCTTGTTCCAATCTTTTTCCCTTTGTTTTCTTGCTTTGTTTACGTTTTTATATGTTTTAGTAGCTAGGGTTTAGTAGTTTTCTGTTTTAAAGGATGTTAAATTGTTAGAATTATAGTTTTAAGTTTTGCTCTATTTTCTGCGTTTCTGGGTTAGTGATGGAGATCAAGGCACCGCTTCGAAGGATCTCGTTCAAGTACCAATTGGGCCGGTTACAAGAGCACGAGCAAAGAAGTTCAAGGATGTACTCAACGGACTCATCCAAGAGTTATGGGCTCAAGAAAATTTGTGGAGGCACATTGAGCATGATCCACGTGGGCAACAAAAAATTGTCACCTTGATTCAAGTTCTAGAAGGATCTGGTCAAGGCTAAGAATTGGCATGAAATATTTTGGGTCTATGTAAAAAACGTTATTCTAGGTTTAGGTGATTTATTTCCTTATTTTTAGGTGCATTTAATGCTTTTTAGGTCAAACTTTATTCCTAATATGGTTAGGTATCAATTAGGAGTTATTTTAGAATATATTTTATTGTCTGTCAAGTTTTAAGGAGCCCTTAAATAGTCATCTAAGTCTGTAAACGTTTTTCAGATATTATTGATAAAACCTGTGAGGTTTATTCTCTTTGGTTCTTTGAAGAACTACTTGAACTTATCGGGAATTCCCGTGGCATTCATCTCGACTTATCAAATGGAGTTTCCACCACCATTTATGGCGTCTTCCTTATACCGAGGTTCTTGTTTGTCATAAACAACGGGTCGAGGTCTCCCATTTGAATTTGTCCATAGAACGATCTTGGGTTCCCTTTCGTTGTTGGGTCTTGTTATTCTTGACGGGGTTCACATCATTTGGTATTAGAGCAGTTTTCTAGTTCAGGTTTGCCTATCCTTTAACATATTTATCTCTTCTTAGCCGAATTTCCTTTACCCTATCTGTTCAATCTTTGTTTGTCTTGTTGATGTCTAAACTATTGGTCTGGTCTCACATCTCTTAGTTATTTCGAACTCTTATTTCATTATCCTCAAAAGCTAGTTGTTGATCATAAAAAATATATATATATATATATATAAAAGAGACTCGAAGAAGAAGACAGAAAAGAGTCCGAACAAAAAAAAAAAAAAAAAATTCACTATTCTGTGATTCCAAAACTGTCATATTCCTTCTAATTCTAATCTGAAAATTTCCATATTCCTTATGTTCAAATCTGAGATTCCTTGATTAGTTCTTGGTGAATTGTTGCTGGAAATTTTGAGTTGCTTGTTTAGTTTCAAAAGAACTGAAAGAGAATTATCGAGTGGAAAAAGGCAAGAGTGGTGAGGACATCAGAGGATAAAAGCCATATTATTTTGAGTGAAACACGAGTGGAGAGTGATCCACATTCTTGAGTGTAAACATGTAAGGGAGTGATTCGTGAGGTTCCTTTTTTTTTTTTTTTTTCCTTCTAACCTTTGTTTTGCAGCAATCATGTCTCACGATAGTGGTAAGAGCATTGCCGAAGATGATATAAAATTGGCTGATCCGAAAGTGTTTTTAGAGGCCATGATGAGTGAGATGAAACGTGTGATGAAGATGGAGATGACACAGGTTCACAAACAGATAGATCAGATGAAGAATAGACGTGAGGAGCAACCACAAAACGGTCGTAATTTGCATAGAAGGGAAAGAGTTCCACCGAGGGTGGAGGATGAAGAGCATTATGGGTTTGGTTTTGATGAAGAAGAAGATCAGGATTCCATTGTTAGCAATAGGAGACTTGGAGGAAGATTTAGAGAAGCTAGGAATTGCGAAGATAACAACTTAGGTGGTATTAAGATGAAGATTCCATCCTTTCAAGGTAGGTCTGGTCCTAAGGCATATCTTGAGTGGGAGAAGAAGATGGAGTTCGTGTTTGATTGCCACAATTACTCTAAGACAAAGAAGGTAAAATTAGCCGTGATTGAATTTTCTGAATATGCTATTACTTGGTGGGATCACCTTGTGATAAATAAGAGGCGGAATAGAGAACACCCAATACACACATGGGAGGAGATGAAAGTAGTGATGAGAAAGTGATTCGTTCCAAGTTACTACTACTGAGAGTTGTACAAAAAGCTACAAGGTCTTAGACAAGGGAGTCAAAGCGTAGAGGACTACTACAAGGAGATAGAGATTGCTATGATCCGCGCTAATGTATAGGAGGATCGAGAGGCTACAATGGCTAGATTTTTGCTTGGCTTAAACTGGGAGATCCATGATAAGGTAGAGATGTAGCATTATGTGGAATTGGAAGATATGTTGCATATGGCTATCAAAGTGGAACAACAACTCAAGAGAGGGAATGGGACACGTGCAGGCCATAACTCTAGTTCTACCTCTTGGAAATCGAGTCATGCTAAGCCGCTGGACAAGTCACAAATGCCCAAACTCGAGCCCAAGTCCTCGACCATCAACCACGTTCCTTAAGGTAAAACCGAAGCCTCTACCTCTAGGGATCGTGATATTAAATGTTTTAGATGTCAAGGCAGGGGCCACATAGCAAGTCAATGTCCAAAAAAGCAAGTCATGGTGTTGCAAGCCAATGGTGAAATTGTGATCGATGAGGAAGATTCTGACATCAATGACATGCCGCCATTAGAGGATATTTCCAAGGAGGAGTATTTAGCCTTTGGCGCATTGACATTGGTAGCAAGAAGACCATTGAGCTTGTAAGCAAAAGGAGTTGATGAAATACAGCGGGAGAACATCTTTCACACTAGGTGCTACGTTAAAGACAAGGTATGTAGTGTGATTATAGATGGTGGTAGTTGTACTAATGTTGCAAGCGCAATTATGGTGGAGAAATTGGGATTGCCCATGGTAAAGCACCCTAGACCATACAAGTTGCAATGGCTAAATGATAATGGTGAGATCAGGGTGAACAAGCAAGTGTTAGTTGCATTTCGAAACGGTAAATACGAAGATTAAGTGTTGTGTGATGTAGTACCGATGCAAGTGGGACACTTATTGCTAAGGCATCCATGACAGTTCGATAGGCAAGTGAAGCATGATGGCTTTACGATCAAGTACTCTTTTGTACTTAATCAATGATCAATCACTCTTGTACCATTGACACCGCAGCAAGTATACAAGGATCAAGTAAGATTACAAAAGGAGAGTAATCAAAAGAAAGAGAGTGAGCAAAAGAAAAAGAGTGAAAATCAGAGAGAGGTTGAGAAAAATGAGGGAGAAAAAGAAAATCAAAGTTCGGCCCTTGAGAGAAAATCAGAGAGAAAACAAAAGAATTTCTATGCAAAAGTGAGTGAGATCAAGCAAGCAATGTTTTCAAATAAGCCAATGATTGTACTTTTGTACAAAGAGGCATTTTTAAAAACTAACAAACTTGACCTTGCTTTGCCTAGTTCTATTGTTTCTCTTTTGCAGGAGTACGAGGATGTCTTCCCTGAGGAAGCACCACATGGGTTACCTCTATGCCAAGGGATTGAATATCAAATTGATTTTGTTCCTGGTGCAACCATTCCAAACCGACCAGCTATCCCGACGAGACAAAGGAGTTTCAACGGCAGGTAAGTGAATTGTTGGAGAAAGGGCACGTGAAGGAGAGCATGAGCCCATGTGCAGTTCCGGTCTTACTTGTACCTAAGAAGGATGGGACGTGGAAAATGAGCGTTGATTGCCGAGCCATCAACAACATACAAGTTGATGAAGAGAAGGTACGTGCAATCCAAGATTGGGCGAGCCCCACAAGTGTAGGTAATGTTCGTAGTTTTCATGGACTTGCTAGTTTCTACCGGCGGTTCGTGAAGGACTTCAGTAGCTTAGCCACATCGCTTACCAAAGTGATCAAGAAGAACGTTGGATTTTGGTGGGGAGAAGAACAAGAGAAGGCATTTCAATTAATCAAAGAGAAGCTGACTAACGCACCTTGGTTGTCTTTGCCCAACTTTTCTAAAACTTTTGAAATTGAATGTGATGCTTCAGGTATTGGTATAGGAGTCGTTCCTATGCAAGAAGGACGACCAATTGCTTACTTTAGCGAGAAACTCAATGGGGCAGCCTTAAACTACCCAACTTATGATAACGAGTTGTATGCATTGGTTCGGGCTTTAGAGACATGGCAGCACTACCTATGGCCTAAGGAGTTCGTGATTCACACCAATCATGAGTCCTTGAAACAATTGAAGGGCCAACACAAGCTAAACAAAAGGCATGCGTGATGGGTGGAGTTCATAGAGACATTTCCATACGTCATTTGGTACAAGCAAGGTAAGGAGAATGTAGTTGCCGATGCACTTTCTCGCAGGTATGCCTTACTCTCCACACTTGATGCAAAATTGCTTGGTTTTGAACACATTAAAGAATTATATGCTAAAGACCACGAATTTTGTGAGAAATATCAAGCTTGTGAGAAAATCGCCTCTGGTATGTTCTTTAAGCCTGATGGATTCCTATTTCGAGAAAATAAGCTATGCGTGCCTAATTGCTCTATGAGGGAGTTATTAGTGCAGGAATCACATGGTGGGGGATTAATGGGACATTTTGGAGTTGCAAAGACTTTAGCTATTTTGCAGGAGCACTTCTATTGGCCTCACATGAAACGATATGTCGAACAGATTCGTGGTAGATTTGTCACATGTAGGCAAGCTAAATCCAAAGTGCAGCCCAACGGTTTATACACTCCTTTACCAATTCCTAGTAAGCCTTGGATTGATATTTCAATGGATTTTGTGTTAGGATTGCCTAGGACTAAACGTGGAAGAGATTCAATTTTTGTGCTCGTGGATAGATTTCTAAAATGGAACATTTTATTCCATGTCACAAAACGGATGACGCTTCACATGTTGCTGATTTGTTCTTTAGGGAGATTGTGAGATTACATGGCATGCCTAGGACAATTGTTTCAGATAGAGATGCTAAGTTCTTGAGCTATCTTTGGAAGACTTTATGGTGTAAGCTAGGTACTAAGCTATTGTTTTCCACTACTTGTCATCCACAAACTGATCGTCAAACTGAAATAGTAAATAGGACTTTGTCTACTCTATTGAGGGCAATCATTAGAAAGAACATCAAACCATGGGAAGAATGTTTACCACATATTGTGTTTGCATATAATAGAGCTATTCATTCTGCTACCAAATTTTCGCCATTTGAAATTGTGTATGGGTTTAATCCTTTAACTCCATTGGATTTATCTCCTTTACCTTTGATGGAGCATGTTAATTTAGATGGAAAAAACAAAGCTGACTTTGTGAAGCAGATTCATGAGAAAACAAGACTCAACATTGAGCGAAGAACGGAGCAATATGCCATACAAGCCAACAAGGGACGTCGCAAACTGGTTTTTGAACCTGGAGATTGGGTTTGGCTGCATATGAGAAAAGAAAGATTCTCGGCGAAAAGATATTCCAAATTACTCCCAAGAGGAGATGGTCCCTTCCAAGTCCTCGAGCATATCAATGACAACGCTTACAAGTTAGATTTACCTGGTAAGTACGATGTAAGTGCCAGTTTTAATGTTACTGATTTGAGTCCTTTTGATTTAGGTGATGATTTGAGGGCAAATCCTTTTCTAGAGGAGGGGAATGATGGAGATCAAGGCACCGCTTCGAAGGATCTCGTTCAGGTACCAACTGGGCCGGTTACAAGAGCACGAGTAAAGAAGATCAAGGATGTACTCAATGGACTCAACCAATATTTTTTGATTATCTTGAGTGAATGGCATAATGGACTTCATTGCCCAACACAAGAGGAGAAACTAGGTAGGGTACTTAGGTTTGGGTTCCTTGTTTTAACAATGAACACTTTAACTTCCTATCTTGTTATTTCTTTTCTTATAACTCAAAATTTTATTCCTAGATGCTTACCGAATCCCTTTCTCTAATTATGCTGTCTTTTCTTGAATTTTTTTTTAATAGATAAAAATTTCATAGCCCCTAATCTCAATCTTGTTAACAAGCCCGACCTCACCAAGATACTCAAGTCCAAGATTTTCCTTCAATTAGTTAGATAGCTATGGGCCGCCCACGTCATCCTTAGATACAAGTCGATCTCAATAAGTTTCCAGTCTCTCAAGTATGTCATAAAAGCAAAAGACCCTTGGCTACATCAAATCAACATCGCAGTACCTGACTTCCTCGACGGTCCTTCCTTTGCAAGCACTTAACCAGTTGAACTACCCATTCAACGAGCTTCCAAGGAAGAAGCAACCTCCTCGCACCCAAATCCCAAGGAAGAATTGAATAAAGTAATTGAGGTTGTAGACTACAAAGAGGACTTCAAAGTTTTCCATCGGTCGTCCCCCATCGAATCTCATTGCACTTCCCTTTCCTACTTACCTCCTGTTGATGTAAGCAATAAATAAGAGCCCTATTATATTCCTGAAGCTATAGTGCTCCAGAGGAAAAAGAACACCAGCCTGCTAGAGCTATTGGAATCACATGTCAGATGTGTTCGAAGAGAGCGAAGTGGTGCCTATCAAAGAGCTCGAACCCCAAAAAGGGGCAAAAATCACCAAAGGGGCGCAAAGGAAAACCTTGGCTGAAGGTGTGGTAGCGGAGAGGGTGTTTGAGCATTGCCGTAGGGTTCCGATTTGGAACCCCCTACTCGAATTAGTTGGAGACCCACTCCCTCTAGACTCCTTTATTAGGGACTTTCAGAGAGGAAAAGCTGGCTACGTGGCTAACGCACTAGAACAGCCCCTGCTCCTACCTCAAGACATGGCCGACCTGAGGGCTCTAAAAATGCACGAGGTGTTTTTAACTTTGGAGAGACCTGGCCATGGTAAGCCTTCGAACCCCTTACTTGTATTGAATATACACATTTCTCTTCCAGTTGAAGGATCCATCTTGGTGTTTTCTTTCAGGCAATCCAAACAACAAACATCGCTAAGGAATGTGTAGATAATGCCCATAAACAGTGGAAGGATGAGGAGGCATAGCGTATAGCTGCTATCCGAACTTGTTCCATGGCTCAAAAAAGGATTAAAGACCTCAACACCAAGTTGGCTAAGGCAGACAGAGAAAGGAAAAGTGCTGAAGCTACACTAGCTGGCACTGAGAAGCAGGCTGAGGACCAATGTCAGAAATTGTGTAAAATCGAGGATCAGCTTGCCATTGCTAAGGAGAAAATAAAGGCTCAGAAAAAAGAATTGGAGAAGGCTGAGAAGGCTGTAGCTCAAGCCAAGCAAAATGGCTACGACATCGAGGTAAAAGGGACTGAAGAAACCCTAAGAGCCCAAGTCACTAGAGTTTGCCAAGGTTACTACCTCCAAGTATGGACCAAGGCATTAAACCTGTCTGGGGTGGGCATTTCTTCAAAGTTAAGGAAAAAAAAAAAAAACATCTTCTACCCCCTAACCTTGCGCATAGCAGCTCCACCTAGCTCTTGGGTGGACATTGCTCCTAAAGCGCCTGAGTTTAGCTAGCCCATCCATGCTATTACCCTTCTAGCCACTTTGGAGACCTCTAAAGCCTAATGGGGTAGGCTCAAAGGGTAAGGAGAAAGAGAAGACCAAAGAGAAAGTGCATGAGCAAGCTAAACCTCTACCTAAACCCAAAGAAACTTCCAAGGAAAATGAGGCAGCTCAGAGCAAAGCGCTTGAACCTTCTATCCAACAAGCAGCTAAAACCAACCCCTCTCCATCCATTACTAGTTAGGACATTACCCTTATAATATGTACTTTTTTATTTTTTATTTTTTTTATATTGAACATGTATTTCCTTTGCCTTACCAAGGCACCACTTAATGAACAGTGTCAGTTTTCTTTATATTCTCATTGCTTACCAATTGTGGGCTTTACCGATTAAAAATAAGCATAACATTGCTCCCGACATTGACATATACCTACACAATTAATAATCTAACAACTTAATGCATAGATAGAATTAGTGTACCTTAGGTGTTCAGTTCAAGAGGCCATGTATGATCAAGGCTCCATTCATCATTTCGAATAAATAAGAGGCATTGGTTTGCCCAAAGCATATGGTCCAAGAAACCAGACATGGCTAGGGCTTTGTTCAACACTTAAGCATATAAGAAGCATTAATTTACCCAAGGTATGTGATCTGAGGAGCCAAGCATGACCAAAGTTCTATTTAACACTTAGATAAATAAAAAGCATTAATTTACCCAAGGTATGTGGTCCGAGGAACCAGGCATGACCGAGATTCTATTTAACACTTAGCTAAATAAGAAGCATTAATTTACCTAAGGTATGCGGTCTAAGGAAGCAGGTATGACCAAGGTTTTGTTTAACACTTAGCTAAATAAGAAGCATTAATTCACCCAAGGTATGTGGTCCGACGAATTAGGCATGACTGAGGTTCTGTTTAACACTTATCTAAATAAGAAGCATTAATTCACTCAAGGTATATGGTTTGAGAAACCAGCCATGACCGAAGTTCTGTTTAACACTTAGCTAAATAAGGAGCATTAATTTACCCAAGGTATGTGGTCCAAGGAACCAGGCATGACTGAGGTTCTATTTAACACTTAGGTAAATAAGAAGCTCTAATTCACCCAAGGTATGTGGTCCGAGGACCCAAGCATGACCGAGATTCTGTTTAACACTTAGCTAAATAAGAAGCATTAATTTACCCATGGTATGTGGTCTGAAAAACCAGGCATGACTGAGGTTCTGTTTAACACTTAGATAACTAAGATTAAAGCACGTAATTGTAGAAACAAAAGAAGACAAGATTGCCTTTTATTAATAATAGTATCTTCATAGATTATTTACATTCCATGGACGTGGTACAACATTTTCATCTAAATCTTCCAAAAAATAAGCTCCTATCCTAGCTACCGAAGTGATGCAGTACAACCCTTCCTAATTAGGTCCTGGTTTTCCCTAAGATGGGTTCTTTTTAATCCCCACTACTTTTCTTAACACCAAATCACCTGGTGCCAGTGGTCTAGTCTTCACACCTGTATCATGCCCTTGCTTAAGCTTCTACCGATAATGTGCCAGCTATACCATGAGTGCTTCTCTTCGTTCATCAATTAGATCCAAACTCCTTTCTAATAATTGATCATTATTATCTGGGTTAAACAAGATTGTCCTTAACATCAGAAACCCAGTCTCTAGAGGGTTCACTGCCTCGAACCCATATGTCGTAGAAAAAGGCGTTTCCCTAGTTGACCGACAAGTAGTTAGCTGATATATCCAAAAAACATGTGGTAAATCTTCAACCCATCTACTTTTCGCTTCATCTAACCTCTTCTTAAGCCTACTGACTGTGACTTTGTTGACTGTTTTAGCCTGTCCATTCCCTTACGGATAGGCTAGGGTTGAATATCTGTTCCTAATGCCTAGCTCACAGCAATATCTCCTGAAGGCCTTACTATTAAACTAAAGCCCATTGTCCGATATGAGGGTATGAGGAATCCCAAATTAGATTACAATATTCTTCCAAACAAACTTCTTTACATCAATATCCTTAATGTTGGACAATGGTCCAGCCTTGACCCACTTTGTGAAGTAATCAGTTCCAACCAAAAGCCATCTTCGATTTTCCACAGCTCTAGGGAATGGCCCTAAAATATCCAGGCCCCATTGAGCAAATGACCATGGACTAGACAAAGGATTGAGTATGACCCCAGGCTAATGAATGTTCGGAGCAAATCTCTGGCATTGATCACACTTTTTAACATATTGGGCAACCAGTAACCTTGAATGAGCGCTCTATGTGATAATGATCTGCCCACTGTATGACTTTCACATATCCCTTCATGCAATTCCTCCAAAAGTAGCTCCACTACCTCGAGATGGACACAAAGAAAGTACGGTCTTAAAAAAGAGCGTTTATACAACTTTTGTTCTTTTAATAACCAGAAATGGGGAGCTTTCCTCCGTATCTTTTTTGCCTCCTCGCTCTCAAGAGGTAACATGCCTTATTTCAAAAATAGAACTATGGAATCCTGATTTGGAATACCTGGACATTCGTCACCTCTTTCTTGGCAAGCCCAATCAAATCTTCAATGAGGATGACTCGAGGAACGTCTTGTCCAAAAAAAGTTGCCAAAGTCGCCAAAAAGTTTGCATACCCGTTTCAACTCCTTGGGACCTGTTGTATGTAGAAAAACTTAAAGCCTAATTGTAACCTTTGAGCTTTATTCAAATAGCCTACATTCTTAAATTCCTAGCTTCTAACTCTCCCCTTATTTGCCCGACAACTGGCCTTGAGTCTAAACAAATTTCAACTGCCTTTCCTCCCATTTTCTTGACCATTGCTACCCTAACCAACAAGGCTTCATATTCTGCCTCATTGTTTGTAGCCAATAAGCTCAACCTCAAGGATTTCTTAATGGTGATTCCATCTGGAGACGATGTCTCCACTCCAACCCCAGATCCTTTTTGATTTGTCGCACCATCAACATATAGCTTCTAGGGTGAAGTCCCATGAAGAGAAACTGTTGAAACTTGTTTTCTCCCACACTTGTGCTCCTCGACCTTAACTTCTATTGGAGACTCAATAAATTCTGCCACCAAATTTGCAAGAACTTGCCTTTTAACTACGGTACATGGCATGTACTTTATATCAAATGCTCCCAAAATAGTCCCTTACTTGGCAATCCTTCCCGTATAATCAAAATTTCGAAACAATGACTACAAAGGGAGTTGAGTTAGAACTACAACTGTATGTGCTTGGAAATAATGGGGGAGCTTCCATGTAGCATGCACTATGGCCAACATGGCTTTCTCCAAGGGCAAGTAACGAACCTCAGCTTCTTTTAGCGAGTTGCTCACATAATAGACTAGCCTATGTACCCCATTTTCTACCCTTACTAAAACCAAGTTGACTGCATAAGAGGCCACGGTAATGTAGGCAAAAGGACTTCTTCCTTTTCCAGTCTAGACATAATGGGTGGCCAAGAAAGGTAATCCTTCAACTGTTGGAAGGCAAGGGAACATGCTTCATTTCATTCAAAACCTTTCTACTTGTGCAAGAGTTGGAAAAATGATTTACATCTGTCTGCTAATAGAGAGATAAACCTATTCAAGGCTACAGTCATTCCAGTCAACTTCTACACCTCCTTAGGGTTTTGAAGAGGTTGTAAATAATTGATAGCTTTAATCTGATCAGGATTAACTTAAATTCCACGATGGGTGATCATGTAACCCAAAAACTTTCCGGAACTAACAATAAAAGAACATTTGGATGCATTGAGACGTAATTTATGTATCCTTAGCACGTCAAATATACTTCCAAGATCACTTAAACATTCTATTCATCATCCGCTGGTAGGTAGACCCAACATTCTTCAATCCAAAAGGCATTACTCGGTAGTGGTAATTCCCAGTGGGCTTCACGAAAGTTGTCTTCTCCTAGACAGCCAAGGCTAATGGTATCTGACGATACCCTTGGAAGGCATCAAGAAAACTCATTCGAGGATGACCGACTATAGCATCCACCAATTGATCTATCCAAGGAATTGGGAAAGGATCCTTGGGGCAAGCTTTATTCAAGTCAGTAAAATCTATGCACACTCTTCACTTCCCTGACTTCTTCTTCACCACAACTATATTGGTCAACCATTCTAGGTAAAATACCTCCTTAATTGCCCCTGCACGATTAAGCTTCATCACTTCTTCCTTGATAGCCTTGGCACGTTCTTTAAAAAAATGCCAAGGTGGTTGCTTCTTCAGGACAACGGTCGGATTGACATTTAGGTGATGACAAATGAAATTCGGATCCATTTTGGGTGATTCATAGGCACTCCAAGCAAATACATCCAATTTCTTCTAAGGAAAGTTAGCAATTCTTCTTTCTCCCTAGGGGACAATTGGACTCCAACTTAGAAGTTCCTCTCTACATCAACATCGATGATAGCCCTCTCTAAATCTTCACACCTCATCCTTTCATCTGTAACATCCAACGATACTTTGACCTTCATTAATTGCTACAAAGCCTTCCCGAGGATGTCCAAGGGTTCTCCCTCAGACTGATGTCTGATAGTAGCTACCAAGCATTGTTTTATCATGGCCTGGCTTCCGATCAACTCTTCAACATGGTCCCCAAAGGGATACTTCACTTTTAGATGCAAAGTCAAGGAAACAGCTCCTATAGTATGAAGCCACGATCTTGCTAAGATGGCAGTATATGGTGAATAAGCATCTACCACTATGAAGTCCACATCCACAACCTTTAATCCCACTTCAACAGGCAGCTTGATCAGTCCCTTTAGGATAACGGTATTCTCGTCAAACCCCACTAGAGGGGAGTCATAGCTAACTAGATCCTCGAGTTTCAGATTAAGTCCCCTGTACAAGTTGAGATACACAATCTTTGCACCACTACCCTGATCAACCAGGACCCTCCTTACATCATACCCTCCTACACGAAGAGTGACCACTAAGGCGTCATCATGTGGTTAACTGTTCCCACCTTATCATGATCAGAAAAACTCAAAGCTAATCGGGCTTGGGTTCACCCTCATTTGAACTTAAGGACTACGTCCTCGGCACATGGTTGGGCTATGGACATTACTCTAGGTGAACATGCTCCCATTTGACCTGGGACTGCTAGAATAACACTGATGGTTCCCAAGGGTGGCCTCGTGAAAGATTCCTTTCTATACACTGTCCCATTCTGATTCCCCTGTCTAGGAGGCTAGTGCAAAAATTGTCCCAATTTCCTGACCTTGACCAGTTGCTCAAGATAGTCACGCAAAGTCCTGCAATCCTTTGTAGTGTGCTCTTGGTCTTAGTGACATTGACAATAAAGACCTTGATTCTGCCTCATAGGGTCACCGTCCACTTTGTTTGGCCACTTGAAGTATGACTCAACCTTTATCTTCTCAAGAATTTGATGCACAGGCTCTTTGAATACTTTGTTAACCACCTGGGCAGCAGGAGCCCAGTATGTCCAGAAAAACCTCTTTGAGGTCAATTGTTATTGTACCTCTCAGACCTAAATTCTTTTTGGTTAGGGGGAGCCACTTTTGCCTTTCCCCTCCCCTGTTGCTGATCATCCTTGACCCGTTTGTATGTATCAATTTGATCTATGAGCTGGCACACGCTGTGCACTGGTTGCTTTGTCAAGGACTTCCTCAATTTGTGCTCAATAGAAAGGCCGACCTTAAACATCCTTATTGCCACGTCTTTAAAATCTCCACCTATCTCATTAAACATCTCCCAGTACCCATCTGAGTAAGTTTTCAGTGTCTTACCCTCTCGCATCACCATGGACAGTATGGAATCTAGGGGACAATGAACCCTACTACATGTAACAAACCAAACCCCAAAAGCCCTGGTGAGCTTTTGAAAAGAGTCAATAGAGCCTTCATCCAGCCTATCAAACTATCTCAGTGCAACAGGCCCCAAGCTAGAGGTGAATACTTTACACATTAATGATTCATTCCTTGAATGAACGACCATCATCTAATTGAAATGATTGACGTGCTCAACTGGATCAGTCCTCCCATTGTAAATTGTAAATGTGGGTTGCGCAAACCGACAAGGAAGTTTTTCCCTATCAGTCTTCCATGTAAGCAGTGATTTTGAAATCTGGCATAAAGCCTTACTCATTGCGTCGTTTCCCAAGCTTCTACGGGTCGGACTTTTACTCATCTACTTATGATTGCGTTCTTCCTTGTAGGAAAAAAAATTCACTAGGAGGGTTCTTAATCGTGGTTTGTAACTGCTATCTTCCCTCGATTCAGATTCGGAGCTTGAAGGAGATGCCATTCTTCATTTGCGACACAATTTTTTGCGTAAATGGTCTATGTCCAATTTTAGATTCCTAGCTTCTTCCTCATGTGACACATGACTCCCAGTACTGGAATGACTCTTGCTAGTATGAGTCGTATGCACACTAACTTCACAATTTCTTCTTCATTCTAAGTTAAGAAAATGGTCCTAACATTGAGATCCCACAGATTCTTCTCGATTTGGTCCTGAGTCCACCATGACTGAATGAGCTTACAAATGCTTTCCTATTTCCCATAGACGGCACCAATTGTAAGGTCGAGATTTAGACCCTCAACCCACCAGAGATGGATGATGGCCCAACAAGCCCAAAACAATATATTTGTTAGAAAGTGGATTTTACAGGTAAGACTTAGCAAACTATGTACGGGCCACAAGAGAGTGGATTCATACTAGAAAGATAAGAAAATACAGTTTGAAGGGAATAATAATCCTCGGTCAAGTTTGAGGATGAAGTGTTCTTATATTCTCTTAAGTTTCTTTAAGTACAAGATACTCTTTTCCTCTCCTTTTTCTCTCCCAATGATTACATATCTGTTTCTCATAGGGGTTCTTTATATAGTCTGATTCATTTTCAATCCCAGCCTTTCATCTGTTGATTGTATAAGTGATCTTCTGGATGCTTGTCCCATCAAAGCCCTCCTGGAACCTTTGTGCATAGCTGTAAAGCTCAATATCATAGTTCAAGCATCATTTCCACATAAATGCAGCCAGTTGGTTAGGTGCAGAATATATAATATGGTGGTAACAGCCTTCTTCTCATAAATTTCCTGGTTCACTGTGGACTTTTTTATCTGAAACTTATCCTCCCAAGCATGGTTGCCTTTTGCCCTGTATTCTCTGGGTGGTTGAGCTCTAGATCTCCACTCCGCTTTCTGAGGAAGTTTGGCTCCTCAAGAAACATTACATGTTCGTTGTTATCATCCCTTGTCCTCGGCCTACTAACGCACTTGCCCTTATTAAGGCTTGGCTATCCTTGGGTTCCTTAGCATCCTTAGGCATGGTCCATGACCTAATACCCCTACTTGGCACTCTTATCCCCACAATAGGAATATGCCAGGGTTGTGATGGTCTGATATGCATAATAGATGTATGTTAGGGTTTTGAGATAAAAATGTTATGTTGATTGCTAGATGAATGTTAGTGTGTGTGTGAGTCTAGAATAACAATTTTGAACATGCCTGTAATGAGATTAAGACATAAAACACAATGAATGAAAGCCGACCCACGGGTTGGGTGATTTTGGGTGCCTAATACCTTCCCAAAATCGTACCTAAACACTGAACCTATGCTTTGGTAGTAAGATTAGTCCTTCCACATAAGGGCACTATATTCATGATTCTTACATCATAAAACTAGGCGGCAACTCCTTGTTTCTCTGCCCTGGTCCACTTAGCCGAGGTGTTCTACCCAAACCATGCGATGCACCCATAATTCAAGGGTAATTATGAACTATTTTCAAGATGGGGAATTTTCTCTTTCTTCTTTTGGTCATTCATTTGATTGTTGATGCTAAAATTTTTGCAGAAGCCTATAATTTTATTAGTTTATCTCAATGTGTGCCGCTAAGACAATTTTGCTGCTCATAACCTTACTAGGCATGCTAATCATGTCACGTATTTTTTGGTGCAGATGAAGGATGTTCCTTTGCACTTCAATGTTGTAATTCAAGCCAGTTTGTCTTTTATCTAATGGATTGACAACCTTTCTCTCAAAAGAAAAATAAAATGCCAAATAAAGAGGCTAATACATTTTCTTCACAAAAAATATAAGTTAGATAAAATAATAAGGTTTATATTAAAAGTTAAGAGCATTCACATCTAGGGAGGGGGCAAAAAAACCTATTTTACATCTTAAAAGAGTATTTACCTATTTTACCAACCCATTTACCAATACATCCAACATCTCAGTTCTTATTTTTACATACAACCCAATAAAATAATATAAACTAGAAAAACAAATAGTATAAAAAACTACTCTTCTCTCTTGTCTCTCTCCACAACAACCAAAAACACTAGCCACCACCAAACCACCCACTGGCGCCACTGAACCACAAACCCACCACTAAACCAATACCCACAACCGACCGAACACCCACAACTGAACCAACACCCACCACAAAACCAACACCCATCATCGAAGCAAAACCAACCACTGAAAAACTCTATCCTCTCCAAAAAAAAGTCCAGAAGTCAAGGTCAATATCAAAGTCTCCTTCTCAAAAAACTCCATCCTCTCCAAACAAAAACAAGCCAGACTCCCCTCACTCTCTCTATAACCCTAAAAACCCATAAACATGTCTCTTACCCAATCTCTCCATGTCATCCTCACTGTCATTTCTCTTCATCTCATCTCAACCTTAACCAACTCAACTGACTCGGACCAAGTCTCGAAGCTCCAATCCCTCTAATCCCAATCCAAATCCAAATCCAGCATAATCTACCTTGACGACCACTCTGTCTCCCACTACCTCACCTCCACAAAACCCTTAGACCAAATTACCTCCTTATCTTCTTTGACGCCCCTCAGCTCCATGACAAGTCAGAGCTCTAGCCCAAAACCCTTCACGTCAAATTCTTTCTCCTTGCTCAATCCTTCATCTCTAACAACCCTAACCTTAATCTCTTCTTCTGCAACATCGAGGTCAAAGAATCTCAGCAAAGCTTTGCTCTTTTTATTGTCAATGCCCTCCCTCACATTCGCCTAATTGCTCCTTACCAATCCTCAAAGGAATTAGATCAGATGGACTAGGGCAATTTCTTGCAGCTCACTGAGTCAGTGTCTGATTTTGTCCAATCCAAAATCAAACTCACCGTTGCTTCGATTCACCGACCTCCGTTCCTCTCTACAAAGCAATTGGCTTTCATTGTGACCCATCCGCCACCCACCATCCACCATAATCCCAGTGGAACAGATTACAACCACCAGACCTAAATCCATTTCAAAATCGCAGACCCAAGTCCATTGGAACAAATTTACCTAACCCAAATCCGAAATTGTCAACCCAAACAACAAACAACCACCACCACAACCGCCGATCTACACCATGGAAGATGCAATGGTGTGGTCTGAGAGAGATGGCCTTCGTGGTGGTAAGGTCTAAGAGAGAAAGGGACTAAGGAGAGGGGCAATATTTGAGAATAATTTTTTTTTTTACAACCTAGCTGCAGTAAAAGAATTCGCACCTGGTCTTCTAAATGGTATATGTTGGTATAATTTAGCGTCAAAGAACAAAAAAGCACCATTACTCAATCTTCCAATTCTAAAAAAATTTACAATCTTGCTATAGTGCCATCTTACATATATGACGATATTGTAGGTCCCTTCTATAATTTTTAATATATTTTACTCCCTCCGCTACAGTATGGTATAAATTTATACTTTCTTTCTCTTTCTTTCATTTCTCTCTATCTTCCATCTCTTCTCTCTCCCTTGTTCTTGTACTGCCCTCTCTACTCCTCAAACCAAAAACTACTTTTTCTCAAACCCAAAACCCCGTGTGGTGGTGGTAGCGGTAGAGGTAAGCGTGGCATAGAAGTTTCGTTGATGTGGCGATGGTGGCAGCATGGGTTGTATGGCTGTGTGGGTCTAGGTTGGTGGTGTTGGGGTGGTGTGCCTCTCTTCTTTATCTCTATCTCTCTCTAGTTGCCGCTGTGGGTGGGTTTGTTGTCATGGGATGGTTTTGGTCGTGGGTTGGTGGATTTTGGTATTGGGTTTGCTATCATGGGTAATGGGTTTGTTGATCAGCATGGTAGAATGTTGAGGTGGAGGTCAATGTGGTGGATTTCTGACTTTCGGCGTTGCGGTTGTTGTCGGCGAGATTGGCAGTTTTTTTTTTTTTCTTTTTTTTCTCATGGTGATTATGTGGTGGCTGTTTCTTGTGGATGTGGTTGTTGTTGGTGTTTTTTTGAAGGCTTCTTTGTGTTTTTTTTTTTTTTCCTTCTGTGGTGGCTGTTTCTTGTGGTTGGTGGTGGGTTTGGGGGTCTGAGTTTTGGGTTTGCTGGAATTGGTGGTGGGTTTACTGGTCTGAGTGGTGGGTTTGCTTGAATGTGAGTGGCAGTGGTGGTCACTGGGTTTTTAAAAATATTTTTCTGTGGTGTATTTTAGACACTAAAATGAAGAGGAAAAGAGACAGAGAAAAGAGAGAATTTACTGAGAAAAGAGAGAGAAAAAGGTGATGAAATTGAATAGATGATATAATAAGAAATGAGATATTGAATGTATTGTAAAATGGAATAGTATAATAGGAGAATAGCTTTTGAAATAATAAAATGAGATAATTTATAGAAACTGAATGTGAATGCTCTAAGTTGTTATTTATAAGAAAAACTCACTGTAACTAACTAGATTGTAAAAAATGTTGGGTTTACACACTCGGGTAAAGCATGTTTTTGGTGTGGGGGGTGTAGAATGGCAACTTGGAGATTTTACACTCCAATGCTAATGTTGTAAGAAGTCAACTTGTCAGAAAATTGGGTAGTGTAAGGGAAATGTTTTTCCCGAGAAATTACCTATTGTTGGAAATGTGGCTGCCTTGGGCCAGTGCTAGCCGAAATCATAGACCACTACCCAGCCTTTTTTCTTCTTGTCAAATATGTCGGCTACTTTTCTTGTAACTTCTTTGCGGCTTTCTACCGACAGTATTTCCCACCTATTATTGCTTGGGAAGAATATGCACACATCTGCAATTAACCATGCTCTAATTACTTTAGCATATAGCAAGGATAGAAGCCACCCCTTACTACTATATATACTACCCTAACTTGCAATTGAGCGTGGTGAGAGATAGTGTTTATATATCAAACATATTATTTAAGTAAGGGAAAAGAATGGAATGAAACGGAATTAAATAATTTTAATTGGATATTTTAAAATAAAGGAATGGAAAGGAATGAAAATGAATAGTATATAAATAATCTTGTTTGAGAGTAACATGGAGAGAATGTAATAGAATCATTTTATGACAATATTACTATTAGACTCCTATTTTAAAATAAAGATTTGAATATTTGAATATATGTAGGGGTATTTTTGGAGTTTTAGTAAAAAATTTATTAAATTTAATTCTATTCCCTCCCATTCCTTCCAATTTCAGGGGGAATGAAAATTTGAGGTTTTAAGGGAATAAAGAGAAATGAGTGTTCTCTCCTATTCATTTCATTCTCTCGTACTTAAACTCCCAAACAAGGGAATAGACTTTCCATTCCCTCCATTAAAACTCCCAAACAAGAGAAGGGAAGAATATTCTTAAATTATTCTTTTCATTCCTTTCCATTCCATTCCTTTCCCTCCTCCCAAACGAGGCCTAACAATGATTATCAGATATCAAATAATAGCATGATTAGAACTCAGATATCGAAAATAAAATATTATTATTGTGTGTCAATAGCGGTATAGGAATTGCCTTTACCTAGGCCCTTAACCTGGTTAAGGTTAGTACAAATACACAAATAAACACAAGAATAGCACGGCCACTTTTGGCCAAACATGACGAAACATGCCCTTGACATAAGTTTAATGGGAATTGGTTATTGAAAATGTCAGGTTCAGCCACTTTAGTAAAGAGTTACTAAAATTTATATTTGACAAAATTAGATTTCATAAAATATAAAGAATAATCGAAAGATTAAACTAAGAACTCTTGGAATAAAATAGTGATTTACAAAGTGAAATTTATTTTATGACTTTGTATCACTATAGATTGTTTTACGGAGGGGTCAAATGATAATATAATAGAATCTTGGGATATAATTTAATTGATGAAATCTAGAGTCAATTATCTCTATATATTAAGAGGATTCAGAAAGTTAGTTATGACTTCATAAAATGCCAAAAATGCCCCTAATTTAATTAGATAATTTTTATTCTTAAAAAATAAAAAATAGGGTTAAATTTTTAATTTAACAAAATTAAAAAAAAAAATAAATAAACAACAACAACAACAACAACTAATAGAGAAACCTTTTTCCTAAAAATTAGCACACTTTTTATCTAAAAACTAGCACACATACGTTTGGTATATTTTTTCCCCTAAAAACTAGCACACACTAAACTTAGTAGTTTACTTCATTTTAAATCCTAAATTTTAGTTTTATAAAAATTCTTTCCAATGTAATCTTACTGACAATAGATAAATTCAAATTAAAAAATTATATTAAACTCAAAAAAAAAAGTCCCATTGCATGTGCAAAGTGCGTGTGATAAGATTAATATTTTCATAACAGTGCTAAATATAATTAATTAAAATTGTAGATCTATCAAGAGTTTATAAGAGCCCCAAAACTCATTGAAGTTAGAGCTTTATTTAATCTTTTGGTCTCATCTTGAACCACAAACAAAAGCCCAATTAGATGAGAATGTTTCTCTTCTATGCATTTTTTTTTTCACACAAGAAAAAACTTACCAAAAAAAAAAAAAAGTTCTTCAAGGTTTTTGACAATTAGAGCCCACTTTCAAGGGCTACTGTGGAAATGCGATGAAGATCTGAAGAAAAGTAGGCGTTTCAACCCATCAATCTAAGATTCAAAGTTCGTGGGTTATCTTGTATTGTGGAAGTAGATTCTATTGTGTTCCTCTGTTTTAGTTTTGTATGTGATGCAAACCGGATGTTATCCAATAATTGGTAGTAGAGCCTACTTCTATTTCATACTTGAATAATATGTTATTTGAGTTTTAGATCTAAAGAAAAGTTGTTTCCGTGAAGTTTAATTTTCTGCATAAATATGATATTGAACATGATGATTGATATGGATACGGGTTTTGTTAATCTTTTGATAGATTGATAGTATAACATGTTTCTATATGTTTTGTATAAGAATCAAGCATAAAATATGTATATTAGTTGTTTTATCGTAAGCTTGATGATGAACATACCATGATAGCATTAATGATGAGAATAGTTCTTGCCTAATCATAGTGATTAGTATTCACTCTATGCTAAGGGATATTGATTGCGGGAATGGGTTGTTGTTGCACCTAATATGATATAGTTTATAGGTTCCACATTATATGGTCTCAATGAAAAATTATAATGTCCTTGTAATAATGTTTATAGTCTCAAACTAAAATTCTTAGGTGTTATTCTTTAGGTTCTTTTCTTAAAATTCTACCACGTGGTTTTTGTCTCATGGTATGCAAGTGTATTTTTTAGTTAAATAGCCACATGATTGAATTTTAATAGGAGAACCTAAGGAACAACACCTAAGGTACTATACATACGTTTTGTCTTTAGACAAATTAGTTACCTTAGAAGTTGCCAAAAATGAAATTAGATTGAAAAGCAAGACCAAAAGGAAAATGTTTACATTGTGGTGAGGCTAAGCATAGTAATAAGAATTGTCCGAGATTGTGATCTAGAAGGAAACTTGCATATTTTAGAGAAAGTTTTCATCCTTTTGTATGTTTTGGCACTTAAGTCTAGAAATTATTAATTCAAAAGGAATTCAAAAAAATTGTGAAAGTTTGGAGAGTAATTTGATCAATATCTCCTTTATTGTAAATGAACATTATGCCAATGACTTGTTGAAGTCGGTGCATTCAAAGAGGAGTAGGAATCTTTCAGAAATGGTAAAGTATATGAAGATTTATCCTAATTATTTCTTCTTGGAGATAAGCCCTAGTCACTACCATACACTTTCTAAAGTTGGTTCCAAAATTTTGTTCCCAAGATACCTGTTGAGTGGTGGACTGAGGAAAAGCCGAGCACATGATACTTACACATTTCAGGATGTCAAGCATATTATTTAGAAAGGTGGATCTAATATGGAAATGATTTTTTGGCCAGTAGCCTTGCTTAATTCTATCTAAATTCACTTAACCATTATATTTTATTTGGATGAAATATGGAAATGAACATCAAGAAAACTTTTCTTAATAAAAATCTTGAGGAAGACATCTTCATGATGCGGCCAAAATAATTTATATGAAATAACTAATTGCATATAGTATGCAAAGTGCACAAGTCCATTTATGGACTAAAGCAAGCATCTAAATTATACGGGACAAAAACAGCAACAAAAATTATATGGGACAAAAACAGTAACAAGTAGACCAAATATGATATTGTAAATAGTGAATTATTGATTTTTGTCCATTACTGACCATATGAACCATTACATTTCATCGAGCATTTATGATAGTACAAAGTGAATACTTTTGTCCACTTCAACTGTATGAACATTACTTTTTTTTCAATCATTCATTATCACATAAATCAATAAATTATTAAACAGAATGTGAAAAATGACATGTCTGAAGGATTTGTTTGTAGGTCGGTCTTTGATTTTTGTTTTTTAATGGTAAAATATAAGCTTTGTTGGTCTTGTTCTTTGCTTTTGCAAGTCAAGCAACGAAAATGACATGCCACCAGACCGAACTGTGCAATTGAGAATAATGAATATTTTTTGTCCACTAGACTATATGAACCCTTACTCTTTACCCACCATTCATGATCACATAAATAAATAAGTTATTAAATTGAATATGGAAATGGTGTCTCGGTAGGATGCATCTGTAGGCTAGTCTTTATATATATATATATATATATATATATATTCTTTTTCATTTTTTAAATGGTAAATATAAGCTTTGTTGGTCTTGGTCTTTTCTTTTGCAAGTCAAGCAACGAAAATGATATGAGACCAAGACAATGGTAAGTAGACCAAACTATACGATTGAGAATAGTGAATATATATATATATATATATATATATATATATATATATATATATATATTTTTTTTTTTGTTTAAATGAACCATTACTTTTCATCCATTACTCACAATTTTACTAAGTGAATATTTTTTGTCCACTACTAACTATATGAACCATTAATTTTCATCAATCATCCAAGATCTTACAAATCAATAAACTATCAAATTGAATGTAGAAAATGGTGGGATGTGCTTGTAGGCTGGTCTTTTCTTTTATTTATTTATTTTTAATGGTAAAATATAAGCTTTGTTGGTCTTGGTCTTTGCTTTTGCAAGTCAAGCAACGAAAATGATACAAAACCAAAACAAGGGCAAGTAGACCAAACTATGCGATTGTGAATAATGAATTTTTTTTTTTTTGGTTCCCTATTGGCTATATGAACCATTACTTTAATTGATCATTCACAATTTTCCAAAATGAATATTTTTTTGTCTACTACTGACTATATAAACCATTACTTTTCATCGACTATTCACGATCACACAAATTAATAGTAGCTGTAGTTATGTTTTACGTGAGTTTCTTTTATTTATACATGGAATTATCATGAGTCCAATGGTTTAACAAGTGGTCCAAGATCTCTTGTTAGACTTTGAGTGGATTAGATGTGTGCGCGGGTCGAATTGGGCTGGTAAAGGCCAATATTTCTATCCAATCCGCCACTGAGCCACCAAAGTCTATATCCAACGGATTGGTTACAAATTTTGGTGGTTTCAACTTGGCGGGTTAGGTGGGTTCAGACTTTACCAGGTTGGCATTAACAATGTTCTTTTAAAATCAATTATCACAAACTACAATTTGTTATTGAATAATCTCAGAATATAACTAATGCACACAAAAAAATTCAGGGTAGATTTCATTGAATAATCTCAATTCCAACACAAACATAGGGTCAACGAAAAAGAGATATATCATCTTTAACAGATCTTGTTTCCACCAAAAAAAAAAAGAAAAAGAAAAAGAAAAAGAAGAAGACGAAGAAAGAAAAGAAAAGTAGGTTGCTACCTTACAATTGAGGGAAATTAAATCAACAAATCCAAAGTCTTAACATTTCCAAAGTCGCATCAATGATTCAAAATAATAAGATACCAACATAACAAATAAACTTCAAAATGGTATGCATGTTCTTAAAAACAATTATCACAAACTACAATCAATTACTATATACAGAGTATATATATACTTTTGATAAACTATAGAGTATATATAACCAACCTTGGTGCCTAAAGTAACCGTATTACAAACTATAAGAACCACTAAGAGTATTACACATGCACAACAGTATAACTAACTCTATTATTATAAACTAAATGACCTCTAGCTTTTCAAAAAGGTTAAGGAAGAAAAAGACAAAACAACAAGAAAGAGGGAGGGAGAGGAAGCGGTTGAAGGTGAAGGCTAAATACAGAGTGTAGTATATGGTTGAAGTGAGTTTAGGGTTTTAATGTTGACTTTTTATTTTGTTTAAGGAATTGATTACTGATTACCTGTAAAAATTGATTAGCTGAATTGATTAATTTTGAATACAGAAGATATGGTTGAACAATTTGAACTAATATATATATATATATATATATTATTAATGTATAATTAAGCGAGTGGGTTGGGTTGTAGCGGGTTGGCAATTTTTCAATCCTTTACCCAACCCAATCCGCTATTTTGGGCGTTTAACATGCCCAACCCAAACCGCCTAACTTGATGACCTGCACAGGGAGGGCGGGTTGGCTGCGGGTTGGGTAGGTCAACTAGATATTTTGCACACCCCTAGAGTGGACCTAGACGTGAAATGACCCCTTATGCCCTCTAATCCACTACTCCTTTATATTTCCCTTAATTGCTGGTTGCCTCCTTTAGTGAGCTTGGTTCATAATAATGGAAGTAAACATTTGAATATGGTTTTGATATTACTCTGGCCATGCGTTATATCTAGCTAATTTAGTCAAATGAATTTTGTGCCCTCCTCGCACACATAGGTGGGCCTTAATGCTAAGCTTTTGTGGAATTTTTTCTCTCTTCCATCCTTGTTTAGCTTGTTAGAAATACTGAATTCAATAGTATTTTACTTCACAGTAAAAGAATATACAATAGTGCCTTTATATAGGAGGTAGATGTGTGTAGTACAAGTAAGAGTATAGTACAAGTATGTATGCTATACAAGTAATCTAGGTGGGCCTAAAGCCCACAACACTAAAACACGTTAATAGCCCCTCTCAAACTCAAGGTGGGCATGAGACCAACTTGAGGTTGTCAATCAAAGCATAAAGGTGTCCCTTAGAATGTGACTTGGTGAATATATTTGCAAATTGATCTTTGGAGGAGACTGAGAAGAGCTTGAGAGCACCGTGGACAAGATGATAACGGATAAAATGACAATCAATCTCGATGTGTTTAGTCCATTCATGGAAGATATCACTGTGAGCAATATGAATGGTACTCTAGTTGTCATAATAAAGAGGGGTAGCAAAGGATGTGGACACACCTAAGTCCTTAAGAAGCCATCATAGTCAAATGAGCTCAAATGTGGTATCAGCAAGGGCACAACATTTTGCTTTAGTACTGGAGCGGGCCACAGGAGTTTGTTTCTTGCTTTGCCAAGAAATCAAAGAAGAATTAAGGAGAAAACAATAACCAGTGGTAGACCTGTGATTAGTGGGATCTCTTGCCCAATCAGCATCAGAGAATACACAGAGAACAAGAGGAAACTGAGCTAAGTAGAAAAGGCCATGGAAGAGAGTGCTTTTCAAGTATCGAAGAATGCAAAGAATAGCCGCATAGTGAGTCGATCATGGAGCAGACAGATATTGGCTCACCTGATGAACAGCGTAGGAGATTTTTGGACGAGTAACAATGAGATAAATTAGGATGCCAACCAATCGTTTATAAAGAAAGGGATTAGACAATGGTTCCCTCCCCCCCCCCCCCCCCCTGAGGGAGTCAGATGCGCATTAAGTTCAACTTGAGTGTTCACAGTCTTACTATCAGTGAGTCCAGCTCGAGACAAAAGTTCAGAAGCATACTTAGCTTAAGTAATATAAAGACCATATGTGGAATAAGTGATTTCAAGACCCAAGAAATAGCTGAGATGTCCAAGATCTTTCATCTCAAATTGCTGACTGAGAAAATCCTTGAGTTCTTAAATGTCACTGAGATCATTATCAGTTATGATCATATCATCCACATATAGGAGAAGCAAAACGGTGCCTTTGTTAGTGCGGCGAAGAAAGAAGGCAGAATCATAAAGACTGGAAGTGTAATCTAAGTAAAAAATGGTGGAGCTAAACTTGGCAAACCAAGCTCATGGAGCTTGTTTAAGGCCATAAAGTACATGTCAAAGGCAACAAACCTTGTTTGATTCAATAGAGAGACCAAGAGGAGATTGCATATAAATTTCTTCACTCAAATCCCCATTAAGGAAGGCATTTTTAACATCCATCTGAAAAAGGTCCCATTTAGTAGCAGCGGCAACAGCTAAGAGGGCATGAACAGATGAGATACAAGTAACCAGAGCAAAGGTCTCTTCACAATCAGTGCAATACTCCTGTGTAAAACTTTTTGCAACAAGACATGCCTTACAGCACTCAATGGACCCATCAGAGTGAGTCTTGATCTTGTAGATTCACTTACAACATACCACAAACTATCCAGGAGGGAGAGTAACCAAATCCCAAGTATGGTTTTTGGATAATGTATCAAGTTACTCTTTCATCGCAATTTGCTATAAAGGGTCAATAGAGGCCCCATGATAGGTGTGAGGCTTGTGGAGTGTAGCAAGGGCAGTGTAACAATGATAGTCAAGTAAATGTGCAGGAATGGATCTTACCCAGGTTAAGGGACAAAGTGGAACATCTTGTGGAAGATCTTTGGACAGAGTAGGAGCAAAGGACCCAGGCTCAAAGTGGGGTAGTTTGTCATCAACCTGTTCATCTTCCACTTGTCCAGAAGAAGCATAAAAAATATCTGGAGGTTGGATAAAGAAGTCCAAAGGAGGATCAAGAGTATTTGTAGAAGGAACATGAGACTCGTCTAGAAAGATTTCTAAAATAGAGGAGGTAGTCAAGGAAGAGTGAAAGTGAGAGAGTTTAACAAACAAGCGGTGTTCCCAGAAGACAACATTATGGGAAACAAGAAGACAATGAGACACAAGATCATAACACCGATACCCCTTTTGAGTTTTGCCATAGCCATGGAAACAGCAAAGTCTAGATCAAATCTCAAGTTTGTTGTGCTCATGAGGCTGAAGAAGAGTGAAACAAGTAGAGCTAAAGGAGAGAAGGTGATGATAGTTAGGGGGTAACCCAAAAAGGCGCTCATATGAAGTTTAATTATGAATGACAGTGCTCGAAATGTGCTTAATAGCATGAACAGCATGAAGAATAGCTTCACCCCAAAATGAGGCAGGAACTTTGGCAAAGAGAAGAAAAGCACGAACAGTGTCAAGAAAATGACAAATTTTTTGTTCGGCTCGACCATTTTGCTGAGGTACCTAGACAAGTTAAATGATGTATAGTGCCATAGAAATGCAACAGAGCTTGAAAAGCATATTGAGTATATTCAAGAGCATTGTCAAATTGAAAAATTTTGATACGTTTAGAGAATTGTGTTTCAACCATTTTTGCAAAGTTACTATAGATTGGTAAAATTTCAGAACAAGATTTCATAGAAAAAATCCAACTATAACGAGAATAATTATCAATAAAAACAACAAAATATTGAGATTCACCAATACTAGAAACAAGAGAAGGTCCCCAAACATCAAAATGAATTAACCCAAAAATACTATTAGAGATAGATTCATTATTATTGAAAGGCAAAGTTGGCTGTTTTCCTAACTGATATGAAGTACAATAAAAAATGTCTTTGGACACAGAACCTAATAGACCCTTAGAAGCTAACTGTTATACCAAAGAAGAGGGTGCATGACCAAGACGAGAATGCCAAAGTGCGAGAGAAGGTAAGGAAGAAATCGTAGCAATTGTAGCAGTAACAGAAATAGGAGCAACTGGTGGAAGATGAAGATTGTCCATGAGAAACATACGCCCAACTCTAGGACCGATTCCAAGCTCCTGCCCCGTCCTCGAATCCTGCACAATACACCTAGAATAGTAAAAAAATAAGGTGATATCCTAGTTTAGCTAATTGTCCCAGAGAGCATAAATTATAGGATAGGTCTAGTACATGGACGACCCTAGGAACAAAGAAGTTGTAAGTCGAAACAAAACCTAGACTATTTCCATGCATGGTGGAACCATTGACTATGTGAATATTAAGAGGATGTGGTGCAAGGTTAAGTTTGGAGAATAAGGACGAGTAAGGTGTCATGTGATTGCAACAGGTAGAATCAAAAAACAAAGTGTAAGACTTACTAGGTAAAACTTAGAGAGCAGTGGAAAGAGATGCACTACCAGTCATATGAACAGCCTGAGCTATGATGTCCTGTAGTTTAATGGAGGAGAGGTTAATAGTGGATCCAAAAGACTAGGACTCAATTGAAATGGAGGGCATCGGCAAAGTAGACTCAGTATTAGCAACAATAGCAGTAGATTTGTTGCGATGGTAATAAGTCTCAATAGTGTGGCCAGGACGCTTGCAATAGTTGCAGAACTTTTTGTTGGTTTACTTGTGGCAATTGCTAGAGCCAGAGGAATCAAACCTTGATTGCAAAGGAGCAATGGCCAGAACATTAAGCTTATTATGGGCTTGAAGGGTTGCAAGATGAGCTTTTTCTCCAACCAACTCATTTGCAGTAGTATCAAGAGAGGGAGGAGGACTGCAATTAATAAGTTAACCCTAGATAGGCTAATAGTCCTTGTGAAGTGACATCAAGAATTCATAGAAATGAAATTCATCTCTAATGGTAGTACATTGCTGAGCATCCTTTGAGCATGCCCAAGTTGGACCAGAAAGGTCAAGTTGGTCCCAAATGAAGCGAAGTTGATCATAGTAGTCTTGATGGATTACCCTGGTTCTTGCCTGAGTTGATGCAATTCAACCACTAACTGATATTTCATGAATTCGTAAAAAGTGGAGTATCTTTTGGCCAACAGATTGGAGATGGAGGAAATGGAAGTATTCTGAATCCATGTGAGGATCATGTGGTTGTGACTATCCCATTCAATCATGTGACTGAGGAAGGTAGTATCTTCTTCACTTGCCCCCTTGACAGGAATAGTGATTGTACCTGTACAATATTGCCAGAGCATGCGACCCTTAAGAAAATTACGCATACCTTGAGACCAAGATAAGTAATTCTTATTCTCCTCCAATAAAGCATTGATGGGGCAAGGAAGAAAAATATCATTTTTATCCGTTTATAGATACAATATGCGAAAATAAATTGTAAAAATGAAATCTATGCTCAAAATTGGGTAAGGAGAACCTGGACTGCAAAAAGTCAATCCTAGAGAAAAGTCAACGGTCAAAGTTAACGCTCAACGGCCTGGTCAGAGTCAACAGTCCACTCGATCAACGGTAAGAGGTAATGATGTTAGCAACATGACATGGCCCTAACACCAGTAGATGACTAGATGCTGACATAAGCAAATGACTAGATGCTGATGTAAGCTAGGGCTGACGTGGCACTACTAACGTCATGGGTGACGTCAGCCTGCAACGTAGAACCTTTACTCGGTGCATAGGGGTGCGTGCAATCTCTGATGGCTTCTAGGTTTCCATGAGTGTGTAGATCAGTGTAAGACAATTTTAGTGGTACCTGTAGAAAATTAATCGAAGCAATATTTGAGGTGGTGATGAAAAGAGTATTGGTCTTTGCGGTGTGGAACTCCTCAACGATGGCGGTTGCAGGTTCAGAAACCAAGGATGATGGCTGGAATACCTCGGAGGTTTAACGGCGAAAGGCAGCGACGACTGCTGTGATGGCGAAAGCAATGTTGAGAATGGAATAACACCAATAAAGACAAGACTACTAAGAAATTGTCAAAGCAGTGACTCTGATACCATGTTAGAAATACTGAATTCAATAGTATTGTATTTCATAGTAAAAAAATATACACGAGTGCCTTTATATAAGAGGCAAATGTGTGTAGTACAAGTAAGAGTGTAGTACAAGTATGTGTGCTATATATTAAGGCTCATTTTGACAATCCCAGTAAAAGAAAAAGCCCAGCAACACGGGCAGACCAAAGTTAGCAAGCAAGACCCATTTCAATCAGCTCAAGTTTGATGAAAAAGGAAAAGGCAGAACTGATACTACAGTTGAAAGAGTTCAAAGACGTCTTCGCCTAGGATTACAATGACATGCCAAGGCTAAAGCCCAAGCTAGTGGCGTATACGTTGAATGTGGACCCAGAGGCCAAGCCAGTGGCCCAACCTGCTAGGATATTCCAAATTGAGATAAAGGGGCAAATAGTCAAAGAGGTGCAGAAACTACTGGCCGTAGGATTCATTAAGCGTATTCAACACCCATGCTGGCTACCTAACATAGTACCAGTGAAGAAAAAGAACAAGCAGATAACATGTTATGTAGATTTTAGAAGCCTCAACAGAGTCTATCTGAAAGATGAATTCCCATTACCAAATAAGGATTTATTAATAGATTCTGTGGCAAGAAGTGCCATGTTCTCATTCATGGATGGATTCATTGGGTACAATCATATTAGAATGGCACCAAGGGATGTAGAGAAGACTGCTTTCAGAACACCCATAGGCAACTTTTCGGGTTGAAAAACGCAGATGTAACTTATCAATGAGCAATGGCGGCCATATTTTGACGATATGATGCATCAGGAACTAAAGGACTATATAGATGACATAGTGGTGAAATCAAGGAGGAGGGAGGAACACTTCAACGTAAAGAAAATACCTTAAAGGGTCCTCATTTTGACAAGCCCAATAAGAGAAAAAGCCTAGCATCACTGGCAGACCAAAGTTAGCAAGCAAGAAAAAGCCATTAAGCCTAAGTGGCAGGAATGAACGGCTCACAGGCTCATAAAGTGAGTCCTGAGGAAGTAAACGGGCTTGAATGGGCCCGGAAAGAGAGAAGAAGCAAACCTATAGGCAGTATGTAGAAAAGCGAGAATGGGCCACAGTAGGTCCAAAATAATGCAAGCAAAGAAAGTAAGGGGCTAATGGAAGACCCATTAGCCCTAAGGATGAGGTATAAAGTAATTGGGCCAGGAAAGCCCAAGAGAGTTAGTAATGGCCCATGAGAAAGCAGGATTGAAAAAGGGCAGAGGAAGCCCAAGAAAAGCAAAATGGGCCTATTGTTAGGATTAGTGCCCTTAAATCCTATTGTATGATGTTATGTATGATGTTATGTATGATATTATATATGACTTAATGTTGTGATTAATAAATTCTCTTTATTATTATCTAAAATGGTAACATGAATATTCGGACATTATCATATAGTCCACGAGATGCATAGTATGTGATTTAGTCACAGAAGATATAGATCACAAGTTCTTTGTAAACTTAAAATCTTGGTTCGTAGTCGGTGATGAAATTAGGCATTTCATTTGCGAAGACTATAACACATCAACTAAGATGATTTGTCTTGATCATGGAAGTGGAGACTTTTAGTTGATATGTTTTAAGAGTTAAGACATATTGAACTGGACCGTCGTGAGATTTATTATTCTCCTAACGATTGTCAAATGAATAATAAATATCATGACTTCTATTTGCATGAACTCTTAATCCTGAGAGAATAATGGACTTGATCATAAAGTGTGGGTTGCTTTGATATATCAGGAGTGAGATTTAAAGATACGATCAAAATCTCAGTATATTAGGCAGTCACATTTAGTGTTGATGGAGCATATATTCTCAAGATGGAATCCATAATCTCTTAACAAAGATATAAAATATTCCCTTGAGATAAGTTTAATGGGTTCAGTTATTTAGAGAGTTAGGCCTAACCACTTTAGTAAGAAATTACTAAAGTATATATTTATGAAATTGGATTTTATAGATATATGGTAAATAACTTAAAAGGATTAAATCGGGTATTCAAAGATTAAGATGTGTAATTCACAATGTGGCAGTCTATATTCATGACTTTGTATTACTACGAATATTTTATGAAGGGGTTACATGTATAATAAAGTCTTGGGCTATAATTTATTAGTAAGGCCCAGAATGCAATTATATTTATATAGTGGTATTAAATATAATTAATTGTGACTTTGGACTTGTCAAGAGTTGACAGAAAAGCCCAAGGCCCATTGGAGCTAGTGTCTTATTTGTTCCCTTTTGGTCCCACTCCAAGCCACATACTAAAACCCAATTGGAAAGGCCCAAAAGATTAGCCTAATTAGATAATCAGTTATGTGAAGAGAAACATACAGAATTTTAAGAACATGAAATGGTATGTATGTTAGGGTTGGACACTCTCTCATTCTCTTAAGAACATACACACATAACTAATTGAGAGATCACACATCTTGGGCGTTAGTAGAATTGGAGTGAAGATTGAAAGTGTTCCCAAGTACTCTTTATCTTTGGTTTTGAAATTCACTGTACCAAGGTACACTCTATTGTTCTATATTTTGAAACATACATAATGCATGTTATCAATTCTGAATGAAGTAGATCCGTTAATTTTTCGTTGCGTATATTTTGTATGCGATACAAACGTGTGATTTTCCACCACCAAAGATGCCCAAGAGGGAAATGGGACACAAGAGCCCACAAAAAATGTAAGGAAAAGGCCCAATAAACAAACTAAGTCACTGGGAAAGAAATAAAATAGCAGGCCCAAAGATGCTCAGCAGGATTGAGTCAAACAACGGTAGGAATAGCAGAGTGGTATGGTAGGAAATGCTAAACAAGGCCACGAACTGAATACAGAGTAGGCCCGGGGAAGGAAGGCCCATGATCCGACAAGGCCCAACCCTCAAAAGAAGCAAATCATAAAGAATGACAGATTGGAAAAACAACCCACGCCATAAGAAGCCAAAAGTGCATGGCAGAACGTACAGACCAATCTCCAGATCACGGCAAATGCATGAGCAGCAGGCGAAGAAGGTGAAGCACGTACAAGACCCAGGCACTACCAGCCTATACCCAGCCAATATAAGAAGTGGTGGGTCATGGGTCAAAGGTAATAGAGGACATGGTCTGGTGGTAGGGAGAGGGGAAAAACCTATTCTGGGGTTCTTGCTCAAGCTTCTTTAGGGGGAAATGTCTTATTGGGATGACGTGCCACCCAAAAGAAGCAAGGATGAGTTGGAACCACTAGGTGCATGCCATGAGGGATAGAGGGAGAGAGAGCACACACTGTAATAGGTAGAAAAGCCACAGGAAGCAAACAAACAAAATAGCATTTTTTGTCTGGCAAAAGGAAGCGGCACAGCTAGCACAGGTAAGTGGTGGTGGCTAAACTACTGATGACCAGTAAGTGGTCGGCAAGGACACCCACACCAGACAAAGGCAGTTAAGGGCTAAAACAGTAAATACCAGTCACGACAGACTCTATATGAAAGAACCATTATTGTGCACTGAAAGGGGGAGGCAAAAAAATCATGGTAATAAGGAACTTCTAGGAAAAAACCATAACCTAGAAGTAAGTATTAAAAAGGAAAGGAAGTAAAACAAAAGAAAAGAAAAGTAAGAAGGAACGAGAGAAAAAATAGAGAGTTTAGGATGGCAGGCAAGCACCAATAGGTTGTTCTCCTCTATTCCTCAATAGCCTTGCTTTCTATAAAAGGCAAAAGATCTATATTTGGGCATAGACCATTTAGGCCCGTTCTCTCAAAGCAATTAATTTCTTCTCTAAGATTACTCGCGATGAGGGAATGGTTTTCCCTTTGGTATTTAATCTCGTGCATTACTTGGCATGGCAAACTAACACTTTGATTTTGCTAACTCTGTTTATTCTTCACTTAGCTTATTTTGTGTATGACGAACCTTTTGTTGCTCATTCTTGTTTATTGTGATTAAAAGTAGTGATTGTATTTTCTTATGTTATCCATATTATATCTGCCCGCCATAACTTCTTTATAGCAGCTCTGCTTGCTGTTGGCATATAACCAAAACCTGGCAGACGTGGTGTTTGTTTATGCACAAACCGAACCAAAGTGGGTTTCAGTTGAACTAGTCCCAACTTCCTTATTCAAAAAACTCAAGCCTAGTGCAGTAGGAATCAGCCCAACATCACAAACAAGGCCCACCACCTTACACTGTACAAGTAATCTAGGTGGGCCTAAAGCCCACAACACTAAAACACGTTAACACAACCTAAGTACATAGGCTGCATAAATGCTTTCGAAGTGAACTTTCAGGGGGCTGGGGTAAGATGGGTTGTTGTCTAAAAATTGCCTCCAAAGAGCAGTAGACCTCCTTCTGCAAACCTGGCTCAGAAAGCAGTAGACCTCCTTCTTCATCATGTCAAAGACTCGTGGGAGATCTTACAGCAGCTTGGCAACCATATGCCATTAGATCACTGGCCTCTGTAATTACTGTTTTCTGGTTCAAGGCTGCACAGATATGCAAACTGAGCATCAGCCTCATATGGAGCTACCACATATTCAATGTTCTCCGATCTAAGAACCTGAAAGGTCACCAAGGACACATTTACTAGCAGTAAATTAGGTCCCAAAGTTTATTAACTCTAAGTAATACTCACATAAAGATATGGGAACTTCTGACAAATAAAAAGCTTCTACAAATAAAAACGCAATGGCTAGTGTATGCATATAGCTAATAGTGATATGATAATGAGATACCTGTATCACTTGACGACATGGATGGTGATGGGGATAAAAGATGAGCCAAGCCACGCGGAGCATAAAACTGACGGATTTTTAGTACAATCCTTCAGACACAGGCAAACGATGGTGTTATGGCTAACGGTCATAGGTCAGCTAGCTCAAGGCTGACGGTACTACTAGACCGACGCCCAAAAAGCTGAAGGAAGTAAATTGGAGCTGACGGATCGAACATAAGTTTACTTGCTACCCACGTTACGTATAAGGAATTGTCTTGCTTCCCAAGTTAGATAATGTTCAAGGGATCCCTATAAGGAAAAGATCCCGTAAAATACGCTCAAGAAGACTCCTATAAGGAAAAGACTTCTACTCCAAGGAAAAGAGGGTCAACCCTCGCTACTATAAAAACCCGAGCACTCTCACAAACCAAGGTACGCATAATCTGCCCTTTCTAGCACTCTAGAGCAGTGAGAATAGTTCTGACTTAACCTTCGGAGGGTGTTTGGCCGGTACCACACCGATACTTTCTGCTAGGTTCTTCCTTTTTGTTGTGCAGGTGCCATCAAGGATGAGCGAGGAACGTGTGACTCATTGGTGGTATTTTTCGGCATCATCAGGTGGATTGATACTCACTGCCCTCTACAAGTTATTATTAGTAAAAATTTATAAACAATAATTCTTCAAAACATATATAGCAATAATGGCATGAGAATATTAAAGAAGAAGATTCATTCTTGCTAATGGAGTGAGCTGTTACGCTATACCTAAGAAAAATATATGCTTTAATGAGTTTTACTGAGAAAATTACTACTGACTAGATTTTTAAATTCAACACAACTAATATGGAACATGATTGTTTTTCCGAATAATCAAAAATATTTTATCAAGTTTCAATTTAGGGTAATTTTTCTAGATCAAATCACATCAAATTGTTCATAAATTTTGTGAAAATTGTTGTGTAATTGTGTGTGATAATTGAATGATGAGCGGAAACATGAAAGAAAGAGCACATACAAAAGTTTCTTGATCTCTATATCCGTACTATTTATAAGAGGATTCCCCTCCTTGGACTGGACTTTTAAATTACCCTTAAATCTTACCTTTAACAGGGAAAAAATTTGAGAACAATCTGATAAAAATATATCTCCAACTCTACTTAAAATGCCTATAAAATAGGACACTCTCCTGCTAATCCATGTCTTCAAAACAAACTTATCCTTTTTTTTTTTAAAAAAAAAGGAAAATTATGATAGTAAACAAAACACGTATTATGAAGCTAGTATTATACTAAGCACTTGTGTTACAATGAACACGGCCAATATAGAGTTTATATACTAAAAAATATTTGACTAACTATAAGCTAACCATAGACTAAACTAAATTTAGTATACATGTTCTACAATTATATAGACTTACAATTGGTTTGTGCCACTTGGATCATAATATATCTAACAACCCCTCTCATACTAAAGGTTTAAATTTGAGTTTGCAATGTCTTGAATTTATAGTTTGGTATGACCCGGACACCTATGCTGCTTGACTAACTTGGTAATATCTTGTGCCGCCACCCATATGACAAGGTATGTAAGTAGGGCTGATGTGGTAGCACCTAGTAACATGATTGGCCTCTTTTTATTTATTTGTTTGAGATACATGAAACCCATACGTGTGTGAAGTCCAACCAATGGCAATTGTGAAACCCCTTGTGTGAGTCAGTACTTCGCCATAATACATGGCAATTTATTTGAGTGTGCCGATGGTTCTGGATTTTTCCTACTCTGTGACAACCTTTGACAGCGGCTGGCCAATCTTGATGACAGTGTAGCAGATCAGGTGTGATGAAGTTGCACAAAATACGAGATTGATGATCACGGTTGTTCATGGTTGTGGCTACGATGGCTTTTCGTTTACTGATATATGGTTGGCGAGATTGATGTTGTTGTGTGTGAGAACTTCCACTAAGTTTATCGAGATTTTTGAGTGAATAGCAACTTTGATGAAGGACATGGTTGGGTTATTGCCCAATTGTAGAAGTCCTAGACCATCTCGTGTGGATCGGTAACCATGGGTTCGAGTTGATACAACAAGTACCGTGTTGCGGCAGTTATTTATTTATTTATTTATTTATATTATTTTTTATAAATTTTTATTTTATTTTATTTTTGTGTGTGTGCTGTATGCTTAGATCAGATGTGGCTCTGATACCGTATGAAAATTGTTGTGTGGTAATTAAATGACGAGCAGAAGTTCGGCCTAATGGCCTTTGTCCTTGAATTACTATTACAATGAACTAAATATAGGATTTATCTACTAGAGAATGTTTGACTATCTTAATATGCTTATTCTATAATTATATAAGCCTACGATTAGTTTAGGCCACACCATAATATATGTAACAATCACAAATATATGCACAAATTTCAATTTAGGGCAATTTTTCTAGATAAAATCTCATCAAATTGTTCATAAATTTGAACAAGATGGTAGATAGACATTGGTTTAGCTCACTAAAAACAAATTGTACTAACCTAGTAGGTTTAAATATTAATTAAATAATTATATTCGCCACTTTTTAAGAACTTTAGCTTTTGGAACAATTGACAATCTATCATAGTATTAGCAAAAGTGCTATTAAGTTTGAACACTATCTCCCTTGTATCTCCCATTCAAATGTTAAAAATGAAAATTTGGGCCAAGACATGAAAAAGAGTGTTAGAATATTAATTAAACTAGTTATAGACCCACGCGATACATGAGAATATATAAATATTATGCAATGGGGTGCAATATTATTGACACCCCATTTTGCAACCCGCATTTAACCTCACATGGAAGGTAAAATGGTAATTTCACCTAAGAAATATGCATCTTATTTATGGCCATTAGATCCTTAATCTCATTTCATCAAAATGATCTTGATGTTGTAACGATTAAATAGACTGGTCATAAGCTCTAATTGGACCATCAGATTAAAGTTTATCATCAAATTAAGTTTTAATGGCCGAAATGCACTATCACAAATTGAGTTTGACTATTTGTGATTATGAATAATTGATTCCAATTGGTTATAATTATAATCAATTTGAGATTAATAATGTGTCATAATTTAATTGACTAGGATTACATTTTATGGTAAGATTCCATACACTTAATTAATTAGATAGTCAAACATTAACTATTCAATGAGCGATTTGTGAAATTATCTTTTTATTTAGGGTAAATTTGGAACTAATTAAGTCTAAAATGGAAGTGATTGGAGCCTATTAATGTTAATTGACAACTAATTTGGGACCTATTAATGTTAATTGTGCTGAAATTATTTTCTAACAAATAACCTCTGCTCACCATTTTGTTGATATCTCTCAAAATATTTTAAATCTATGAATTAGGTTAATCTTCCCAGAAACTAGACATCAAGGGCTTCAATTTGAGCACAAGAACGAAACAATTTCGATCAAAATTGAGTAAGATATGAGTTTTTTTAATTTGGCTCTGTAGGCTATTATAGTAGTTACGGGAAAACTGATTTTGCTTGCTCCTTACTTCCTCCAATCTCTATATTTAATGTACCAGATTTCTCTAAAATCTAAAATAAGGTCTAGGTTCATAATTATTTTTGATTAAATGACATTCCATTTATATTTTCTCTACCATTACTATATAAAACCCCATCTCCTCCATTCTAAAGCACACCAAAGCCCCCTCTCTTCTCCTCTCTTGAGTTTTAATGAAGTAGAGTAGTCTTGTCATATCTTTGTCTTCTTAAGACTCAAGGTATTGAGTGAGACTCACACTCCCTCTTCTAGTTCTTTTCTCCTCCACCCTTAGGACTTCCATCAAGAGCCTCTTCCTCCAATGTGTAGATCTTGCATGCAAGTATAATCTCTATCCTTAACTTGTTTTTTATGTTTCTATAATGTTAATTTAAGATTAGAGCATGCTAGTGTTTATTTAAGTTCTTTGAATATGTTTGAGTGTTCTTAAATATTCTTATGTGTTCTTCACATGTTCTTGGTTGTTTATCACATATTCATGCATAACACTAGTTTTGATCTTAAATCTACATCAAAAATATGAAAAAGATGTTTGTTTCATAGTTCTTTCAAATCCTTAAATCTAGGATATCACCATCCATACACATTCACTAGAATTTATTTTTTCAATCCAAATGCAATGCTTAATAAATTGAATTAGAGTTTATTACATGCATACACATTATATTCAACATGCAAATTAATTGATAACATATTAGAAGATGTGATATAAATGTTGGCCACTATAGTTTAAAAGACCAGTTTCACCGGGTAAGGTGAGTGCCTAACACCTTCCCACTTTATAACATAGCCCCCGAGCTTAGATTAAGGGTTAGTAGATCAAATGCTTATCTATGTAATTTTCAATTTCTAGATTGTAACTAGGAAACAAAGCCATGTACTTTATCTTAGATTGTATTTAGGACCAAAACTATGTAATTTCCTATAATCAATGTAAATTCAATTTCAAATTAATAAAATGAGGAATTTTTCAATTTTGGTTTTCTTATTTTTTCCAACAATTAAATAAGTGATGACTCTATTATAAAACCCTTAATTTAAATGAGAAAATATTATCAGTCGAATCTCTATTTTGAGAGGCAATAACATGACTCCACCCATTCAAGTGGGTTTAGCCCAACATCCAAAAAAAGCACCGGGAGGCGCGGTCTCTCACAAGTATATAAAAAGTAACAATTATTTCAAGTATTATCTATTTTAAAAAAAATATTTTTATAGGTATTTTTTTATTTATCTTTTTATCTCCACAAATATATCATATTATTGTTTTTTGTATGTTTGATTAATATTCTTTTAGGGTGAACCATATGCTTCTAACTTTTGCGGTAATGCGTTATATTTGTCTGATATACAACTAAAATTTATAAGTTTCAAATTTATTATTCAAATTTCTCAACTTTTAAAGAATAAGGAAATTATTGTAATAATAAAAACTCATCACAAAATTACAATTTTATCTTAACCAAAATTAAAATGAGCTTTTTTTTCTTTTTTCTTTTTGTTGTTTTAGGGGCTATAATAGAAACTTGGGTGTTTTAGGCTATGTTTAGTTTGTTGTGCTTCCATCACTTATCACTGAAATTTTGTGGGCCCCACCACCTGGGTTATTGATCGGTTTGATTTTTGTTCTCAATTCCCAGAACTCATCACTCAAAAAATTGAAAATAAGTAATGAGATATGAGAACAAATTTTGGGAGTTTTCAAATATTAGGAAAGTGAGTTAAGTGGCATTTTTATAATAAAACATACAGGTGAGACCCAGTCCATTGTCTTGTCTCCATCAAGTCCAACTGTATTAATGAGCACCAATGGCTCTTTGGGTAGCAAGCACATCTCTTTGCTTTCACTCTAACACTCTGCCTCTCATAAAACATCAAACTCATCTCATTTCCTTCATCTTCTTCATCACCTAAGACAGCTCTTGGAGCTACTTTGTATTTTTTCTTTGATGTTTTTATTTTTAGTTCTTAAGATAAATTATTGCATTGATTCCTTAACCATCAAAGTTAAATATGAAAGAAATGTAATGGATAATAGAAAACAAAAAATTTGAAGTGTGAAATATCTTATTGTAAAGTTTTGACATTTCACTTCAAAATAGTAAAGTACTCATGTTTTCATGGTGTTCTCTTTTTTGTTTATTGAATTCATCAAAATATTATAGATCAGAGCAAAGTATTGATCAAAACCACAAACACAAACCCATAATCAGATACACGACAAATTAGGTCAAACCCACGACAATCCATGCATTAATCCACAAATTTCTTCCCCCCAACACACATTAACCCTATAATCAAGAAACCCACCAAACCCTTAAACAAGAGAGAGAAAGAGATAGTGAGAGAGCGACAGAGAGAGAAAGAGGGAAGAAAGAGTACCCACTTGAGGAAATCCACACTACATGGGAGAGAGAAATGGCCACCAATCTTTGGAGAGGGAAAGGCTACCAATCTTTGGGTTTAGGGTGGAATACTCGAGTGAGCCTTTGTAGGTCAATGGCTTCCTCCTATTCAATTCATGTGTGTTGTTTTGGGGGTTTTTTGCTATTTGTGGTTTATGGGTTTGGTTGCTGTGGTGGGAGATATTCTAATTTTTGGCTCACGCAGGTAGGCATTCTATTATAGGCCCTACCAACTAAATGAAAAATTTCTTTTTACAAACCAAAAACAAAAAAGATTTCGAGTGCCAAATAGGATGTGGAATGAGTTAAGAAAAAATGAGGAACCAAATATGGATGATGTGAGAACCAAATAGGGCCTTAAATACCCAATGCTATTGTCTTTCTCTCTTTAAGTCTTCTTTCACAACAACTTGTCTCGCTGCTATTTAGGCATGGGCAAAGCTAGGGGCCATAAATGTTTTTTACCTTGTTATATTTGTAAGCTCTCCCACCCAATAAGAGTTTTTTTTTTTTTTTTTTTTTTTTTTTTTCCTAAGAGGGAAAAAAATAATTAAATTCTCTAAATAAAAGATCCTTCCTACATATAAGGAATCAACTTAAAAATAAATAAATAAATAAAATGAAATTCTATGAGTCTTTCTAGAAATGAATTTACAAAAAATGATATATATGTAAGTGATATTTCAGTTTACTCTATTTTAAAATTATTTTCGTAACAAACAAATATCCCTTTTGAGTTGTATTTGGAAATATAGGATTTTTGTCATTTTTAAATAATTTTTTTAATTAACTTTTTAAGTACTCAAAAAAATTTACACCTGCTAATGTGGCAGATTGTTATTAGTAGGTAAAATACTGATGTTAGGGATCGGCCTGTTGTAGATATCTCGTTTTGTACCTTTTACGACTCAAGCCTCTATAACCCAATGACAACCTCACTCGGAATCCCAAGGTTGGTTTAGGACCCAATCTCGGGTGTTGCTTCATGTTGATCAACCAATTCCCATGAAACACATAAGTTTTATTTGTTTTCTTTTCAATTTGATTATGAACTAAATTTTATTTTCTAGAGTGTTGATGTAGTCTAGCAATGAACACACAATTTATATTCTGAGTTATTTTATTTTTAATATTTCCATGATTGAGTGTTTAATTCTTATTCTTAATGCTTAATATTTCTTTTTATGAATTATTGATTGATCAATTGAATGACAATGAGACTGAGAGGTGATTTGTTATTTTAATTCTAGAATTAAACACCATTAGTTGAGCGAAAGTAAAGATGCCTTACTGCGATTAGTGTGATTTTTCAGAAAATTAAAAGTACGTAATGAGTCTCCAATTAATTAAATTCACATAGAGATATGGAATTGTTATTTGAAGATATTTTTGATATTATTCAAGAGAAGATATTGAATACTTAAGGAATTTTTAATCATCAACGGGAGATTATTAGAATTTAATGATTAGGAAGAATAAATTGTGAGGGATTTGTTAGGTGAAATCAACTGCTCTAGATCCATTCTTATTATATTTTTGCACTGTTAGATTTTTACGCTTTGTTAATTCTTTTTATTCGTAGATTTATTTTTATTAAATAGTTTAATTTAATTCAGATAGTAGAACATTCCATTTATTTTCGATTTTCCAAATAGTAATTAATTTAGTGAGTTTCGGTATTTAATAACATAGTTAATCCCTGTGGGTTCGACATTCGTTTTCTAAAAACACTTTACTGCTTGTTATGATTCTATGCCCTTGCAGATTATTTTTTGCGAACAAGTTTTTGGCTTGAAGAATGTTTTGGTGAAAGAAAAACTTGCAGGAACCCTAAGCATTCGTATTCATACATCAAGCATGCACATGCATACCTCGAGTATGCACACACATGTAAGGTTTTAGAACACCTATATGGAAATGTTTTGATGTAAAATCATGTAGAGTGAACCCCACATTGGCTGGGAGCCGCTTTACACCCTTCTATGATCACTATAAAAGGCCCAAAAGGCTCTTTTCCCAAAATATGCCAAATTCACTAGAAAATAGTGAATCAAAGAGTTATTCTAAAACATCAGCAAGTTAAAGTTTACCTAATTGGGACCTATTCTGGTCTTAACCATGATGTTTTAAGCCTACTAATCTTCTGATTTTGTTTTGATTAGATTGACTGAGGGGAATGGTCAAATTAAAGCTCAAAGGAGTTCTTGTGTTTAAGGTAAGGGTCTAGCCTTGTCTCCTTCATTCTTGTTTGTTTTGTTTGTTTGTTGCTTTGTTTACTACTTAATATCTCTATTGTTAGTTAGTTTAGGTTTTATGGCTTTCATATTAGGAGCATGCTAGATTTTGTTTGATTGCTGTTTTGTTGCTTTCTTAGAACTGTTTTTATGGGTGAGTATGCATGCGCATACTCAAAGCATGCACACACATACTTAATGTATTTGCACTCATACTCATGCGTAGAAACCCATAATTAGGGTTCTTGATTTTATCTTTTTTTTTTTTGGTTCTAATCACATGTTTAGTTTTTGTTTAGTTTTAAGCACATGTTTAGTTTCTATTCAGTCCAATTTTCACATGTTTTGGGCTAGGGCCAGTAGAATAACATGTTTTATATGTTTAATTTGTTAGTTTGATAATTAGGGTTTACATGTCTTGGATGAACAGTATGAACATGCAAAAGAACATGAACATGTATTGATGCATAAATGTTGTGGTGCAGTGAGGTAAGTAAAGTAAGTCATGCATAATTATATGAAAATGCATTTAAATTAGATGATGAGCATGATATTGTTAATTAACACGATGGATATGCTTGGTTGATGGATTGATGCAATGCTTAAATGATTGTGTATACTTGATCAATGCCTTGTTAATGTTGCTGCTTTATGATATACTTGGTGCCTCTGGATGTTCGAATGTAAATGCCATGTTAGTTGAATGATAGGATTTATGCCATAAATGTGATATGATTGAGATGCCATGTTATGTGTTAGATGCATGTTTGGATAGGCTTAATGTGTGTGTGTGTGTGTGTGTGTGTGTGTGTGTATGTGTGTATGTGTGTGTGTGTATGTGTGTATGTGTAGAATAATCTATTAAAAAACCCTTTGATTAGATTAGAACTTAGAACACAAAGAGTGGAGGCCGACCAACGGGTCGAGTGAGGTTGAGTGCCTAAAACCTTCTCATCCCCATGTCAAAACTTTAGACACATGCTCTAGTAAGATCAGTCCTTCACATAAGGGCGACATACATATGATTCCTAAACCTGATCTAGATGGCAATTCCATTTTCACCCTCTACTCGGTCCATTCGGTCGAGGCATACTTCTCACAAGGAAACCACTCATTGCGGGCATTTGCACCCACACCTGTAGACACCTTATTTTGCACCCATAATTTGATATTGGAAGAAGACAAGATGGTCATTTTTTGTACCCAAAAATCATGGTCACAATTTAGTCACTTACTCATTCATCACATGTCATAAAAATGATTTTGAGATTTCAACGATACATTCAGTTTCTTATTTGGACGGTCGAATTGAAAGATATTGCAAAATAAAGTTTCAATGGTTTGTATGCATTTAATTGGGTGAAACCAATCACACATGATTAATTGAAATTAATTTTGATTGGTTACTAATTAAAATTAATTAAATTAATTTTTGTGATTGGTTAAGTATTTTTCTTAAAATGTGGTATGTTGCATGAGATTAAAATAAGTAAGTGTAGGTACTTAAGAATTTTATGCCTTTGGCTTTGGCTTTTTTTGGCTTGATTGCCTTGCCTTTGCCTTGGCTAGAATTCTTTTGTCCCACATTGGAAGGAAAGCCTTCCTCTTTGCACCTTATAAGGCATGAACCAATGGTTGAAGAGTACCACTAGTTTGGTAACCAAACTAGTGGTACTCTTCAACCATTGGTTCATGCCTTATATGGCATGAAGAGGAAAGAGATCCTTCCAATGTGGGACAAAAGAATTCTAGCCAAGGCAAAGGCAAGGCAATCAAGCCAAAAAAAGCCAAAGCCAAAGGCAAAAAATTCTTAAGTACCTACAGTAAGCATATAAATATTAATTTTGGACAAATAATTTGATTTTTGAAAGTAATTATCATGAAGATAATTATTTTATAAGCCTAATTATCACTTGGAAATAGGGTTTATCATGAAAATAAACTCCTAATTTGAAAACTATGTAGCAAAATTCCCATATTTTGAAACTATTTAGAAAAATGCCCCGTTTTTGGAACTTGACATTTCTATGCATATTTTGCCACCTTTTTTTTTTTTTTTTTTTGAGAATTTAAGTGGAACTCGACATTTTTAATGTTGAGTTCTACTTAAAAATATACATAGAACTCGATTTTAAGGATATTGAGTTTTACACAGAACTCAATTTTGGTGAACTCGAGTTTCAAAACAAGTGCATTTTACTAAATAGCTTTAAAATAGAGGCATATTGCTACATAGTTTTCAAATTAGGGATAAATACTCATTTTCCCTTGATAATAAGCTCAAAACACATCCAAATACATTTTCAAACTAAGAAAAAAGTTGAAAAATATCAAAATAAAATAAATAAATAAATGGAAAATACTGTCAAATTACCAATTTGGCACTCCAAGAGTGCCTATTGGCACTTGTGAAGTGCCGATCAGCACCTTCCCAGAATATTCCTTTGGTTTGCTTTGTTGATTTTAAATTCATCCAAATTCATTTTCTTTAAGATAAATTTTTTACATTTCGTGTTGCTGACTTTTAAAGCTAAGTTAGCTTATTTTTCAAGTCCCAAACTTTATAGAGAACTCTCATTATTTCAGCACCCTTAATTTCCTTTAACATTGAAGAGACTCTTGAAGCTCTACCAAAATTCTGACCTTCTATAGATCATAATTTTTTGTAAACATTCCTCTTCAAGCTTTTCTCCATTGTTATTACTCCCTCCTTAGAGATTGAAGAGATCTCTTCTCCTGTATTTCTGAGGAGATTCCCTTTTTCTTTCCTTTTTAACTAATTCATGCTGGAATAGTAGTTTATTTTTGCATGTTAGTTGTATGATATATTTTTCTTTGTCATTGTCATGCTTATTTTCACATGTTCATAGTTACCATGATTGTTTTCAGACATGTTTATAACTGCCATGCTTATTATCATATGTTCGTAAGGCCATAAGGCCATGATTACATTCCTCGCATGATAATTACATGAACAAGTCTAACATTGCCATGCATTAACATAGATAAGTGTTTTTATCCTAAGTTTTTCATTCTTTTTTAGTGTAAAACTATGTGTTTTTACTTAAAATGTCACGAAAAGATAAAAATACAATTAAAAAAATACAAAAACTTAACCCGAGAAAACTGTATGTGAAACAGTGAATTTTGACTCAACAAAGTTGACTAAACTAAAAAAATTTCTAGAAACACAACAGAATGGTTCAACATTTCATAATGCCTTTATAATTTTGTTATATTTTATTTAGACTGGTATGATATTTTACTTTGACCTATAAGGAATTAACACCTCAATAATTGTGAAAATATTGTGACAATTTTTTGTGTTATTAACTTATTATATATAAGCTGGGTAACTAACTGCTTATATGTCTTTTAAAAAAAAAAAAAAGTTCAACAGGCGATATTACAAAGAAAAAAAAAGAGCTAGTGATGAGTGAACAGTGTGAATTGAACAAACCAAATACACTATAGCTACTACTATAGCTTTAAGCATTCACGCTTTTTATATATACTACTGCACATGCTACCTCTTGAGTGAGAAAATTAAGATGTAATTTTTGTTTGAAGAAGTATGAAACTATATATATATATATATATATATATATATATATATAATGTATGTTATACAAGGTTAATCTCATTCGTATAAGAATTTTGATACCTATTTGCTAAGAGCAATATTCACTCATTAAAATCTTTTAAGAATGATAACGAACATCATCATTTTTCAACAATAAGCAACTGAGTTTTGAGAAAACCTTGTCACAATATTTAAATTTTTGCAATAAATGATGTCGCTACAATTGAAACTCTTCATCAAATACCTTTAATCATACACAATGAAAATTTTCTCATTCATACTTTCTTCTTTATCATTTTTCATGAGTTTATGTAAAATCTTTAAGTTAGTTATTTTTTAATGAACACTGATTTTAGGCAAGAAAAGGGAAAAAACAAAAAGATAACAAAAGACATGTGTCATCGAATTTTCCATTAGATAAATTATAAGTTTCAAAGATTTAAACCTAGAAAATCAATGTTCTCCAAGTAACAATATGATATATTTGCTTTTTTCCAAAGTCAACCCAAAAAAACTGTATGTGAAATAGTGAATTTTGGCTCAACAAAGTTGACTAAACAAAAAAAAAAAAAAAATAGAAACACAACATAATGGTACAACATTTTCATAATAACTTTATGATTTTGTTGTATTTTATTTTGACTTGTAAATAACTGACACTATAGTAGTTGTGAAATTATTATGATGACAACAAAGTGTCCAAATATTTTCACAAGAAAAATGTTATATCCACAATATTTTCACAACAAATTACAAGTTATAAGTTGTTACGGGTTATTATTAGTAGGCGAAAAAGTAATTTCATTGATAAGTTTAAATTATATCCAATAACAATTTACCGTCTATGATTCGTTATAAAGGTGTTGTAAAAAATCTTGTGAATGTATGTCACATATTTTTTTTCACAATACCTTTATTTTTAGTTGTGGTAGGATCCAGTATGACATTTTATTATTTTATTTTGGCCTATGTGGAATTTACACCTCTACAATTGTTATATTGTGGCAATTTATTGTGTTAATATATATTTTTTAAGGATAACAGCTCATATGTATATAAAAAAATAAAAAATAAAAAGCGTGTTCAATATGATATTATTCACCAAAAAAAAAAAAGAAGGAAGAAGAAGAAGAAGAAGAAAGAAAAGAAAGCCAGTGAAAATGAAATACTGGGAATTGGATAAATCAAAACTACGGCAACTTTAAGCATAAACTACCATCAATTTGTTGTGTTTATTTATTTATTTATTTTTTAAGGATAACAACTTATATGTATATAAAAAGAATAAAAAATAAAAAGCGTGTTCTATACGATATTGCCCCAAAAAAAATTAAAAAAAAAAAGCCAGTAAAAGTGAAACAGTGAAATTGAATAAACCAAATCTACAATAGCTGTGTTACTGTAGCTTTAAGCATGGACTCTTTTTTATGTATAGAGAAATCAATAGACTTTTCAGACTTTTCACACGTTCATTTCTCCTTTTGGTAGGTGCAATTGACTTGAAAGAGACTGAGAGTTTTGACAAAAAGTCTTGTTCATGCCTGTAGTGGAATTGATTTTGGGGGAATCCTAAGGAAAAGGAGAAGAGAAGAAGTCTGTAGAGAAAGAATCAAATATCGCTACTTTTCTAGAAATGTTAAAAACGTGTGACCATAAAAAAATAAAAAAATAAAAAAAAGAATGAAAAGAAAGCCAGTGAAAGTGAAATAATGGGAATTGGATAAATCAAAACTTCGGTAACATTAAACGTTAACTACCATCAAGGTTTTTTTTTTTTTTTTTTTTTCTTTTTTTTTTTTAAGGATAACAACTAAAAAGAATAAAAAATAAAAGGCGTGTTCTATACGATATTGCCCCCCCCAAAAAAAAAAAAAAAAAGCCAGTAAAAGTGAAACAGTGAAATTGAATAAACCAAATCTACAATAGCTATGTTACAGTAGCTTTAAGCATGGACTCTATTTTATGCATAGAGAAATCAATAGACTTTTCAGACCGTTAACAATGTAATGTGAGAGAGAAAGACTGAATAGTCTATATATTGATGTGTTATATTATGTTATGTATGCTAAAGTGGATGCGGAAGAGGAAGTATAGAAGAGGAACACTGAGAACACGAGAGTTTCGTGGTTCAGCCTTGATGGCCTACATCCACGGAGGAATTCCTTAAGGGCTACATCTTTATTGTATGAGAGTGTAGTACAATAACCTCCTATGTTACAATAAACCCTAACATGAGTATATATAGGCGACTAAACCCTAAACTACTAGTACAAACAGGACTAAACTTGGACCTATTACATTGGACTAATATATGTTTAATATATATATAAATATATATATATCTCTAACACAGACTTTTCACACGTTCATCTCTCCTTTTGGTAGGTGCAAATTGACTTGAAAGAGACTAAAAGTTTTGACAAAAAGTCTTGTTCATGCCTGCAGTGGAATTGATTTTGGGGAATCCTAAGAAAAAGGAAAAGAGAAGAAGTCTATAGAGAAAGGGTCTGGTTAATGTGTGCCCTTAGGGCACGTATTAAACTTTCTATTTTTGAAAACATTTTCTCAGGAATTGAAAAAACTGTCATTACTTTTTCAATTCTCGAAAAATTTTTATCTAAAAATAAAAATTAATGTGTACCCTAAGACACACATTAATAAAATCGATAGATAAATAATCAAATATCGCTACTTTTCTAGAAAAGTTAAAAACGGGTGACCATTAAAAAAAAAAAAAATTTTAAAAACGTGTAGGCCATTCTTTGAACTTTGTAGGAGTGCGTGAAAGGTGGATATCTGCGGGGTATCTATGTGGGACATGTGTGTATAAGATTTACACCTGTTGTGGGAAAAACGTCTTATAAAATCTGGTCATAAGATGATTTTTCATGATTCAATCTACATCTGTTCCTTTGATCTACCCTTTGTATTGGGGTCAAGGTTGGGTTTATAGCTTTTTTTTTTTGGTTGGGTTTATAATTTGAGTAATGTTAAAGATACTACAAATTTGATTATATAATTTTTATAAAATAAAGGATGATATGTCCACAATATTTTTATAACAAATCATAGGTGGTTAGTTGTTATTGGTTCAAATTTAAACTTACTACTAAAATTATTTTTTTGCCCCAACAATAATAACCAGTAGCAATCTGCTACTTAAGATTTGTTGTATAAATATTGTAAAAATGTTATGGATATATCATTTCTCTTTACACAATAGTGCATTAGCAATCATTAAAAAAAAAAAAAAAAGCAATCAACGTTCGCAATAAGTACGAATTTTTTATAAGGGCCCATTTTAGGCGTGTAGAGTTTTGCTTGGAAGCTCATACTCAGAAATTTTTGGTTTCCTGCAATATCTTTGCAATGTGAAAAGTTTGATTATAATCACCGCTATGGTTTCAATAAAGTTCATGGGTAATTTTTAATTAGGTAGTCTCGGAGCAATGCTTAAAGCTCTCATGTGGGACCCTTATGTGAGAACTCGAAGCAATACATGTAGACAACCCAAGTATTTTCCAAAGATCAAATGGATAGTTATTGTTATGATCCTAATTTTCCACATGGATAAGTATAAGTTTAAATATATGTATATAAGTTTTTGAACACTTTCACATTGCAAACTAGTTTTAAAGGATGAGTTATACCCATAAGTTTGTAACATTTTGTATTAGAGACAACCATTATGTCAGCTAATCAAATGTAGCTTATTGAATATGAAATCAAATGAGTTGCGGTTTTGTGGTTAGGTCTCAAAGAGGGCGACCTAGAGGCTAAATTAAAATGGCTTACTAAGTCATTGAATAATTAATAGGTGAGTGGAGCTGCCAAAAAAAAGGGAGAAAGGACTACTATCGGGCCAGTATCGATAGAGTGAGCTGTTGTGGATGTTGGCTATGAGGTATGGTGGTATGTTATGATCCTAATGTCCCACATGGATTAAGTATAAGATTAAACATGTGTATATTAGCTCTTGGACATCCTCCGCTTGCAAGCCAGTTTTTAAGGGCGAGTTCTACCTATAGGTTTGCAACAGTTATTTTGGGCTTTACTCAAAAATTTCCATGATATTGTAATGTAAAAAGTATTTATTATCTCTTGAAAGTTTAAAAAGTTACTGGTCACACTAAATGCAAGACTAAATCAAAGTCTCCTCTTGCATTCATTCACTTACCTTGAATTCGTCATTCACTTTACTTAGTTATATATTGACAAGCCACTTCATAGCTTTCCTTCATCTCCTTTCAATTTCAAATCTTCTCATCCGGTTGCTCATAAATCCTGATGGCGCTTGTGACTAGCAAAGTAGCCTCATCTTCCTCTTTCTCTTTAACGCACCAACCCAAGAACTTTAAAATCTTTTTGAGTTTCAGAGGTGAAGATACCCGCCTTAGTTTTATAAGCCATTTGTATAATGCTTTATGTCAGCAAGGTATTAACACCTTCATTGATGATATGCTCCCAAGGGGAGAAGAAATTTCTGCAGAACTTCTCAAAACCATTGAGAACTCAACCATTTCAATAATCATATTTTCTGAAAACTATGCATTCTCCACTTGGTGCTTGGATGAACTTGTTAAAATTGTTGAGTGCAAGAAGAATGATCAGTTGGTGCTACCGGTGTTTTACAATGTGGATCCATCAGATGTTAGTAACCAAAAAGGGAAGTTTGGGGAAGCACTCACTCAACATGAAGAAAAATTTAAGGATAACAAAAAGATACAAAGGTGGAGGGATGCTCTACATGAAGCAGCTAATATATCTCATTGGCATTACAAGCACAAGTATGTATTTAGTGATTAGTCTTGTACTTTTTAGAGTTTTATTGGTTTTATGATGACCACTATATTCTATTGTTAAACAACTACCCAACCTAACTATTTGCTTATTCTTCTTATTCTTTTTACCTAAGTTTTGACAAATTTTGAAAGGTATTTTATTTTATTTTATTTTTTTGTCATCGCATTTTCTACTAAAGTAATTAGTTATAGGTTAATGATAGAAATAAAAGAACTTAATATTAGGTTGCCTTATATACCAACTAATTAGGCATTTCTCTCGCAAATTATTTAGAAAATTTTAAAAGTATTAGAAGTAGGACTCCAATAAGATTATGCCTTCACCTAATTGGACTCTCCATGTAACTTTATGTCTAAAGCCTAAACTTAGAGTGTGTTTGGTTTGGTAGAGATGAAGGAAAATAAATGAGGGGATGCATGTGTTTTCTTTCAGGCCTACCAAAAAATTTTCTCTCCAAAATAGAGAGAAAACTGAAGGGAAAAATTGGACATCATTTTTGGACGAAAATGCCCATGTTCAGTTGCACATGGGCTTGTCCACGTTGCTCTTCATTTTTTTTTTCCCTTTTTTTTCCTTTTTCTTTCCTCCTAGATGTTGCCTCTTTTTCATTTTTTTTTTTTTTTTAATTTACTAGGCAAGCTTCCTACATGTCCCGTGCTCATATTCTTTTTTTTTTCTTTCTTTCTTTTGTGTTTTTTTGTTTAGATGTGATTTTTTTTTTCTAGGAATTATTTTTATTTTTTTAATAAACTTAGGTGATTGATTTTTTTTGGTTGTTTATCCTTTTTTTGGTTTTAATTGGCCATTATTTTTTAATAAGGGTATATGCGTAAATTTATACAAACTTACTTTTTTCATCCTTCCATTTTTCCACTCCCAACCAAACAAAAATGAGAGAAATTAAAATTTTTTCTATTCTCCTACCATTTTCTATCCTCCTATTTTTCTACCATTCCAACCAAATAGACCCTTAATGTCACAACCTGAGGAAGAACTAAACTATTGTACTGCTCGAAAGTCAGGAGTAAAATTATACCACATAAATTCTTTATTAATTATACTACTGTAGTACATAATTTCTTTATTTTTTTTAATATAAGAGATGCGATATCCCAATTTTTAATTAGACTATTCCACTATAATATGAATTTGTACAAAATGTTTTTTACATTAATCTTTTTTAATAAGCATTTTTGTATTAAAACTTTAACATAATTTTGTTTTTGTTTTTGTTTTTGTCCATAACATTGCCCACTAACCAAAACTTTTCTCATCCTTCAATTAAAAAAAAAAAAAAAAAAAAGCACTTTCTCTTCCAATTTTTTTCCCTCTCTTTTTGAGTTTTTTCTCCCCCATTCCTTCTCCTCTCTCCATTATTATATTCTTTTAATTTTTTGGCCCTTTTACTTTTTATCTCCACACGTCACGCTCTCCACACTCCACATTTCCACAACTTTTATCTTTCTTGTTTTTATCTATCCTTTCTCCTCCAGAGTTTTCTTTCTTCCTTCTTCTTCACTTCTTTTTATTTTATTTTATTTTTTTGTTTCTTTCTTCCTCACTCTTACAGATAAAGAAAGTGGGGTGTTACAAAAGGTTGAGTTTTTTTTTTTTTTTTTGAGGAACTAGCCAATGGTTGAGGTAACACCTCACCATTGTCGATGTTGGGGGGGCTGATCTCACGAAGCAGAACGCCTGTCAAAGCACACGACCTACGTGGGTGTTTAGTTGGTAAATCTTTGTGGTTAGTGTACCCAACCCCTACCCATGTAATGTCTATGTGTATTGTACCTGATGAACGTCCACATGCATAAGATGCACCTTATCCAACAATGTAGCTAAGGTCTCCTTGAGGCTTGAGGGAGGATCACGGGTCGAAGTAAGAAGTTAAGTTAGAAGGTACAGAAGCATAAGCAGCATCTTTAGCAACTCGAATCTCACTCAGAATGGGACTGTAAAGAAGTTACCGATGAAGGCTTTGAAGTATTTCTCAAATGGGAACACATGGATTAAAATAAGGAGTGGAGGAAGTGGATCAAGAGGTATTGAGTTGGTTACATTGGGGAGTGGATTTCTTGCTTGCAAATATAAAAATATGTTAATAATTTTGTGTCAAATTCTTTTTTTGAAACCGGAACCAACTGACTTTCATTAAATCAAAAGACTAGAATCCAAATACAGAGCATCCACAGCAGGGGGAGGATCCTCCTCCATCCATACAATATCATTATCAGATAACCTAGCAAATTTTGCCAAAGCATGAGCAACACCATTGGCACTACGCCTAACACAGCTAGTTGAGATGGATCTAAAACCTATAGCCAAGCACCAAATATCTTTATAGATCAATCCAAGCCGAGAGAAGTTTGGTTGAGCCTGTGAAACTGTCTTCATAACCAGGGCATTATCACCTTCTAGTATCACCTCCATAAAACCAGTGTCTATAGCAAATTCTAAAGCTTTGCGACAAGCCATCACCTCCAATTCTTCACTATCCCTCACAGCACCTCCCTTGGCAGATACAGCAGCCATAACTTCACCATTCCTATTGCGAATAACAGCACCATAGCCCGAAGTCGCACCATTATCAAAACTAGCTCCATCAAAATTCAGCTTGAAGAACTTTCCTTTTGGTGGTTGCCATGCTTGACTTGCAGGGATGTGGATCGATACAGGTACACTCAGTTGGTCTTGAGCCTTAACAAACTCTTTCAAATAATCTGATGCACGTTGGTGAAACCGTGATGGGTGTTGGAAAACACCCCCATGCAACACCGTGTTCCTCTGTAGCCAAATTTGCCAACAAATCACCCAAAATAAATCCCATTCCTCCAATGACAGCTTTGGCATGAGACCAGCTACTAGCTGTCTAAAATCCACTTGCTCAGTCCCAAATTTTTGAAATCTGATAGCACTACTCGCCCACACATCCTGTGCAGCCCCACACTCCCAAAGCACATGCAATACCGTTTCTGTAGCTCTATGACAGTAGCAACAACTCGCATCCTCCACCACCCGTCTTCGAACCAAATTATCCCGTGTAGGCAATATATTTTGGCATGCTCTCCAAGAAAAGAGTTTTGCCTTATTGGGGACCCTTGCTTTCCAAACCCGTAACCATAAGGAAGTGCTTGCTCTTTACACTGAAGTCTCTCCTAAGGAACTCTCTGCCATCTTCAATAGCTTAGCGACATGGTACCTGGACTTCACACTATAGCTGCCCTTCTTTGTAAACAACCATAGCAAGGAATCTTGCACAACCCGCCTGCTCAAAGGAACCTGAAGAATAGCTTCAGCATCAAACTGATGGAATAAAGCCTGAATCTGTTCTTTATCCCACTGGTGGGTCTGCCAATCTATTAAGTCTGAAACCCTCCACTCCCAAATATCCTCCTCGGGTTGGAACAAAATTTTTCTAGCTGGTTGATTAGGTAACCAACAATCCTTCAGAACATGGATGGAAGCACCATTACCCACTCTCCAATAACACCCTCCTCAAAATCGGTTGAGTAGCCAGCAAGCTCTTCCAAACATAAGAGCTATTTTGACAATCCTTCGCCTCAAGGAACTCACACCACTGAAAATATTTTGCCTTAAAACAATTATACAAAAGAGAGTTTTTATTTTGCAACAACCACCAACCTTGCTTTGCTAGCATAGCTAGATTAAAGGATCTAATATCTCGGAAGCCCATCCCACCCTCTTTCTTTGACTGTGTTAAAAAGCTCTAGCTTTTCCAGTGAATTTTCCTCTCTTCACCAACTTGGCCCCACCAAAATCTGGCACACATAGCATCCAACTCATCACATAATTTTCTAGGCAATTGAAACACCCCCATCGTATAGGTAGGAATAGATTGAGCCACTGCTTTTATCAGAATCTCTTTCCCCGCCCTAGAAAGCAACTTCCCTTTCCAACCTCGCATCTTTTTCCAAACTCGTTCCTTAAGGAAAGCAAAAGAATCATATTTCCTCCTTTCAATCACAGTAGGTAGCCTCAAATAAGAATCAAACCTTTCCACAGCCTTCACCTTCAACTTATCAATAATCCATGCTTTTTGCTCCACAGATACATTGCTGCTAAAGCTGAAATGGATTGTATTTATGCCAACTTAATACAACATGTTGAAATGGATTGTATTTATGCCAACTTAATACAACATGTTTAGGAAATAGGTTGAATGGGTCGTATCTTACTCAATCCAGCACAAACTATTTACTAAGCATGTTACATAGATTGTGTCATGTCAACCTATTAATAAATGGGTAATGTTAGAATTTAGCAATTTTTACATGATCATTAAATGGGTTGTGTTAAGATTGACCCATGTAATATAATTCAACTACTTTGACACAATCTACCAAAACAAATTGCCACCCTAGGTTATAATATTTATACCCTAGGTTAGACACTCTAGCCTTGCTTAGACTCATTAGTTGTTTCTACCTCAAACAACCCCCAGGAGGAGACTACCCAAACACTAGAGAGAAGAGGCTAGAGATTCCCAAGCTAAGGACACTAAAATTTCTTTTTGTTATTAATTGATATATTGTTTTGAAATAGTAGTTTCCTAGGAATAATTTTTTTATTATAAATCTTTGGCTATTTTTTCCCGTGAAAGACGGTTAGTAGATCTAGACAGAGGTCATGATTTTTGAATTTTTCTTTGTGAATTGGGGACTGAATGCAAGAAATTTGATAGTTCTTATGATTAAAAATCGATATTTTATGGTTGAGGGAATTCAAGAATGGTCGTATATCACTGAGAAGATAGTATGAAATTGTTAAAAATAAATATCTTATTTATGAAAGTTATTGTTTTTCTTGCAACAATTTAGTATTCTTTGCACATGAGGTTTTGGATTTTTGTTTTCATTATTATATCAGAGATTGTTTTGGCAATTGAATTATTGAGAGTTCTTTCAGTATAGTTACCACTATATAAGAAGGCATTGCATGCATGTAAGGTGAAAACTTTATAAGTGTATGATTGTTGTCCATGCCTAACTCATTTATTAGGTTAGGAGTACTGTGACAACTAATTTGCTAGCTCACCAAAAGAGGTGCTAATAAAATAACAGTTCATCAATCTGTGAGTTATATGTCACTTACTTTAATTAGTGAAACTTTAATTGTAATGTACAAACTAAACATCTTGAATCTTGAATTTAGTTTATGTTCTTATTTTCTTATTATATTTTAACTCACTACATTTTTTTATTGCTATGTGAATTGCAGTTGTACTGAATTTGAATTTATCCAAAGAATTGTTGAAGAGGTATCAAATTCAAAATTTAATCGAATGCCATTATTTGTTGCTAAATATCCTGTTGGTATAAGTTCTCGAGTTGAGGCCATAAAAATACTTTTAGATATTGAATCAAATGATGTTCACATGGTAGGAATCTATGGCCTTGGTGGAGTTGGTAAAACGACAATTGCAAAAGCTATTTATAATAGGCTTTTTAATCTTTTTGATGGAAGTAGCTTTCTAGAGAATATCAGCCAGAATTCAAAGACAAACGGAGGTATAACCCAACTACAAGAGACACTTCTTTTTGAAATCTTAGGGGATAGGAATTTGAAAGTGAGTAGCATATCGAGAGGAATCAACATGATAAATGAAAGTCTTTGTTGCAAAAGGGTTCTTATAATTCTTGATGGCGTGGATGAATTAGATCAGATAGAAAGTTTGCTTGGAAAATGTGATTGGTTTGCTTCGGGAAGTAGAATTATTATAACAACAAGAGATAAGCACTTGGTAGCTCCTCTTGGAAATGGTCTTTCAACCTATGAGGTTAAGGGATTAAATGAACAAGAAGCTATTGAACTTTTTAATCAACATGCTTTCAAGAGAAACAAACCCAAGGAAGATTATTTGGAACTTGCAAACCAAGTAATACGCTATGCAAAAGGTCTTCCATTAGCTTTAACAATAATGGGTGCTGATTTTTGTGGAAGAACAAAAGCTGAATGGAAAAGTGCATTGCGTAAGTATGAAAAATTTCCCAATATAGGTATTCAGAAAATACTGAAAATAAGTTATGAAGAATTAGACGAAACTGAACGGGATATTTTTCTTGATATTGCATGTTTCTTCAATGGACATTACATGGATTATGTTGTGGATATACTAGAAACTTGTGATTTATACCCAATATCTGGTATTCCAAAAATTATTGACAAGTGTCTTGTGACTGTTGATCAATATAATAAATTGTCGATGCATGACTTGCTACAACAAATGGGTAGGGACATTGTTCGACAAGAATCACCACATAAGCCCAAAGAACGTAGCAGGATATGGTGTTATGAGGATGCTCTTGACATACTAGCCAAAAATATGGTATAATTTGTTTTAATTCACTTTCTCCATTTTCTTCATATAGTAGATGTAGTCACTTTCTTCTCTATTTTTCTTTTCCTTATAAATCACCTTTTTTTATAGAAAAAATTATTTTGTAATGTGATTCACTTACCTTTTGTCCAACTAGGGGTCAGATAAAATTCAAGGTATAATGTTGTGCTCACCTAAGCCAATGACGATGCAATTAAAGAAGCAATTCCTTAAGATGAAAAATCTCAGATTTCTTATAATTCATAATCTAAACAGTTTTGGATGCCTTGAATATCTTCCCAATGAATTAAGGTTTCTTGATTGGCCTGGATATCCATTTTCTTCATTGCCATCCAACTTTTGTCCTAAAAAACTGGTTGCGCTCAACATGTCTCATAGTCGATTGGAGAATCAATTCACACAGGTATGTTCTTTTATATTTATAAATTATTACTTCATTAAACTTTATTAATATTTTTTTTCTTCTACAGATTTTTTCGTCCGAAACCTTGAAATATGTGAATTTCAGTTGGTGTGAATACATTAGGAAATTACCTGACTTATCTCGGGCCCCAAACATTAAAGAATTGGATCTTAAGTATTGTACAAATTTAGTTGAGGTTCATGACTCCGTCGGGCATCTTCAAAAGCTTGAAGTATGGGAACTTAGCAATTGCACTAAACTTCAAATTCTTCCAAGCTACCTCATGATGAAATCTCTCGCATCTTTGACACTTACAGGTTGCTCAAGCCTCAAGAAGTTCCCTAATATTTCTCAAGAAATGGAATGTTTAGACAAGTTAGCACTGCACTCAACTGGTATTTGTGAGTTGCCTTCATCATTTGGAAATCTCATTGGGCTTAAGACTTTACTCCTCGGAAACCATTCACTATATCTTCCAAGTAGCATCTATAAATTGCAACATATTGAGAGGCTCTCTCTTTATGGTGATGTCATATTTCCAAAGGAACTGGAGAATGATAGGCAACCACCATGTGATTCTTATAAAGGCCTTTCCCAATATATTTTTCCGAGCTTGAATTATTTATCTCTTAGTTTCTTTAAGATTCGTGCTGAAATAGATTTTATACTGACTTCTTGTTGCCCCTTCTCATTGGAAAGTTTATACATCACCGATAGCAATGTTGTTACCCTCCCAAAATTCTTTGGCAGATTTGAGAGACTACATATGCTTTTTATCGAAAGGTGCAATAAGCTTCTGGAAATTCCTAGTCTTCCACAAAGTATAATAAAAGTCCTTACATCAAACTGCCACTCATTGGATTCACAATTATCAAGCAAATTATTCCTTCAGGTTTCTTTCTCTCCCTCTCTCAAATTTATCAAGAAACAATTTATATTTCCTTCACAAATACATGAGTAGATTTGCTAACTTGTCATTTGTTGAATTTGCTAATATGATGCAGTTTGGAGAAATTTTAGGGCTTCCACCAAATATATCATGTTTAGGTGTCAGAAGTGACATATCAATGGATCCACAGTTATCTAGTAGAATATCCCAAGAAGTTAGTGAATATGTAATTATACTACCTGGACATGAGATTCCAAGTTGGTTCAACCATCAAAGTGTTGGAAGGTCCATATCATTCTGGATGGGTCCAGAATTTCCAACATTTGGCTTATGTGTTGCTTTTGGAATGGAGGATGATTATAGCGATTATTGTTATCATGTCGACATTTCTGTCAATGGTAATAGACGAACATTTAGAAGAGGAATCTTATTCAAAAATAGGTTTGACCATCTTTGGTTTTACTGCAGACCTCCAAGCTCATTGCAGAAGCAATTTCAGGACTTGAACCTAGGCCGTCGGAATCATGTTGAGCTTTTTTGTGAAATCTTTTTTCCACCTTTTGCAACAAAAAAATCTACTCCTTTCATTAAAGGAATGGGAGTCCATGTACAATGTATTTGTTCTCATTCTCCTCCTCAAAATTCTGGTATCTTCCGTGACAACTATGAAGAAGTCCAACCAAGATGCGGTCAAATTTCGAAGAGAATTGTGCATAAAAGGCACAGACCTTCTCTTCTCCGAGGTCCAGGTTTCATCCTACGCAGACTGTTGTGCCATACCCTATGCCCAACCCGAAGTATTTCTCATCAACAATTACTAAAAGCACAAAAAATCAACATCAACAATAGCCGCAAGAGAAGGAGGCCCTTACTAGAAAGGAGCTACATATGATTGTGTGGAGCTAACCTGTTGCCAATGTCTGAAGGAGGTGGGCTCCACATATTTGGTGGGATTGACTTCAATGTGTTCGAGAAATTTGGATAGTCCAATGGGGAATATGAGAACATCCTAATAAAAGATTTGAATGAAGAAATATGTCAAGTTACTATTATGACATTTTTGAAATAATTTTCTTTTGCATCATTTTTGTTTGATTTCTTTTGCATTGTTTAATGTAAAGGTATCCTTTAGTTCCATTGTTTCATTTGCAGATTTCGATTTCTTTTTCACTTTTCTATCTCTCTCTTGAACTCTAACACTATGTTTGGAAAAGAGTGAAAGAGAGGGAAAAGAAGAGAAATGAAAGGAAGTCATGTTATTTTTCTTGTTTGGATTCTAAGAGAGAAAAGAAAACAGTGGAAACACAATCTACTGGGCCCACTTTTAGCTATCCGCCCAATTTGGGCGAATTTGAAGGGAAAAAGAGCAATAAACAATCACTTTTGACTTTTCATGTTAAGGAAATTACCCCTTTGTCCAAAATTTCAAATTTATTACTCTCAATCTCAAGTGGGTATAGAAATAAAAAAATCATGTATTTTCTTCTCATTTCTTTTCCCTCTACAAACCAAATAAAGGAAAGCATAATAATTCTTCTCTTTTCTTTTCTCTTTCTCTTCTTGTTTCCAAACATTCATTAGAGAAAGTGTTTTCCTTTTTTTTTCTTCTCCCTCATGTCATTTCTTTTCCCTTGGTTGCAACCAAACAAAGTGTAAATCTAGAAAGATATTACAGCAAAGGAAAAGCAGAATTAATGAAAGGAAGTCATCATTTGACCTGTTTCAAAATATTTTTTTAAAAAAAAAATAGAGATATGGTTAAATGATTATATTCACTATTTTCCTAAACACTTAATTTTTTGGAATATTGATAATTTATTATAGTGTTAGAGCAGGAGATCACTCAATACTAATGGCAAAAGCTTTTCCTAAATTCTTTTTACCTCTCAAGCTTAAGCTTTTCCTATTTGAAGGTAAGGCACCAAACCCTTATGAAATACTAATGGCTTGTAACATTTTGATTGACAAGTACAACAGAGCCTACATCAAGAGGGAAGAAGGAATCACTCAGTGACTTATTTCCAATCTAAAATTATGAAGAAGACAGCGAGACTGGTAGATTCTTCAACTCATTGAAGGGCATAACAAAAAAATGCTGGAACAAGGATGAATAGCCTACTTAACAAAAGACAGGGAGGGAAAATATTTGTTTAAAGGGTGTCATTCCAATAAAGACTTGAATCCAAAGCACTCAATAACGCTGGCAGCCAGGGAAGCTATTCACCGAGCAAAAGCTTGAGGTTTCACTAGTATGATAATCCTGACCAGGGGAAAACAGATAAGTGAAATAATAGTAGGAAAGCAACAGCTAACTAGAAAGATTCAATATTGTTGGAAGACATGAAGCAATGGAAGACTGAAGGCTAATCCATAGCATGTTTTTTGGTTAATGACTCGATCCTAGCAACATTTGAAAGCTATGCTGATCAGGCCTCTATGTATTTTGTAAACTATTTGGAGCCTTAGTATGGTCTAGATTTCCTTATTTGATATATATAAAAATAAAAATAAAAAATAAAGAAAACTCCAAGGTACACACTAATTTCTACACCCAAATAAGTGTAAGCTTATGATTGTTGCACCCAAATCCAACTTTCTCATGAGTGAGGTAACTTGTGAGTAGGGGTGGCAAATGGGCGGGTTGGGTCATAAATGGGTTGGGTGTATAGTTACCCATTTACCCATTTATAACCCATTTATACATACATTAATTATCCATTACCAACCCAACCCATTTAATTAGTAACCCACCCATTTAACCCAATATGACCCAAATACCTCTAATAAAACTGCTTGAATACCCTCTTGACCTCCAAAATACCCTTAAATATCTAAAATGATGCAAATACCCTTAATCTTTCAAAATTACCAATATACCCTTGGACATCTAGAGTTATCCCCAAAATCTCTAAAATTAGCAAAATACCCATGAAACCTCTAAAATGACCAAAATACCCATGATATCTCTAAAATCACCAAATATGCTTAAAAACCACTAAAATGACCAAAATACCTCAAAAATCTCTAAAATGACCAAAATACCCCCAAAACTCATAAAATGACCAAAATACCCCCCAAAACCTAAAAATTACCAAAATACCCCCCAAAACCTAAAAAATGACCAAAATACCTCCAAAACCTGAAAATTACCAAAATACCCCCAAAAACTAAAAAATGACTAAAATACCCCCAAAACGCAAAAAAGACCAAAATACCCACAAAACCCAAAAAAATGACCAAAATACCATCAAAACCTAAAAATGACTAAAATACAAGCTGTGAGTTGGCTTTTAAAACTTTTTGAGTTTGGACAGAGGCACTTGTGAGTTGTGAGTGGTCACGTCCATGTGTTGCCCAGATCAACCCTTTAGTGGATTTTATGGGTCTCATTTTTTCAAAGTTCTTCTATCTGTCTCGCTCGACTCTCTCTCCCCCAATCCCTCATACATTTTTTCACTCGAACCTAATCAAAATCAATTGCATTTCATTCCTTTTATATCTGTAAGAAAAACTTTTACATATTCCATTGATTTTGGTACTTAGATTTTGAAATTTGGGTATTTGCATTCTATTTTGTGATTTTCACAATAGTGGTTGAAATACTTAATTTTTTTTTTAGACTTTTTGATTGAGTTATGTTGCATTTGATGCCTTGTGTTTGATGTTAGCCCTTTGTGACATATATATCTTGTATTTAGGCATGTTTTTGTGGTCATCCCTCACTCTTTGAGTGTTCTAATTAAGGTGCATGCTAAGTGTTTAGTGTAATATCTTAGTGACATCTTCATCGTCATTTGAACTCTAATGAGTCTCAAACTTTGACATTGACTTATGAATGAATCTAGGATTTTATTCATGCATCATGACATCTATTTGCACTTAATTTTAGTTTATGCCTTTTTGGCTCATTTACACTATGTGTGCACTTAGTATGGGTGCATTTTCTTATCTATATTGCGTGAATGCTTGTGATTGTGGTTCATACCCTTCAGTCCATTCATGTTGTGAAATTTTAAAGTACTCGCAAGTGTACGAACCATACCAAAGTATAGTTGGACAAGAGCGAGGTCTAACCCATAAGGACTTGAATAAACGTAGGAAAATTGATTAAACCTTAACCAAACTAATCCTAATCTAGTTTAATAAAAACTGGTTTTTTTTTTTTTTTTTTTTTTTTGCAATTAAATATACTAAGCAAATAATAAAATTAAGCAAATAGTTAAACTAAGCAAAAGATATAAAGCAATAAAAAGATGTAAACAATCAAGAGAAAGGAATTAAGGTTTTGGAATCCGCCTTGTAAGTCATATCAGTATATATTTATGATCATTAATTTTTCCCAACTCACTACATGATAATCTAAAAATCAATCATGCTATCATGGAAAATATCATCATTAAAACTTATGTTTAAAAATCTAAAGCATGTTCTTCCTCGCTTCTTAAGTATAAAATCAAATCATCAATTATATCCGTAGTCAAACAAATCACAAGATATATCCAATTCTAAAAATCAAATCATAAATTGTACCCATTGACAGGCAAATCACAAGTGATATCCGATTTTATAATCAAGAATTAATAAACCAATCATTCAATTAATTAAGACAAATCCTAAATCATGAGAAAAACATGATTAAACTCATATCTAGAATCCCATCTTAGTCAATTGATATGAAGCAAGAACAATTTAAATCATTAAAGAACCATTATTGTGGGAAAAATCAAATCACATAAATATTACTAATAATCCTTAACAAGGTTTCATCCTCAACCCTAATTATAAATTTAGCTACTCATAGTAATTGAAGGAAAACACAAAAATAAAATACTAAACATTAAACTAGACAAATAAAATAAAACTAACTGTCATAGAAGAAAACCAAAGAAGTAGCCACACTCTCGATGTACAGCCCTCAGCCCTAGCACTAGCCTCAGCTCCCCTCTGAATTTTGCCCTAAAGAGCCTTTAAATAGGTCAAGGAATCCTATTACAAGTTGAATTCCCGTTTGGAGAAAATCCCAGATTTTTAGGCTTCACTTAGCCGACGGTTTTGGCCCATTTAATTTCAGAATTTGGACTTTTGGTAAACTAAAAAGTTGTAGCCCTTTAAGTTATCGTTCCATCCCAACTTGAATCATCTCGATTGGACATCTGAGCCGAAAGTTATGCCAAAAATACTAACTGATGTGTAGGCCTTTATTTTCCAAAAATAGCTTTATTCTGTTCATAAAAGGTTTATATTTTCCATAAATACTTTCCTCATGTCAATTTCAATCTAATTGGGCCCTAAACCAACCTTGGGCTTTATAATTTACTATCATTAGGGAATGGAGGCCCGAGTCATAACGGGTACAAAATGTGGTGTCTATAGTGCATCTTCAAGGGCCGCTTAGCTGACATCATCATGATGTTAGCTATTTTGTCTTTTTCTAGCTTTTTAATTCCAAATTCGGTCGCTCATTTGAAGGCTTTTCCAAACTTCGATTAAGCTGATTCTAGTGGCATTGGAAATATATGGATGTCTAGTTTCCATAACACTTGGCATTTTTAAATTCCAACAATCGGATCAAAAATTATGGCCTCAAGAAGCAAGCTGATGTGCTAGGCATTATTTTGATGATATCTCAACCATTTTAACTCTGATTTTGACCCATGAGCATCGTTGGAAAGGGAATTTAATGCTCTTCGAAATAAAGTTGGTTTCCAACCCTCTAATAATCAGATAAAAATTAGGCTATCGGGCACTCCCAATTGTCAACCTTGGGTTAAATTTGGTCAAAGTTGACAAAACTCTCCGATAAGCTCAATTTTGATGTAAGAAAATGAAAAATGTTGTTTTGGGGTGGTTTTGATCAATTTTGACTTTTGGTCAACTCAGGGTTAACCAGGGCAAGGGTGTAATGAATTCACCATCTATAGATTAGATCTCTGAATCATAATTGTACTGCTCTTGTAGAAGGACTGATCTTTACTAAAGCACTTGTTCAGAGTTTAGGTATGGGGATGAAAAGTTGTTAGGCACCCAACCCCACCCGACCCATAGGTTGGCCTTCACTCATTGTGTTCCAAATCCTAATTCCATCAAAGGGTTCTCTAATATGTTATTCTAAACTCACACACACTAACATGCATCTAACACCCAAACATGGCAAATGTCCCACACTTATCCATAGCATAAAAACCCTACCATTCGTCTAGCAAAATATATATCCAAGGGTACCAAGTATATCACAAGGCATATATCAACAAGGCATTAAAATCAAGCATATCCCAAACATCCAAGCATAGCATTAAGTTCATCAACCAAATCAAATGCAAGTTCATGTAATTATCCATAACTTACCTCACTTACCTTGCTACACCATAACACATCAGCACCTATGCATCAATGCATGTTCAAGTTCTCATGAATGTTCACGTGATTCAACCAAAACAAAAACCCTAATTATCAATTTATCAATCCAAGCATGTGAAACATGTTATTCTACTAACCCTAATGCTAGACATGAGAAAACTAGACTCAACAAGACCTAAACATGTGATTAAAATAAATCAAAACAAACAAAATAGCAAGAACCCTAAATCTACATTTCTAGGCACGAGTATGCATACACATACATAAAGCACGCTCATGCATACATGCCCAAAAACACAATTTTAAAGCAAGCAATAACCAAAAGTCAAACAAAACCTAGCATGCTTCTAATATACTAATTCAATTCTTCACTCAAACATGGTGAGACACAACAAATCAAAACTAAACAAATCAAATCATATTTCAAAGCATGCATAACATATAAATCAATCAAGAACAACAAGAACACAATTTATAAAAGATCCAAATTAAGGAAGAGCTATAAAGAGAGACTCATCTTGCTTATGGAACACAATTTGGTTGATATTTAACTGAGGGGCCAGTTAAATATCAACCAAATTGTGTTCCATAATACACAACAATAATCAATGAGATATCAAGGAAATCAAAAGATTCAACAGTTCACAAGTAATCACAACTCAAAATAAAAATATGTTCTTGAAAAAATTGTTTAAAAAAGTATTTTGATTTAGATTAGAATGTAGTTTCTGCCCTAATGAGTAGTAGAGAGAGTTTGTGAGGAACCAAAAAACGTGCCTAATGCTTGATGTGTAGAAAGTTCAGAGAAAGAAAGAGTTTTGGAAGAGTTCTATTGAAAAAGAGTCTCTCTTTAGCTAGGTTTTAGTTTGGAGGCATAATGTTGTATTTATATGTTAAGACTATGGTTTTTAGGGCCTTTTAGATGTCTTTGGATGTTCCCAAGGGTCTAGGGGTCAGCCCACATCAAAAAATGATGTTTTATGCCCTTAAACCTAAAGTTCTGAAACCTAGAAAATTGGCCTGCATACGCATCTTTCAAGTGTGCGTACGCACACATGATTCATGCATATGCATACTTCTTAAAAACCCTAATTCTTAACAGCTTTGATGTCTCAACTTCAAACAGCCATGACTAACTCAATATAAATCCAAATTAGGCAAAATGTATGTTCATATTCAAGCTCAGGATGTCTACTTTCCAATGAAACAAATCTCACTCAAAACTTATTTGTGGATCAAAAGTTATGGTCAAAAGAGTCAGAAAAAGTCATTTCAACATTGTTTTCAAAGCAATTTGAGCACTTTTGAGTTTTGATTAATTCCAAACTATCAAAATAACATCAATTACCTTTTATAGACATGTCAAGCTCATCATTGGGACTAGGGACTAAAGTTTATTAACTTGGCACAAAATAAGGTGTCTACAGCTGATCAAATAGTCAGCATTGACCCAGTTAACGCTACCCGGTTGCCTTTGAAGGTGTGCCGGGCAGCCCGTCCATACGAACGGCTATAAATGGGTTCCCAATCCCATTTCTCACCAATAAACCTCTTCCTTGAATCATGTCTTGGTCTTGTGGGTCTAGTTCCCGACTTCAGCTTTCTACTTCAAACTCCTATTCTTTATCTAAGGTAAGTGTCTATTTTCTTCTTTTTGCAAATATGTTAGTAGCAGTGCCACTAGGAACATGCTAGAATTTATTTTATTTTTGGTGTTTATATATATATATTTTTTGTTTTTATCATTTATGCTATGATGATGTTGGGAAATATTTTTGTTCATATGCATAAGTAGATTTGCAAACATAAACATACTTGCATGCTTTCACATGTGCATACATGCATGCACAAAGATGTACATTCATATATATACATGCGAATTGCATACCTATATACTTGAGTTCACGCACACTCATACGCGTGGGAAATTTTTAATTTTTAGGCAATATAGATAAATATGTAAATGCGGGATGCTATGAAAACATGGTAAAAACTATTAAAATAATGGGAAATGCTAGGTAAAACATAAGTAATGCTATGCATGATAAAACGAAACATCTAGAAAATTTAAAACATAATGATTAAAACAATTTTGATTTGAAGGAGAAGCTTTAAAATGAGAGTAGTTTGGAAAATGTGGGATTATATGAGCACGGCCAAATCAAAGCCCTCGAGAGAAATCTTGTTAGAGATAGGACTAAGTGAGCATGGCTGAATCAAACCTTAGTGAGATAGGAAATTTTTTTAGGGATAAAGATAGGATTAAACGAGCATCAGCAAAGAATATGCTGGAACAAGATAGGATCAAACTTCAGTAGAAAGTATGTTGGAATAAGACTAAACGAGCATTAGCAAAAAGTATGCTGGAATAGGATTGGATCAGACATCAGTAGAGAGTACGCTGGAATTGGATTAGACAAGCATCAGTAGAGAGTATTCTGGAATAGGATTAAATGAGCATGGTCGAAACAAACCCCAAAAAGATGAAAATCAGCTATCGTCATCGAGTGATTTTCAAGAATAGAACTAAACGAGCACGGCCAAATCAAATTCTAGAGGGGAGTTAGAGATTGCCATTCAGTAACTCCAAAATAGGCAAGCATGACACACAGGGGGGGCAAAATACTCAAACCTTCAATTAAACCCACAAGGTCGAATCAAACCCTCATGAAATTAAACAAGCATGGTCGAATCGAACCTCGAAAGATAGATAGGGTTAAACAAGCATGGTTGGGATCAAATCCTAGAAAGAATTATGGACTATCGTCAAATAATTCTTGGAAGGCAAGCTTGACATACAGAGCACAGAATACTCAAATCTCGGATTAAATGAGCACAGTCGAATCAAACCCTCATGAGATTAAACAAGTACGGTCGAATCAAACCTTGAAAGATGAAAATCAATGATCAGGATGAAGTGGTTTTCAAGAGCAAAACTAAACGAGCATGGCAGAATGAAGTCCTACGAAAAATTATGGACCTCTGTCAAATAATTCATGGAAGGCAAGCACGACACATAAAGCACAGAATACTTAAACTTCAGATTAAATGAGCACGGTCAAATCAATCCCTTATGAGATTAAACGAGCACGGTTGAATCAAACCTCGAAAGAGAACTTTTGATGAAAACATGATATTTTGATAATAACCAGGATTAAACGATTGCCATCAAATCAAACCCTAAGAGAGAAATATTAGCAGAGGGTATGCTAGGAGAGAAGAAAAACTTTAGCAGAGGATATACTAGGTATGATCATGCATGATATGGACTTGCTAACTAATCATAAATTTGTTTTACAAATTATGCCTCGAGGATTGAGATCCAGCAGGGATCGTAAGAAGACTCCTGCCTTTGTTTCATTTATAGGAGGCTCATCCATTAGTGATGAGGACACAGTTTCGGCTAGCAGGCAAGTAGCCTGAGCTTTTTAGAGTCACTATGACAAGGGCAGAAATGACATCACGCCCAGAGGGGGCACCAGTATTGCATCATGCACTCGAAGTCGATGTTTAGTTGAGACAACCAGTGCCTCTTGGCTACCTTATATTGCTTCTGGTGTTTGGCCCTTCACTAGTCACTTGTCCTAAGGACAAGAGAGTTCTAGAGGATGATGATCAGGAGGATGAGATCATATTTGGCATAGAGGCAAATTTAAAGGCCGATGATATGGCTGGGCCAACCCCTCGCATTCCTAGGCGTAGCACCTACCAGTCGAGATACCTACCGAGTCAGGTTCGGGCAGAGGCACACACTGGAGAGATAGATGAGACTATTAGAGATACTCATCTGCAACATGGGTTAAGGACACATCCTTCTGCTAAGGCTCGGACAGCTTAGGTATGCGCATCTTTTTTTTCCTATTTGCCCATTCATATATATATATATATATATATGTGTGTGTGTGTGTGTGTGTGTGTGTGTATGCGCACGCGCGCTAAGGAATAGCTTCTCTTTGCTTTTGAAAGTATGGACCCAATAAGTGCCATGGACCGCCGGGGGGGGGGGGGGGGGGGAGGGGGCGTGGTCCACATTTTTCGAGCATTTGTTTAACAAGGAGACCCATATGTGCTATCGTACCTTCTTCGTCAGCCAGGGATTTGGGACACTCATCAGTATTTCGTCTTATTCTATGAGGCATGTGTTGATTAAGGCTCTATTGCAACAATTCCATGTAAAGATAGGTACCTTTCACCTGAGATGCAGGGATAATGTTATCCTTCTCCTTGATTGGTGTAGGCACAAGCACTCGCAACGGGCTGTCTTCGAGGTTTCCCCCAAAGATCCGTGGGAAGTATGCCTTGGCCTAGGGTGGACCATGGTGGAAGGTGTAAATGGAGTCGCCACCTAGATTAGGTCTAGGAACCATAAATATAATGCCCTTTGTGGAATGACTAATATTTACCAAAGCATGTGTCTGGAGTTTAGGTATGGGTTTGGGAAGGTGTTAGGCACCCAACCCCACCCGACTTGAAGGTCGACCTCCACTTATTGTATTCCAAGTCTTAATCTCATGAAAGGGTTTTTTAATATGTTATTCTAACTCACACATACTCTAACATGCATCTACACAAAGCAACATGATATATCATCATAAAGCATACACGAGCAACGACATCATAACTCAACATTCAAATGCATGTTCATGTGATTTATGCATGACTTAACTTACTTACCTTAATGCATCACAGCACCTATACATCAATCCATGTTCATATCCATATGCATGTTCATGATATTCAAACAAACAAAATCCTAATAAAACATAAAAGACAACATAAAAATAAAAACAAAAAACATGAAGATAGATACTTAAGAATACGAAGAAGAAGCTTAAACAGAGGCTAAACAGGTGAAAGAAAGCAAAACAAAAAAAGGAATGGATTAGGGTTTTTGGACACAAGTGCTTATGCACATATATAGGGCATGTGTGCGTAGCCCAAATTTATGTGCACGTATACACACCTGAAAACACAAACCCAACAACTAGAAAAGAAAAACCAAAGAAAGACAGAAACCTAACAAACTAGCATGCTTCCAACATAAACACGAAGTAAACCTAAACTAAACAAACATATTTAAAGGTATGAAAAACATAAAAACAAACAAACAATAAGATAAAAGGTGAAAAGCCAACGTTAGAGCCTTTACCCCAACACAAGAACTCTCTAGAGCTTGATTTGACCGTTCTCCTCAATCAATCTAATCAACAAAACCAGTAGGTTAGTAAGCTTTAGAACTCAAAGGCGAGGTCGAAAAATAGGTCCCAACCAGGTAAAATTTGAATTGAGAATGTTTTGTGGAAAACTCCCTCTTTGATTCACTATTTTCTAGAGAATAACGTTTATATTTGCCTCCCTTGGAAAGTGCCTTTTATGGCTTTATATAGTGGTAAAATAGGGTGTGGGGTGGTTCCTAGATGATGTGGGATTCTTTCCACACTATTTTTAATGCAAAAAGCTTTCCTTTCAAAAAATTCTGGAACCCTAGCTGTTTACGCATACTTGGGGTATGTGTACGCATACACTAAGCATGCGTACATATGGCTTAAGTGTGCATGCACATATGCATGTATGCATATGCACACTTAGGGTTTCTAGCAGCCTTTCTTTTCCAAAAATAGATTTACTCTTCCAAAAATAATTTTATATTTTCCATAAGCATTTCCTCAAGTCAATTTTCACGAGATTGGGCAATAACCTTTGGCCTCAGAGTATTGCCATCATTAGGGAAAGAGGACCTAAGTTGTAAGGGGTACACAATAAGGTTTCTATAGTTGCCCCAATTTTGATTTGTGAGCTTCGCTTATGGAATCAAAAGAAAAAGAGACAAGACATTTTTTTTTCTATGTATGGCTCAGGCCCAACCTGCGCACATGACAAACAACACAGATACATGGGGCGAGGTGCAACTCCATAGAGTTGCGTGGGATTCGTATAACTGAAATCCCACAGGTGTTACTCGAGAAACAAGCAATGACAAGCTCACTATCCAAAACCTAGTTTGCCAATTGCAAGCAAAAGGTAAGTGACTCACTATCCTAGAGTCACTAAAAAAGAAAAACAAACATGGCCAACAGCCTCAACCATCAACCAAAAAATTAAGGCACTTTTACGAGCTAAAGGATACATATATGTGGTTTCCATTTGGGGCTTTTGGCTTAAACTTCTCCGAGTGGCTCTTGCCTCTGGGTGATTCTATCTCTATCTCAAATTCTTCATTTCTTAAAATGGCTCTTGCCTCTATCCTAATCTCTTCTATTCTTGTGCCTCGATTCTGGTGTACATGTTCAATTCCAAGAAGGATGTGTACTTAACTCTCATTCTTATTTTTTGATTTATCCTAGAGATCTATGCCTGCATATTCAATTCCCGAAGGATATGTGCACAAATATGGTAGTGGCTATGATCTTCAATGAAAAACTTACTTGAGTAGCTCTTTAAACCTGCATGGGGTTTTCTTGTTTTTCTTCAGTTTCTAGACTCACAAGGGAGTTTTTCTAGGTATCTTTTAACTTACAAGGAAGCCTTTAATGATTTGTGATTCACTAGGGAAATTTTTCTTCTTATGACTCACTAGGGAGTTGTGTTGGAAATTCTAACTCACGAGGGAGTTTTCTTGGTGATCTTGACTCACAAGGGAGTTTTCTCAAATTGTCATGCCTTTCAACCCGCTGAAGGGTATTTTTGTCATTTCAAGGCATCTTGGTAATTTCTAATTTTTCACGATCCATTTAGGATGATTTTGAATTTTTTTCCTATTTCTTGTCTTCTAGGAGTCCACTAGCATGTTTAAAAAGAAAGGAAAAAAAAATTTCTTTTGCTAAACTACACGTAGTTTAGTAGGGACCTATACTACATGTAGTTTAGTCATCAGATGCACTTCCTACCTCTTCATTTTCTCAACGGTTACCAACCGTTTATTTTTTTTTTCTCTCTTATATTCTCTTCATCTTTCTCATCTCTTCACATTCTCCCTAACTCTCCAACCACCTCTCTCTCCCTACAAAAGCCTTTGCCTTCCTCTTATTCTTCATCCTTGCACAAATTGAAATCTTTTTCTCTCTCAAACTCTCTCATCTTCTTCAATGGCACCTAAGGCCAAGAAAGCTTCTTACTTGATCACTAATGATGTCTTCAACCTCACCCATTGGATTGGAGCCACAAGGCTAACCAAGTCTCCTTCATTGCTCTATAGAACAAGAGATCATCTATCGGACAATGCACAGGCCAGAATGGTGAGTTTTTCAAACTTTTCTCATTTTCAAGTTTTGCTTTGATCTTTTGCTTTAATCCATTTCTAGACTTGTAAATTCTTGGGTTTTGTTGTGGGGTGGTTTTAGATAAAAACCTGATGTCCTAGGAGGGGTAGGAACATGTTTAGAATGAATTTGGATCCAAGGTAGGCTGAAAATGGCGAAGAACACTAAAACATTCATAGGGGTTAGATAGTATCTTTGAGGTGGCTAAGTCTTTTCCACAATTTCGAGGATGCTCGGGAGGCAAATTGGGGACATGCTTGCCTCAGCTATCTTTACTCAGTCATGGACACATTGAGCTGGGTACTCTGTGCTAGTTAGCGGGGCCATGGAAGCTCCTTGAGGTCAGATTTTTTCCTTTGTAGTCTTACAAACTATACTTCATACTTTTGAAAATTGTTCTTACTTTCTTGTATCTAAGATGTCATCTAGACTTACGAATTGCATTTCATGCCCTTGCAGACTCTTCTTACGTTTCTTATAAACTATCATCTTGCAAATGGTAACTATGTGCTCTTTTCTTACAAATTGTCAACATACAAACTGTATTTGTGTGTTCTCTTCTTGCAAACTATAATCTTGCAAACTGTATCTATGTGCTCTTTTCTTGTAAATTATCATCTTGCAAACTGTATATGTGTTCTTTTCTTTTCTTTGCAGCATTGGGCATTGTCCTATGGTCATATCTCCCATGGCACGGACGTGAACTTGAAGGTCCTCATTTTAGTGCGAGCTCATCTCAACAGTCTCACCTCTGACTTGGTGAGTGAAATTCCCTTCTTTAAGTTGTTATATATCTTAATGGTTTCTTTCTAACCAAACATGTCTTACAAATCATTTGGGGACCTTGGGTAGGCGTTCCTCCTATTGCTGACCCAAATCTAGAGACAGCTGCTATCGTCTCTTCTATGACCTCTCAGCTTTTTGAGGGTGCTGGCCTGAGGGCCTTATACCTTGCTAAGTGGATCTCTTGCCAACTAGTGGGTGATGACACACCTCAGGTGCTGATGGATCCTCCTACATTCATACTTTCCCCACTCTCTATGCTCGATGCTGAGTACCTGTTATGGAAGGGAGGCATTGCCTATACTAAGCATCTCTAGGGTGACCAGGGCTATGATGGGTTTAGTGAGGATCGTTTCATGACTCATTTTCCCATTAGGATATGTATTCTCTCTTCTCCATCTTCCCTTCTCTTTTTCTTGTATCTCATGTATGTGGTAACACTCGGATGTGATGAATGTTTTAGGGTGAAGCCGGTCCAACTGCTGGTGGCCCTCTTAATCCTCTTCATCTGCCTTAGTCAGTCTATGCCAATGGTATGGATGGAGTTGCTCGGGAGCGCCCTGTGGAGTGTAACCCTAATGTCATGGGTTATCCCTTCTCTGAGGGAACACGAGCTATGAGTCTTCTTATCTCTATTCCTTGCCTTTTCTCCTTTGCATTCCTTTAAACTTGTCCTAACATTGTCTCTTTTCCAAAATACCAGCCTACTGTAGCGGAGCATGAGGAGCTGGTTCTACTTCCTAGGAACCTTAAGTTGGAGCTAACAAAGTACTCTAAGCAGATCTATGGCCCTGGTGGGTATGCCCAAGGTCCAGGTGATGATGATGATGATGATTCAAAGGCGACCCCGAGGACTCAGCTAAGGAAAAGGAATTACTAGAGATGATCCCTATAGATAAACACATACATATAAAGACAGACAAACACATTTCCAACTTACTTCTTTTTTATTTTTTAGAGTATTGGTGTAGGAATCACACTTCAAATAGAAAAAGGAATCTGAAAACCCTAGTGGCCATGTGCATGCATACACGCATATGCATACACATGCTTTGATCGTGCCTACACATACAAGACCATGCACATGCATGCATGCAAGTAGAAAACCCTAGGCGACTTTTTTTTTTTCACTATAAAACAGTTGTGAGAGGCTTTCAAACCTTCACAAAATGTGTTTCAAGCATAGGAACCATTCTACAAGGTCCCTAATGGCTAAATTCAATTATTTGGAGGTTTCTAAGTGGATTAACAAGCTTAATCTCAACTTCAAGGATGATCTCATCCCTCTTAGTCTTTCTTGTACTTCTTTCTTTCATCAAATCAAAGTGGATGAACCTCTTCTGCATGTTGCCACAGAGTTTTAGGTTCCTATCAGCCATGTTTTTCAATCAGCCATGTTTTTCAATTCAATGGTGTGGAATTGTGTTCCACTCTTGAGGAATTTGGCATAATCATAGGTGAGTATAACTTTAGTGCTATCATTATTGCTACTCTTGAGGACGATCTTTCTGAGCTAGCTTATCGACTTTTGGGGATTCATCTATCTATAAAAGAGATGGTGCAAGTCCAACAAGTTAAATGTCTCCACGGTCTTCAAGTACTTTTCTAAGAAAGATATTCCATTGGCTGGGGTGGGGTGTTCTCATCATTTGAACGCCTTTTGCCTATGCATCCTTGCAAGGTTTTTCTTAGTGCATGAGACACCTTGTGTGGATCCCAGAATTCTTCATGCAGTACAACATTAAAGGAGTGTGAGTCCAATAGCCAATATCTTGGCTGAAACCCTTAATTTTTTGGATGCCGTTAATAGGGAGGAAGCAACATTCTTTGTGGGGAGTCCTCTTCTCCTTCAGGTATGATCACTAATTTTTGCCTAGGTTTCCTCAACCTAGCAGGATTCCTCTAAAGTTTGCATGGATTGCCTTTCAATTTTCAACCCATCAAGAATCCTTATATCGTCTTTAAATATTTTTCTCTCTTACTTTTATTTTCTTTTTCGTTATCTCTCCTTCTTCCACTTAACACTCATGCTTTCTTTTTCTCCCCCTCAGATATGGTTATATGAAAAGCTCAAATTGATTCATCCTCCACTTGTCCCATTCAATCGGTATCAAGTAAAGCATTATCATGATCGCAAGCCCAAGGAGAAGGAGATGGATCCTACCAAGCTTACTAAGCTCTTGAAGCATCTTACTTCCACAAACATCAAATGGGAAATAGAATGGTGGCCCATTGAGGCCATGATTTGCTATGGTTTCAAGGAAAACTGTGTGCCTTTAGTTAGGCTTCATCATTGCACTTATTATCCTACATGTCACATTGCACGGCAATTTGGTGACCGTCAAAGGGTACCTTGTGATAATGGTTCTTACCATATCTTAGCATTTACTTAGAGTGTCTTGGGTAGAATAAAGGAGAATTGGCCTCGGAGGGAAATGAATAAGGACATCCATTTTCCTCAGTTTCTCAGTCCAACTTTAGGATACAAGAATTGGCTATCCATAGATATGAGATCAGTCCATAGGGAAGAAAATGATCACAAGAAGTCCAACAAAAGTAAGAGGACTGAGTGACTACCTTGATATGCCCTAAATTTTAGTTTTTAGCACTTTATGATTCCATTTCTTTTCATTTGAATTTAATAAAGTATTGGAATGTTCCAAATCCCTTATGAAACAAATGTCATCGCTAAATTTGAGCAATAAGAGAATCAACCATTTTATTATCTTTGCTTATTGTCTTCGTTATTTTTTTTTCTTTTTTCTGTGCCATGTAATTTTTGCCCATGACATCCTTTCGGGAATTTTTACCATGCTCATGGTCATTTCCCCTAATTTTTGCCTACCCTAAACCTTAAAACCCTAAAACCTTAAACCCTAAACCCTAAGCCCTAAACCTTAAACTCTAAACCCTAAAACTCCAAACCTCAAACCCTAAATCCCAAACCCTAAAACCTAAGCCCTCATTGGCGTTTGGGCAAATTGGTTTTATTTTTGTGAATAATGTCCTTTCAAGATAACATTTCTCTTAATCACAATCCCTTGTTTAAAGCATGGATAATGTTCTCTCCATTCTGTTTATAGTGGTCATAAATAGGATCCTTAATAATCATGTTGGGAACCAAGTTTGTCTTGACTAGTAAAGTCGTTTTGCAAGTCTCTTTCCTATGGAGGGCCTACTCTTTGGTCTTGTTATTGTCTAAGTGAAATTTGGGATGGTAGTCCTGTTTAACAAAAATTGTTTTTAAGTAAAATCCATTAAACATAATTTCAGCCATAGGCATTTGGAAATTTGGGTTTTATTAATGTGAGTAATGTCCACTCAAGATAACATATCTCTTAATTACAATCCCTTATTTCAAGGGATGACCCTTTGATTCTGACCATGTTGCCTTTGTACTTTTTTTTCTTTTGTATTTTAGGGGATATGAGTTTTTATTTATTTGTAGCTGTAACTAATAGTGACTTTAGATTGCCTATGTACCCTTGGCGGGGACCAATTCTTGTTTCTTAAGTTGATGTTTTAGATTTAAAATTCCCAAATATGATTTTTCTCGTTTTAAATGATGGACATTTAATTAATCATTGACTTTTTTTGTTTTTTTGGGTGAGATGAATTATTTTAATCCCAAGAATGAGCCAAGGACCCATATTTTTATGAAAATTGAGCAAAAGGCTCTCTTTTGGGAAATTGAATGTCTAAACAAATTTCCCTTCCTTCATTGCTTCTTTGTAGGAATTTTGACTAGTAGTGGCGTTTTGATTGAAGTGCCCAAAATTAATTTAGTGATTGGAAATATCGTTAAAGCAAATTTTTTTTTAAACATTTTTAGAGATTGAGAAATAGAAATTTATCTCAAATAAATTTTATGACTATTTTATTTTGGGAATTAGAAACTCCTATTTTGGCTAAGGAATTTTGAATCTCCATAGAATTAATCTTATTATAATTAAATACTCCATTGAATTAATTTGAAAGAATTAGTTTTCCCTTTTTATTTAAAATAATTCGGGGAGTCAATGATTCCAATGGATCATATTATTTTAAATTGGTGGAGTCAATAACCAAAAATAATTTATAACGATGGGGTCAAGAACTCTATTAATTTGTTTTGATGCGTAAATCGAGGCTGTATAAAATACGATATCGACAAGATGTATATAAAATTATATTAAGATATGAAATAGTATGATTTTATATTTCTCTGTTCAATTGTTGTTATATTTTTTATTTCTTCACATGTATATTTAGTTTTACAAATTGAAAATTATAAACCTTATATCTTAGATGTTTAGCCTTCGAAAGTTCATGCATTTCCTTTTTTCGAAAAAAAGAAATATTCCTTAGAAAAAAGTAATAATAAGAATTTTTCTATTAAAAATATAAAATGTAAAAGCCAAATGTACATGTACACTTAATATATAAAGCCAAAACCCATTTAAATTTTTTCCTTCATCATTTGACCCCTTAATATATGTATATATATATAGAGAGAGAGAGAGAGAGAGAGTGTGTGTGTAGAACCTATAGGTTTGAAATGGGTGATTTTTGAATAGAGGAAGTGCTTTATTTTGTGTATATTTAGCTTTATGTTTTTGATTCAAATGACAAGGGTAGATACAAGCTTGAAGTTCTAAGACATTGCATAATTTTTTTTTTTCTCAATAGCACCTTTTGATCTTGTTTTATCTTGTCAATTTATGTTTTTTATGATTAGGGAGGAGAGAGACATAAAGTGGGAGGAAATATACATATTTACCCCTATTTTTAACAAAGGAGGGTAACGGTAGACAAACGGAACAAATCTCAGGTGGGTAAATCTCAATTACCTCCTCATAGTAGTGTTCACTACATTCCCTTGATTAGAAACACTGAAAGAAAAAACAAAAGCCTAACTCAGAGAGTAGGCACACCTTCTACTAGCCGCTTAAGGTTTCACATGTTCCCTTGAGTTCTAACCTTTTATTTTTATTTCCTTGTTCCAATGTTTTTTCCTTTTGTTTTCTTGATTTGTTTATTTTTTTATATGTTTTGGTAGCCTAGGGTTTAGTAGTTTTCTGTTTTAAAGCATGTTAATTGTTGGATTTATAGTTTTAAGTTCTACTCTATTTTCTGCGTTTCTGTGTTTCTAGGTTAGGGTTCAAGGCGTGTCTGCATGTGCATCCTTTCTGCATACATACGCAGACTCGAAGTATATGTACACATACAACTAGATTGCATACGTAGGCCTATGTATGCACATGCATACTCGTGCCCAGAAACCCTAACTAAGTTTTTTGCTTCTATTTCTTCTTTTCCTTTTATGTCATATGCTTTTGTTTTGACTCCTTTTTATGTTTTTAAGTCTCTGTTTCTCAGTTTGATTATTGTTTGCGTTTAACATGCTAGACTAGGGTTTCTTTTTTATTTCTTGTTTTAATGCCAAGAACATGCATTCATATGTCCATCCAGTGATGCACAGGTGTTGAGATGCAGTAAGGTAAGTGAGGTAAGTCGTGCATTCACATGAACATACATTTGTTTGAGATATGATCTTGATCATGTCTTGATGTATTTGTAAATTTCTTGTCTTGGATATGATGACATGTTGTTGGATCTTAACATGCCTATGTTTCTTTCTTGGATGTGATGTATGTTTGTTTGCTTTCTACCATGTCTATGTTTTACCTTGACCATGATATGATGCCATATAAGATGAAATGTTTTGATAGGTGTAAGGCCAAGATTTAGACCCTCAGTCCACTAGAGATGGATGATGGCCCAATCAGCCCAAAACAATATATTTGTTAGAGAATGGATTTTATAGGTAAGACTTAGCAAACTGTGTATGAGCCACAAGAGAGTGGAATCGAACTAGAAAGATAAGAAAATACAGTTTGAAGGGAGTAATACTCCTCAGTCAAGTCCGAGGATGAAGTGTTCTTATATTCTCTTAAGTTTCTTTAAGTACAAGATGCTCCTTTCCTCTCCTTTTTCTCTCCCAATGATTACATATCTATTTCTCACAAGGATCTTTTCTTTATGTAGTCTGATTTATTTTCAATCCCAGCCTTCCATCTATTGATTGTATTAGTGATCTTCTGGATGCTTGTTCCATCAGAGCCCTTCTAGAACCTTTGTGTGTAGCTGTAAGGCACAATATCACTGTTCGGGCATCATTTCCACATAAATGCACTAGTTCATTAGGTGTAGAACATTTAATGTGGTGTTAGTAGCCCTTTTTATAGATATTTCCTAGTTCATTATGGACTCTTTTATCTGAAACTTATCCTTCCAAGCATGGTTGCCTTTTGCTCTATATTCGTTGGGTGGTCAGGCTCCAGACCCCTGCTTTGCCTTCCAAGGAAGTTTGGCTCCTGGAGAAACATTACTTGTTCGCTATTATCATCCCTTGTCCTTGGCCCACTAACCCACTTGCCATTATTAAGGCTTGGCATCCTCGGGTTCCTTGGCTCATGACCCAATACCCCTGCTCAACGCTCTTATCCCCATAACAACGCCTCGAAACTCTAGTTTTTCTCTCTTTTAAGAAAAATGGGGTTTTGATTTTATGTTATTGAGTTTCCCACATTCATGAAACCTCCCCACGTGTGAACGTCTTTTCACCTGCAATGAGCACATTCCTGATGCTTCGGCATCTAAGTTGCCTCATTAATTACCTCACGCGGCACCTTGTCCCCCACGTTCTATGGTGTGATGAAAATCCTATGGTAAAGGTTTTTCATAGGGACTCGAGTGGGAACTTTCCCACTTATTCTCTCTTCCTATATAAAACATTAAAAGAACCAAAATCCTCCATTTCTGAATCTTCAAACTCTCAAGAAACGGTCCAAGGTGTTCCTTTTCTATACTTTTGTAAGTACCCTTTAGCCCACATACTGATTCTAAGGACCCTTTCTTCCTTGGCCTCTTATTTTTTGCTTCATTCTTTTAACACCCCTTTCTCACTTCCTAGATGGGTAGGTTCGCTAGTTTGGTAGATACCCCTGAGGGTATAGAAAACTTTAAGGCCCAATATAATATACCACCTAGGGTCTCTATTTGGCATTGCCTTCAAGGAGAATGGCATGCTCTAAGGTTAGAGAGAGAAGTGGTGATCCCTATGATCGCCTTCATAGAAGGAGGGATGAGGATCCCTATGGGTAAAGTGACTAGGAATTTCTTGATTGCCTATAGACTTTACCCGACCTAGTGTTCCCCAAACGTATTTAGGGTACTAGGTAGTGTGGACACCCTCAATGAAAAGATGGGCATAAATCTTACCCATCATGATGTTAACTGGGTATATAATTGCTAACTCCTTAAGAATACTGGATACTATCTTAAAACTAGGGTCTTTGAAGTTAGACTCATCTCGTGTTTCCCTAAATCTAACAAGGGCATGGACCAAGATTTTCTGATTATCTCGGGTGAATGGCATGATGGACTTCATTGCCCAACATGAAAGGGGAAACCAGGTGGGGTACGTAGGTTTAGGTTCCCTATTTTAACAATGAACACTTTAACTTCCTATCTTGTTGTTTCTTTTCTTATAACTCAAAAATTTATTCCTAGATGCTTACCAAATCCCTTTCTCCAATTATGATTTTGTTTCCTGAATTTTTTTTTTTTTTTTTAAGAGCCCGACCTCACCAGGATACTCAACTCTGAGATTTTCCTTTATTCTGATGGATAGCTATGGGCCGCCCATGTCATCTTTAGGTACAAGCCGATCTCAACAAGTTTCCAGTTTCCCAAGTACGTCATAAAGGCAAATGACCCTCGGCTTCATCAAATCAACATCGTAGTACTCAACTTCCTCAAGGATCCTCCCCTTGCAGGCACTCAACTAATTGAATTGCCCATTCAACGAGCTTTCGGGGAAGAAGCAACCTCCTTACACCCAACTCTAGAGGAAGAATTGAATAAAGTAATTAAGGTTGTAGACTCCGAAGAGGACTTTGAAGTTTTTGACCGGTCGTCCCCTATCGAATCTTACCGCACTTCCCTCTCCTACTTACCCCCTACTCACGTAAGCAGTAACCAAGAGCCCTCTGACATTCCTGAAGCTATGGTGCTTTAGACAAAAAAGAACACCAGCCTTCTACAACTTTTGGAATCACATGCCGGAGGGTTTACCCTTAAGGTGGCCATTCAAACTCGACCTCCAACTCCCCTCCCTACCCATAATTCCCCTTCTGAACCGGTAGATAAGAAGAGGAAGCGAGACAAAAAGGGTAAGGAGGTGTCCAAAGAGGGCGAAGTGGTGCCTATCAAAGAGCTCAAACCCCAAAAAAGGGGCAAAAATCACCAAAGGGGTGCAAAGGAAAACCTCGGCCGAAGGTGTGGTCGTGGAGAGGGTGTTTGAGCGTCGCCCTAAGGTTCTGATCTAGAACCCCCCACTCGAATTAGATGGTGCCCTACTCCTTCCAAACTCCTCTATTAGGGACTTTCAAAAAGAAAAAGCTGGCTACGTGGCTAATGCACTAGAACAGCCCCTGTTCCTACCTCATGACATGGCCAACCTGAGGACTCTAAAAATGCACGACGTGTTTTTAACCTTAAAGAGAGACCTGGCCATGGTAAGCCTTTGAACCTCTTACTTGTATTGAATATACACATTTCTCTTCCACTTGAAGGATTCATCTTGGTGTTTTCTTTTCAGGCAATCCAAACAAAAAACGTTGCAGAGGAATGGGTATATGATGCCCATAAACAATGGAAGGATGAGGAGGCACAGCATATAGCTGCTATCCAAACTCTTGCCATGGCAGAAAAAAGGATTAAAGACCTCAACACCAAGTTGGCTGAGGTAGACAGAGAGAGGAAGAGTGGTAAAGCTACACTAGTTGGCGTTAAGAAGCAAGCCGAGGACCAATGTCAGCAACTAAATAAAACCAAGTATTAGCTTGCCATTACTAAGGAGCAAATAGAGCCTTGGAAAAAATAATTGGAGAAGGTTGAGGAGGCTATAGCTCAGGCCGAGCAAAATGGTTACGACATCGGGGTAAAAGGGATTAAAGAAACCCTAAGAGCCCAAGTTACTAGAGTTTGCTGAGGTTACTGCCTCCAGGTATGGACCAAGGCATTAAACCTATTTGGGGTGGGCGTTTCTTCAAAGTTAAGGAAAATAGAAAATGTCTTCTACCCCCCAGCCCTGCGCATAGTAGCTCCATCTAGCTCCCGAGCAGACACTGCTTCTAAAGCGTCTAAGTCTGGCCAGCCCATCCATGTTGGTACCCTTCTAGCCACTTCAGAGACCTCTAAAGCCTAATGGTGCAAGCCTAAAGGGTAAGGAGAAGGAGACGACCAAAGAGAAAGTGCATAAGCAAGCTAGACCTCTACCTAAACCTAAAGAAACTTCCAAGGAAAAAGAGGCAGCTCAAAGCAAACCACTTGAACCTTCTATCCAATAAGTTGCTAAAACCAACCCCCCTTCATCCATTACCAGTTAGGGCATTACCCTTATAATATGTACCTTTTATTTATTTATTTAGTTATTTATTAAACATTTATTTCCTTTGCCTTACCAAGGCACCATTTAATGAAAAGTGTCAGTTTTCTTTATATTCTCATTGCTTATATACGACTTGTAATACTTTCTGTCTATTATTAACTATGGCCAAATTTTTTAACTATGAACTGAACTTATGGGCTTTACCAATTAAAAATAAGCATAACATTGCTCCCAACATTGACATATACCTATGCAATTAATAATCTAACAACTTAACACACAGATAGAATTAGTGTACCTTAGATGTTCAATTCAAGAGGCCATGTATGATCAAGGCTCCATTCATCATTTCGAACAAATAAGAGGCATTGGTTTGCCCAAAGCATATGGTCCAAGAAACCAAACATGGCCAGGGCTTTGTTCAACACTTAAGCATATACAAAGCATTAATTTACCCGAGGCATATGGTCCGAGGAACCAAGCATAACCAAGGTTTTGTTTAACACTTAGATAAATAAAAAGCTTTAATTTACCCAAGGTATATGGTCCGAGGAACCAGGCATCATCGAGGTTCTGTTTAACACTTAGATAAATAAGAAGCATTAATTTACCCAATGTATGTGATCTGAGGAACCAGACATGATCGAGGTTCTGTTTAACACTTAACTAAATAAAAAGCATTAATTTACCCAAGGTATGTGGTCTGAGGAACCAGGTATGACCGAGGTTCTGTTTAACACCTAGATAAATAAGAAGCATTAATTCACCCAAGGTATGTGGTCTGAGGAACCAGGCATGACCGATGTTTTGTTTAATACTTAGCTAAATAAGAAGCATTAATTCACCCAAGTTATGTGGTCCGAGGAACCAGGCATAACCGAGGTTCTGTTTAACACTTAACTAAATAAGAAGCATTAATTTACCCAAGGTATGTAGTTTTAGGAACCAGGCATGATCGAGGTTCTGTTTAACAATTAGATAAATAAGATTAGAGCACGTAATGGTAGAAACAAAAGATGACAAGATTGCCTTTTATTAATAATAGTATCTTCACAGATTATTTACATTCCATGGACATGGTACAACATTTTCATCTAAATCTTCCAAAAAAAAGCTCATATCCTAGCTACCAAAGTGATGCTGTACGGCCTTTCCCAATTAGGTCCTAGTTTTCCCCAAGATGGGTTCTTTGCAGTCCCTACTACTTTTCTTAACACCAAATCAGCTGGTGCCAGTGGTCTAGCCTTCACACATGTATCATACCCCTGCTTAAGCTTCTACTGATAATGTGCCAGCTGTATCATGGCTGCTTCTCTTCGTTCATCAATCAAATCCAAACTCCTTTCTAATAATTGATCATTATTATCTGGGGTAAACAAGCTTGAACTTAACGTTGGAAATCTAGTCTCTAGAGGGATCATAGCCTCAGACCCATATGTCATAGAAAAAGGCACCCCAGTTGACTAATGAGGAGTTGTTCGATATGTCTAAAGAACATGTGGTAACTCTTCAACCCATCTACCCTTCACTTTATCTAACCTCTTCTTAAGCCCACTGACTATGACTTTGTTAACTGCTTAAACCTGTCCATTCCCTTGTGGATAGGCCGGAGTTGAATATCTGTTCCTAATGCCCAGCTCATAGTAATATCTCCTAAAGGTCTTGCTGTCAAACTGAAGCCCATTGTCCAATATGAGGGTATGAGGAATCCTAAATCGGGTTACAATATTCTTCTAAACAAACTTCTTTGCATTAATATCCCTAATGTTGGACAACGGTTCAGCCTCGACCTACTTTGTGAAGTAATCAGTTCTAACCAGAAGCCATCTTTGGTTTCCCACAGCTCTGGGGAATGGCCCTACAATATCCAGGCCCCACTGAGCAAATAGCCATGGACTAGACAAAGGATTGAGTATGCCCCAGAATGATGAATGTTCGGAGCAAATCTCTGGCATTGATCACATTTTTTAACATACTGGGCTACCAGTAACCTTGAGTGAGAGCTCTGTGTGAAAATGATCTACCCCTGTATTACTTTCACATATCCCTTCATGCAATTCCTTCAAAAGTGGCTCCACTGCCTTAAGATGGACACAAAGCAAGTATGGCCTTGAAAAAGAGCATTTATACAACTTTTGTTTTTCGGATAACCAGAAACAAGGAGCTTTCCTCCATATCTTTTCTGCCTCCCCACTCTTGAGAGGTAACATGCCTTCTTTTAAAAATAAAACTATGGAATCCATCTAGCTAGGCCTAACCCTGATCTGGAATACTTGGACCTTCATCGCCTTTTTCTCGATAGGCCCATTCAGATCTTCAACAAGGATGACTCGAGGAAGGTCTTGTCCAAAAGAAGTTGCCAAAGTCACCAACGAGTTTGCATGCGCGTTTCTACTCCTCGGGACCTGTTGTATAGAGAAAAACTCAAAGCTTGATTGTAACCTCCAAGCTTTATTCAGATAGCCCTAGATTCTTAGATCCCTGGCTTCCAACTCTCCCCTTATTCACTCGACGACTAGCCTTGAGTCTAAGAAAATCTCAACAGCCTTTCCTCCCATTTTCTTGACCATAGCTACCCTAACCAACAAGGCTTCATACTCTATCTCATTATTTGTAGCCAAGAAGCCCAACCTCAAGGATTTCTCAATGGTGATTCCATCTAGAAAAAATATCACCACTCCAATCCTAGATCCCTTTTGATTTGCTACACCATTAATATATAACTTCCTGGGTGAAGGCCTATGAAAAGAAATTGTTGAAACTTGTTTTCCTCGACCTCAACTTCTATTAGAGACTCAGCAAATTCTACCACCCAATCTGCAAGAACTTTCCCTTTTACTATGGTACAAAGCATGTACTTTATATCGAATGCTCCCAAAATTGTCCCCTACTTGGCAATCCTTCAAGTATAATCAGACTGTTGAAGCAACAACTACAAAGGAAGTTGAGTTAGAACTACAACTGTATGTGCTTAGAAATAATGGGGGAGCTTCCACGTAGCATGAACTACAGCCAAAATGGCTTTCTTCAAGGGCAAGTAATGAACCTCGGCTTCTTGCAGCGACTTGCTCACATAATAGACTGGCCACTGTACCTCATTTTCTACCCCCACAAAAACCAAGCTGACTGTATGAAAGGCCATGGCAATGTAGGTGAAAAGGACTTCTTCCTTTTTGGTTCTAGACATAATGGGTGACCGAGAAAGGTAATCCTTCAATTGCTGGAAGGCAAGGACATGCTCTTCATTCCATTTGAACCCTTTCTACTTGTGCAAGAGCTGGAAAAATGGTCTACATCTATTTGTCGATCAAGAGATAAATCTATTCAAAGCTACAATTATTCTAGTTAACTTTTGCACCTCCTTAGGGTTCCGAGGAGGTTGTAAATCATTGATCGCTTTAATCTAATCAGGATTAACTTCAATTCCATGATGGGTTACCATGTAGCCTAAAAACTTTTCGGAACTAACACTAAAAGAACATTTGGATGCATTGAGATGCAATTTATGTCTCCTCAACACCTCAAATATACTTCCAAGATCACTTAAATGCTCAGCCACCACCTTACTCTTCACAACCATTTCATTAACGTAAACTTCGATATTTTTGCCAAGCTAGGATTCAAACATTCTAGTCATCATCCGCTGGTAGGTAGACCCAACATTCTTCAATTCAAAAGGCATTACTCGATAATGGTAATTCCTAATGGGTATCACAAAAGCTGTCTTTTCCTGGTCAACCAGGGCTAATGGTATCTGATGATAACCTTAGCAGGCATCTAGAAAACTCATCCAAGGATGACCAACCATAGCATCCACCAATTGGTCTATCCAAGGAATTGGGAAAGGATCCTTAGGGCAAGCTTTATTCAAGTCAGTAAAATTTACGCACACTCTCCACTTCCCTAACTTCTTCTTCACCACAACTGTATTGGCCAACCATTCTGGGTAAAAGACCTCCTTAATTGCCTTTGCATGCTTAAGCTTCGTCACTTTTTCCTTGACAGCCTCGGTATGTTCTTTAGAAGAGCGCCTAGGTGGTTGCTTTTTCGGTACAACGGTCAAGTTGACATTTAGGTGATGACAAATGAAATTCGGATCCACTTCGGGTGATTCATAGGCACTCCAAGCAAATACATCCACATTTCTTCTAAGGAAAGTTAGTAATTCCTCTTTCTCCTGAAGAGGCAATTGGACTCCAACTTGGAAGTACCTCTTTACATCAGCATCAATGATAACCCTCTCTAGGTTTATACACCTCGTCCCTTCATTTACAACATCCGATGATACTTCGACCTCCATTAATTGCTACAAAGCCTTCCTGGGGATGTCCAAGGGTTCTCCCTCAGACTGATGTCTGATAGCAGCTACCAAGCATTACCTTGTCATGGCTTGGCTTCCAATCAACTCTTCAACATGGTCCCCAAAGGGATACTTCACTTTTAAATTCAAAGTTGAGGAAACAACTCCCACAGTATAAAGCCACGAACTTACTAAGATGGCAGTATATGGCGCATAAGTATCCACCACAATGAAGTCCACATCCACCACCTTTGACCCCGCTTAAAGAGGCAGCCCGATCAGTCCCTTTGGGATAACGGTATTCCCATCAAACCCCACTAGAGGGGAGTCATAGCTAACTAGATTCTCGGGTTTCAGATTAAGTCCCTTGTACATGTCGAGATACATAATCTCTATACCATTACCCCGATCAACCAAGACCCTCCTTACATCATACCCTCCTACACAAAGAGTGACCACTAAGGCGTCATCATGTGGCTGAACTATTCCTACCTTATCATCATTAGGAAAACTCAAAGCTAGTCGGGCTTGGGTTCTCCCTCGTTTAAACTCAGGGACCGCGTCCTTGGCACATTGTTAGGCTATGGACATTACCCTAGGTTAACATGCTTCAATCCGACTCGAGACTGCTAAAATAACACTGGTGGTTCCTAAGGGCAGCTTCAAGGAAGATTCCCTTCTATACGTTATCCTAGTCTGATTCCTCTGTCAAGGAGGCTAGTGCAAAAATTGTCCCAATTTCCCAACCTTGACCAGCTACTCAAGATAATCACGCAAAGTCTTGTAATTCTCTGTAGTGTGTCCTTGGTCTTAGTGATATTGACAATAAAGACCTTGATTCTGCCTCATGGGGTCACACCTTATTTTGTTTGGCCACTTGAAGTATGGTTCAACCTTTATCTTCTCAAGAATTTGATGCATAGGCTCTTTGAATACTGTGTTAACCACCTAGGCTACAAGGAGCCCAATATGTCTAGAAAAACCTCTCCGAGGATGAAGTGTTCTTATATTCTCTTAAGTTTCTTTAAGTAAAAGATGCTTTCTTCCTCTTCTTTTTCTCTCCCAATGATTACATATCTATTTCTCACAAGGGTCTTTTCTTTATACAGTCTTATTCATTTTCAATCCCAGCCTTCCATCTGTTGATTGTATAAGTAATCTTCTAGATGTTGGTCCCATTAGAGGTCCTGGAACCTTTGTGTGTAACTATAGGACTCAATATCACTGTTCAAGCATCATTTCTACATAAATGAGGCCAGTTGGTTAGGTGCAGAACATTTAATATGATGGTAGCAGCCTTCTTCTAAGATATTTTCTAGTTCACTATGGACTTTTTTTATCTAAAACTTATCCTTCTAAGCATGGTTGCCTTTTGCCCTGTATTCGTTGAATGGTTGGGCTCCAGGCCCCCGCTTCGTTTTCCGAGGAAGTTTGGCTCCTCTGGAAGCATTACTTGTTCATTGTTATTATCCCTTGTCCTCGACTCACTAACCCACTTGCCCTTATTACAGCTTGGTTGTCCTCAGGTTCCTTTGCATCCTCGAGCATTGCCCATGACCCAATACCCCTACTCAGAGCTCTTATCCCCATAATAGGAATATGCCAGGGTTGTGATGGTCTGATATGCATGATAGATGTATGTTAGGGTTTTGGGATAAAAATGTCATATTGATTGCTAGATGAATGTTAGTGTGTGTGTGTGTGAGTCTAAAATAACAATTTTGAACATGTCTTTAATAAGATTAAGATATAAGACACAATGAGTGAAAGTCGACCCATGGGTCGGGCAGTTTTGGGTGCCTAATACCATCCCAAAATCATACCTAAACACTGAACCCATACTCTGGTAGTAAGATTAGTCCTTCCACGTAAGGGCACTATATTCATGATTCTTAAACCATAAAACTAGGCGAGGACTCCTTGTTTCTCTACGCCGGTCGACTCGACCGATGTGTACTCCCTAAACCACGCAATGCACCCATAATTTAGGGGTAATTATGAACTCTTTTCAAGATGGGGAATTTTCTCTTTCTTCTTTTGACCATTCATTTGATTATTGATGCTAAAATTTTTGTAGAAGCCTATAATTTTATTAGTTTATCTCAATGTATGTTGCTAAGACAATTTTGCTGCTCATAACCTTACTAGGCATACTAATCATGTCACATATCTTTCGGTGCGGATGAAGGATGTTTCTTTGAACCTCAATGTTGTAATTCAAGCCAGTTTCTCTTTTCTCCAATGGACTGACAACGTTTCTCTCAAAAGAAAAATAAAATTCCAAATAAATAGGTTAATACATTTTCTTCACAAAAAATATAAGTCAGATAAAATAATAAGGTTTTTATTAAAAGTTAAGAGCATTCACATCTAGGAAGGGGGAAAAAAAACCTATTTTACATCTTAAAATATTACCTTATCTATTTTACCAACCCATTTATCAATACACCCAACATCTTAGTTCTTATTTTTACACATAAACCAATAAAGTAATATAAACTAGAAAAATAAATAGTATAAAAACACTAGCCACCACCAAACCACCCACTACCACCATTGAACCACAAACCCACCACTAAACCAATACCCACAACCGACCCAACACCCATAACCAAACCAACACCCACCACCAAACCAACACCCAACATCAAAGCAAAACCAACCACTGAAAAACTCCATCCTCTCCAAAAAAAAGTCCAGAAGTCAAGGTTAATGTCAAAGTCTCCTTATCCAAAAACTTCATCCTCTCCAAACAAAAACAAACCAAGCTCCCCCCACTCTCTTTATAACCCCAAAAACCCACAAACATGTCTCCTACCCAATCTCTCTTTGTCATCCTCACTATCATTTCTTTTCTTCTCATCTTAACCTTAACCAACTCAACCGACTCGGACCGAGTCTCGAAGATCTAATCCCTCTAATCCCAATCCAAATCCAGCATAATCTACCTCAACGACCACTCCGTCTCTCATTACCTTACCTCCATAAAACCCCTTGACCAAATTACCTTATCATCTTCTTTGACGCCACTCAGCTCCATGACAAGTCAGAGTTATAGCCCAAAACCCTTCACTTTGAATTCTCTCTTCTCGCCCAATCCTTCATCTCCAACAACCCTAACCCTAATCTCTTCTTCTACGACATCGAGTTCAAAGAACCTCAGCAAAGCTTTGCTCTTTTTAGCATCAATGCCCTCCCTCACATTCACCTCATCACTCCTCACCAGTCCTCAAAGGAATCAGATCAGATGGACTAGGGCGATTTCTCGTAGTTCACTGAGTCAATGTCCGATTTTTTCCAATCCAAAATCAAACTCACCGTCGGTCCGATTCACCGACCTCCATTCTTTTCCACAAAGCAATTGGCTTTCATCATAAGCCATCTGCCACCCACCATCCACCACAAACCCATCGGAATAGATCACAACCACTGGACCTAAATCCATTCCAAAATCGCAGAGCCAAGACCATTGGAACAAATTTGCCTAATCCAAATCCAAAATCGTTGACCCAAACAACAAATAACCACCACCACAATCACTGATGGCCTCCGTGGTGGCAAGGTCTATAAGAGAGAGATGGCCTCCGTGATGGCAAGGTCTATAAGAGAGAAAAGGACTAAAGAGAGATGTCTTTCGTGGTGGTTATGTCTAATAGAGAGAGAGAGAGAGAGAGAGAGAGAGAGAGAGAGAGAGAGAGAGAGAGATGAGAAATGGAAGGAAGTGTGAGAGGTGAGACAGTGTTTCAGAAAAGAAAAAAGGGAAAAGAGATGTGACAAAAGAGAGAAGAGAGAGACAATATTTGAGAATAAATTTTTTTTACAACCTAGCGTAGTAAGAGCATTTGCACCCAATCTTCTAAATGGTATATGTTGGTATAATTTAGCATCAAAGTACAAAAAAGCACCATTACCTAGTCTTCCAATTCTAAAAAAATTTACAATCTTGCTACTGTGCCATCTTACATGTATGACGGTACTGTAGCTCACTTTTATAATTTATAATATATTTTACTCCCTCTGCTACAGTATGGTATAAATTTATACTTTCTCTCTCTTTCTTTCATTTCTCTCCGTCTTCCATCTCTTTTCTCTCCCTTGTTCTTGTTTTGCCCTCTCTACTCCTCAAATCAAAAACTACATTTTCTCAAACCTAAAACCCCGTGTGGTGGTGGTTGCAGCAGAGGTAGGTGTTGCATAGAAGTTTCATTGATGTGGTGGTGGTGGCAGCATGGATTATGTGGCGGTGTGGGTCTACGTCGATGGTGTTGGGGTGGTCTGCCTCTCTTCTTTATTGCTATCTCTCTCTAGTTGCCGCCGTGGGTGGGTTTGTTGTCATAGGTCAGTTTTGGTCATAGGTTGGTGGATTTTAATATTGGGTTAGCTGTCATGGGTAATGGGTTTGCTGATCGACATGGTGGAATGGTGAGGTGGAGATCGGCGTGGTGGCTTTCAAGATCGGCGATGATGGGTTTCTAGATTTGCGAGATAGGTGGTGGTGGGTTTTTGGCTTTCGGCATTGTGGTTGTTGTCAGTGAGATCGACAGTTTTTTTTGTTTTTTTTTTCATGGTGATTATGTGGTGGCTGTTTCTTGTGGATGTGGTTGTTGTTGGTGGTTTTTGGGGGCTTCTTTATGTGTGTGTGTGTGTGTGTGTTTTTTTTTTTTTTCCTCTGTGGTGGCTATTTCTTGTGGTTGTGGCTATGGTTGGTGGTGGGTTTGGTGGTCTAAGTTTTGGGTTTGGTTGAATTGGTGGTGGGTATGCTGGTCTGAGTGGTGGGTTTGCTCGAATGTGAGTGATAGTGGTGGTGGCTGGGTTTTTAAAAATATTTTTTTATGGTGTATTTTAGACACAGAAATGAAAAGGAAAAGAGACAGAGAGAATTGATTGAGAGAGAGAGAGAGAGAGAGAGAGAGAGGTTATGAAATTAATATTTTATTGAATAGATGATATTAATAAGAAATGAAATGTTGAGTCTATTGTAAAATAGAATAGTATAATAAATAAAATAACTTTTGAAATAGTAAAATGAGATAATTTGTAGAAATTAGATGTGAATGATCAAAGTTCTTATGAATAAGAAGAACTCACTCTAACTAGGTTGTAAAAAATTTTGAATTTACACCCTCGAGTAAAGCATGTTTTTGGTTCGTGGGGTGTAGAATAGCAACTTGGAGATTTTACACTCAATGCTAACGTTGTTAGAAGTTAACATGTCAGTAAATTGGGTAGTGTAAGGGAAATGTGTTTCCCGAGAAATTACATATTGTTGCAAATGCGGCTGGCTTGGGCCAGTGCTAGCCGAAATCATAGACCCACTACCCAGCGTTTTTTCTTCTTGTCAAATATGTCGGCTACTTTTCTTGTAACTTCTTTACGGCTTTCTGCCGACAGTATTTCCCACCTATTATTACTTGGGAAAAATATGTACACATCTGTAATTAACTATGGCCTAATTACTTTAGCATATAGCAAGGATCGAAGCCGCCCCTTATTGCCATATTTACTACCCTAACTTCATTTTCTCAACAAAAAAAAAAAGAATACTACCCTAACTTGCAATTGAGCGTGGTGAGAGATATTGTATATAGATATCATCTGATTAATAAATTGTGTGGTCCATACCTATTTCTTAAAAAAAAAAAAAAAATTGTGTGGTTGACCACTTGACCGAAATTTATATAATCTTGTTCTTTAGTTTTTCTTTAGTACTATCTCCTTTATTTTATATGAACATGTTTATCAGCAAGAAGCTAATAGACACCTTCCTTACACAGTCGGCTATTCCTGAATTTCTGGCTTCTTTTCTCACTCTCATAGAAGATTCTTTCTATCATATAATCAGGTATGTCTATTTATCTACTCATTTTGGTTCTTTCATTGAATATGTACTAGTGATTCTAAGGGAGTATTACAGATCCTGTTGCTATTTTGAAATGTGGATCTTTATTTGATTGAGTTTTTTGCTCTAAATTTTTGTAGTTAATGTTAAATGGGCCTATTTCTTTCTCAATCCATGAAACTAACGTTATAACTTAGAACAGTTAAATCCATAATGATATAGTGATTTTATTTGACAAAATGTTAAGTTTTTATAATTCGGCTTTCACGACCTGTTTATCTGAGGAATGGGAAGAAGACGCGTCCTATTTTGCTAGTTTTTACTTTTCACGGGCTGACGTTGCAAGAATTTGAAACTGCAAATGAATTGCAATTATTTGGAAGTATTACAGCATTGGCATCAATTGGTGAAAAATTTTCTGTTTATTTTAGTATAAAAACCTATTCTTTTATATTTTATATAACCACTTTTCAAAATATCCTATATTTGATTATCTATTTTACAATATATTTTATTAAAATACTATTTACATGTTTGGAGAGATGAGGTAGAGAGAAAAGAGAGTGGGAAAAGAATATAGTATAAATTACAAATGAATTGTAACTATGTAAATATATATATAGTTACTATAGTAAAACTGGATATTTTTTAGCTTAACTATTGTGAGCAATTTTTAGGATTAAATGTGTAAATTTGACAACTTTTTCTATTATACACATACTAGTACGAATGCTCTAAGTGAGTACAATTATGCACCATTTTAAAATTAGCTCAAAATTAAAATTATGTGATAGAAGACACATATACCATGCTTCAAATGTGCTCCTGCAATAACAAAATTGAGAGTCTAAGTTCAAAAAGTATTCTAAACTAATTTATAATAAAACTAATGAACTTTTGATGAAAAACCACCCGTCTCACCTGACTAGTTCTACTCCATTTCCTAAAGCGCATGGAAAATCATTTAATAATTAGGGAAAAAATAATGGTCAAGGGTGTGGACACGGTATTGATGGTTGTTTTCGCAATTGATTTCTTATAAGCCCAATTCTGCCAAACTTGACTTCCTTGTAGACTCAATTCATATATTATAATTTATTTTAATTTTTTAAGCATTACCCAAATCCATGTGATATAAAGGGAAATTGAGTGAGTGTGGTTCAGTGGGTATAAGTAGGCTCTCATTTGGACCTTTTGCATGAGCATCTGTGCGTGCACCAAGAGGGCTGGAGACGCTGGCATCACCTAGGGCCCATGGAAAAGGTCTAGAATGTACCCAAAACTTTCACCAAAATGGAGGCTTCTCTTTTTCTACTGTATGTAGCTAAGTGATTTGACCATCCCATTCTTAGACCTTAGAGTAAGGGTGGTAAAATTGGACACAACCCGCGAACTCGACATCACACGACACGAGATTAGTATGTTATAGGTTGAGACATAATGGGTTTGTGTCATATGTGGGTTGACACGACTAACCCGTTTAATAAATGGGTTGGGTTAGTGTCTATTACATGGAATCTGTTTGATCCGTTTAATTAAATGACATTTTACCAATATACCCTTCAAACCCTAGGTATATAAACTTCTTAATTGTTGTGGTTTATTTTCTTTGACATATTATGATTGATTATATGAGATATTGAGATATACTTTAATTTTGAATTATTATTTGTAATACAGATACTTATTAGTTCTAATTTTTATATAAAAATATTTATTTGTTTGTGTTTTCCTAATTCATATCAATTTTTTTAATACTAAAATTATTATTATTATTTTAGTTATGATAAAATCTAATAAATGAGTTGACACGACTGACCTGTTTAATAAATGAGTTGTGTTAGGGTTGAGGAATCTTGACCCATTTAATAAATATGTCGGGTTAAGGTTGACCCATATAATCTAATACTCATGACACGATACGACACTAACCCGACACACAAACACGAATTACCATCCCTACCCTAGAGCATGACTGGCCATCTGAGCTGGCTTGGGCTTCTAGCTTCCACAAAGAGCAGCTTCCCAAGAAGCTAAGGTGGCTGGGAAAAAAGCACCCAATCAAAATTAACAAGCTTTTCCCCCATTTGTACTAAAAGCAAAGTCTTTGTTGTACATAAACAAAAGCCAATTGCACATTACCCTTTGCTCAACCCTAAAAGGGTTCAAATCCTTAACCACTAACTAAATACAAATCATGAGTTTCAGTGGACCTCACAATTTTTGAGTTTTGGGTGATGAAAATTGAGTTATGATAAACAACAACTCGGCCTAGCAAACTAACAACTCTAGTTTTTTTCTTGGATAAACAACAACTCTAGTTTATACCGAAAGGTTTGGAACCCTTGCAACTATAATAGAAAGCTGTTTGCTTCTTGCCAAACCCTTTCACCTTTCATCTTACATACCGTTATGATAACATGATTTACAAATTAAGTTGAATCCAGTAGAGCAGCGTACAAGCTTTTTAATGAAATCAAACTAGTTTTACAATGACAATGTTTTACAAACCATGATTGAGATTTTTCTTCATAAGCAAGTGTCAGAATGGAGTTTAAACTAGATCAACCTAAGCAGCTCAGCTCCTGTCTCACTTGAAAGGAAGAGGTTGTCAACGTACTGTAGAACAGCTTTAGCCGCGGTAACGTACTTCTGAATAGGCTCCTTCACTGACTCTTCTAATAAAAGTAAAGAAAATTGAGAAGAACAAAATCAAAACCATCTAATTAATTTTCAAAGATTTTGAATATGTTGTTATCATTAACAGTGATTATCAGATATCAAACAATAACATGATCAGAACTCAGATATCGAAAATAAACTATTATTATTGTGTGTCAATAGCGGTATAGGAATTTCCTTTACCTAGGCCCTTAACCTGGTTAAGGTTAGTACAAACATACAAATAAACACAAGAATAGCTCGGCCAATTTCGGCCAAACATGACGAAACATCCCCTTGACATAAGTTTAACAGGAATTGGTTATTGAAAATGTCAGGTTCAGCCACTTTAGTAAAGAGTTATTAAGAATTCTTGGAATAAAATAGTGATTTACAAAGTGAAATTTATTTTATGACTTTGTATCACTATAGAATGTTTTATGGAGGGGTTAAATGATAATATAATAGAACTTTGGGATATAATTCAATTAATGAAATCGAGAGTACAATTATCTCTACATATTAAAAGGATTCAGAAAGTTAATTATGATTTCAAAAAATGTCAAAAATACCCCTAATTTAATTAGATAATTTTTATTCTTAAAAAATAAAAATAGGGTTAAAATTATAATTTAACAAAATTAAAAAAAAAAAAAAAAAAACTAATAGAGAAATTTGTTTCCTAAAAAGTAGCACACTTTCTATCTAAAAACTAGCACACTTACGTTTGGTACATTTTTTTTTTTCCTAAAAACTAGCACACACTAAATTCAATAATTTACTCCATTTTAAATCCTAAATTTTAGTTTTATAAAAATTCTTTTTAGTGTAATCTCACTGATAATAGATAAATTCAAATTAAAAAATTATATTAAACTCAAAATAAAAAAAGAGTCTCATCGCATGTGCAAAGCGCGTTTGACAAGACTAGTATTTTCATAATAGTGCTAAATATAATTAATTATAACTATGGATCTATCAAGAGTTGTTAGGAGCCCCAAAACCCATTGGACTTAGAGTTTTATTTAATCTTTTGATCTCATCTTTAACCACAAACAAAAGCCCAATTAGGTGGGCCGAAAAGTTAACCCAAATATTAGTTAGTAACAATTATTTTTTTTTTGAAAGTGCAACTTTATATTAAAACTTAGTGTGCATCAAAGTACAAAGCTTCCAAGGCCGGTGGAGGGGACTCCTCCAGCCAAATCATATCCTCATTGATACATTGTGCAAAACGAGCAAGAGAGTGCGCCACGGAGTTAGCTGAACGAGCAACACAGGAAAGCGAAATTACAGGTAGACCCGTAGCCAGGCAGTTGACGTCAGAATACAGATGGCCCAACCTGGACTGAAACATGCGTGAGCTTGAAATGGCGTTCATAACCACCGAGTTGTCTCCTTCAAGTATCAGCTCAGTGAAGCCCGAATCTGCAGCAAATTCCAACGCCTTCCTACAAGCCAAAACTTCCGCTTCCTCACTGTCAGAGACAGCCGGTCCTCTTGCAGATAGAGCCGCCATAACCTCCCCACTGTTATTCCGGATCACCACCCCGAAACCCGACGCCACACCGTCCTGGAAGATGGCTGCATCGAAGTTGAGCTTGTAACTCAGGCCAGGCGGGGGAATCCATCTTGAGCTTCTCGCACTACCTGTCGGCACAACCAGCTGAACTTGGGACATTTTAAACTCCTCCAAGTATTCACCAGCTCTCTTCACCAGCCGAGAAGGGTCCTGAATCACTCCACCAAACGTCACTGAATTGCGCTGAGTCCATATGAGCCAAGCCTGTACAAAAAACAACTCCAGCTCCTCCCGTGACAGCTTCACCATTAATTCCTCCACCAATTGCATAAAATCAAGTTGGCCACCCTTACCTTTCTGTAACTTCCTCATGCTCCCAGCCCATATGTCTTGAGCCACGCCACATTCCCACAGCACGTGCAGCTCTGTTTCACTAGTGCATTTACAGAGTACACATGTACTATCTTCAACTACATGTTTTTGAAGCAGGTTGGCACGGGTAGGTAGAATGCCATGACAAGCCCGCCACACAAAGACTTTGATTTTATTTGGGATGTGCATCTGCCATATCTTTCTCCACACCAACTTGCTATCTCCTGCCATTGAGCTTTCCCCCTGCATGCTTACTTCCTTCCTGACTTTACATGCTACCTTATAACCCGACTTGACAGAATAGTCCCCATCTCTGTTAAAGAGCCAAAAAATAGAGTCATCCACAAATCTTCTACTAAGAGGGATTCTAAGGATTGCATCAGCATCTTCTTTATGGAACTTCATCTCTATCAAATTTTTATCCCAGGCACCAACATTCCAGTCTATTAGTTCCACCACCCTCCATTCCCATTCTACCTCCTGTGGTTGGTGAATCACCATGTTGCTAGGATGATTCGGTATCCACTTCTCTGCCATAACTCTAATATCAACTCCAGTTCCCACCCGCCAGCAACATCCATTTTTCAGAATTTCTTGAGCAGCTAGAATACTTTTCCAAACATACGAGCTGTTGGGAGCATCTTTAGCCTCCAAGAAACTGCACCTTGGAAAGTACCTAGCCTTGAAACAAGCATATACCAGTGAACCTGTATCCTGTATCAGCCTCCAACCTTGCTTGGCAAGCATTGCCAAATTAAAACACCGAATGTCCCTAAATCCCATGCCCCCTTCCCTCTTTGGCTTAGACATCGAATCCCAACTCTTCCAATGGATCTTCCTTTCATCACCCACCTGACCCCACCAGAATCGAGCACACATAGCATTGAGTTCATTACAGAGCTTCGGAGGTAAAAGAAAAACCCCCATAGTGTATGTGGGAATAGATTGAGCTACAGCTTTTATTAGTACCTCCTTCCCCGCCCTTGACAACAGTTTACCCTTCCAACCCTGGAGCTTTTTCCAAATTCTATCCTTGAGAAAGGAGAAGGTTTGATATTTAGATCTACCAATCAAGGTTGGTAGCCCTAAATAAGATTCAAATCTTGCAACTTCCTGTACCCTTAGCATGTTCTTAATCTCATCCCTGTGCCTTGCTTCAGTATTGCTGCTAAAATAAATGGAAGATTTTTCCAAATTTATGCATTGCCCTGAAGCTGAAGCATACAAATCCAAGATCTCCATCAACCCCTGCACCTCTCCTCGGTTTGCCTGGCAGAAAACGAGAGAATCATCTGCAAATAGAAGGTTAGAAATACAGGGAGCACTTCTGCAAATGGACATCCCATGAATCTGCCCCTCCATCTCAGCTTTGGCCAGAAGTGAAGTAAAACCCTCTGCACATAGGAGAAACAAATAAGGAGATAATGGGTCTCCTTGTCGGATCCCCCTAGATGGTGAGATATTACCAAAGGGTTTACCATTAATACATACAGAGAAAGAGGGAGTGGTAACACAAGACATGACTCGATCAATCCAAATCAAAGGAAACCCCATCTTTTCCATAATGCCTTTAAGAAAGGCCCACTCAACCCTGTCATAAGCTTTACTAATGTCCAGTTTCAGTGCAATAGAGCCCTTTTTTTCCTTTTTTACGACAATGCATGGCATGTAAGCATTCATAAGCCACCAAAATATTATCAGTTATAAGGCGGCTGGGAACAAAGGCACTCTGGGTAGGAGAGATTATCTGGGGAAGTATTTGTTTCAGTCTGTTGGCTAGGACTTTAGAAATGATTTTATATATGACATTACAAAGACTGATAGGTCTATAGTCAGACATTTTTTCAGGGGATTTGATTTTTGGGATCAGAATAATGTGTGTGTAATTCACAGCAGGGTCCATATTTCCAGAATTTAGAAAATCTAATACCGCTACAACAACATCATCACCAACAATATTCCAAAATTTTTGGTAGAAAAGTGCATTCATACCGTCGGGTCCAGGAGCCTTTGTTGGTCCCATTTGGAACAACGCTGCTTTGATCTCATCCACACTGTAATCCCTGGTCAGAAACTCCTTCATATCTTCAGTGATTTTTTGTTGAACAGCATTCAAACACTCCTCCATCCGGTCACATGTACCTGCTATAAACATCCTCTCAAAATAACTGGTGGCTACCTGACCAATATCTGATATATCTTCCACCCACCTATTGTCTTGTGTTCTTATACCCTGAATCAAGTTTCTCCTTCTTCTATTTGATGCCTTAGAGTGAAAAAATTTCGTGTTCTTATCCCCATGCTTTAGCCATGAGATCCTTGAGCGTTGTGCCCAATAAATCTCTTGCTTCATTAATAGATCATCCAGCTCCTTACTTATTGCTAAGAATTCAGCCTTACTGTCATCTGTTGTCTCTTCCTTGTTGAGGTCTTCCACTCTTTTTTGGAGAGTTTTGATTCTCTCTGTATCAGGGTGGGTTCTGGTGGAGCCCCATGCATGCAAGTCCATTCCACATCTTGAAATTCTCTCCTTTATCCCAATCAAACCCGAACACAATCCAACTGGTTTTGTCCAAGCCTCATTAACCATTGCTTCACAGTCCTCCCACAGTAACCACGACTCTTCAAACTTAAAAGGTCTTGGAACCCTTGCACCACTGCTTTTAGAAGTTCTAACCTGCAAAAGTATTGGTGCATGGTCAGAAGCATGCGAAACAAGATGATGAACCACACTTGCCGAAAATTTCATTTTCCAACTCTCTGTTGCTACTGCACGATCTAAGCGCTGCCTAGTGTTGGCCAAACCAGGACGTTTGTTATTCCAGGTGAAAGGGTACCCAACAAACCCCAAATCAGTTAGGTGACACTGTTCCAAAGCTTCCTTGAACTCATCCATTTGGCTGTATGGAGGTGCCCGAGCACTCTGTTTCTCATGAGAATGCAAAATGGCGTTGAAATCCCCTATGCACATCCAAGGACCCTCTACGAAAGACATCAAATGATGGAGTAAAGCCCACGACTTGGATTTCTACGAAGACTCTGGCCAGCCATAAAAACCAGTCATGTACCACACAAAACCGTCCTCCTCCCTCACCCTTGCTAAAATGTGGTTTTGTGTAAAATTGATAACATCCACGTCCACTCCATGTTTCCAGATCAGAGCTAAACCACCTCCAGAATTTGGATTTTTCACTATGATTTGATTGGGAAATGGCAGGTCCTTACAATGCTTCTTATAACCTTTCTTGTCCAGCCTTGTTTCCATAAGGAAACAAATATTGGGAGCTTGATCCTTCACTATTTTGTGAAGGCTTCGAACTGTCCAAGGGTTCCCAAGCCCTTGGCAGTTCCAGCTCAGCAGCTTCATTGTGATCGGCAAGGGTGATTGAGCACCCCTGCCGCTGAATTCAATGAATGGTCATCTTGGAGTTTCCCCCGTTTCACCCTCTGTTTTACGTTTGTTTCTGCAACTTCCTCTCCCACCAACTGGGCCGGTCCTCTCTTCCCTAAAATTGGAAAGGATTGATCCACATCTCCATTTTCTAGCCCACAGTCCATCCGAGGAATTCTGGTCCATTTGGCCGTGGGCTTTGCCGGCCCAAGCTGGACATTCTCCGTCACGTGCTCAGCAGGAATGGACACTTCCTTAGTTACGTCCTTAGTATTTGAATGCACCAAGTTTATATCCCCATGATTCGCGCCCCACGTATCCGTTTCATATCTATCCCTTCCTTCATGCACGGCATTAATTTCCTGAGAATCCGGGATTGTTTCCGTAATGTCATTCATTCCATTTACGTAACTGTTACCACCCTTAGGGTTAGCTGAAGCTATCCCTTGCGCCGCCGGAGTCTGCGACGCCTCACCGGTACCATGTTGAGAGGTTACCGGACCCCTGTTTTTGTTACTCGGAACAGAGCTCGACGGCCCCTGTTTTACTGGAGAGCCAGTACGTAATCCCCTAGCCCTCAGCCAGTCACCATACGGACACTCCACCTCTCCCACATTCTTCGTCGCAGCGTAGAAGTTTGCACAGTGCCTGGTGTCGTGTCCTAGTAAGCCACAATAGTGGCAGAACAATGGCATTCGTTCGTACTTAAATTTAACCCAATACTTCACTCCATCTGACCCAGCAATAAAACCACCCCGTCGAACCGGTTTAGAGAGTGGAATAGATACTCTCACTCTCATGAACAACCTCTGGCCTTCATGTTTCAGCTTCTTCTCAACCTCTTCCACGATACCTATTTTGCTCCCCACCGCTTTAGCTACCGTGGGAGATGTCATATCAAACGGGGCATCCCATATCTGGACCCACAGAGAGATCGAGTCAAACTTCACATTCCTCGCCGTCATACCCTTCCTCCATCTGGCTAGCAAGAGTGCTTGGTTATCAAAAGTCCAAGGCCCACTTCTGAGTATTCTCTCCATATCAAACTCTTCTTGGAATTTGAATTGGAGAAGATTTGATCCCACCTCCACGAACTGAACCCGATCCTCCAGACCCCAAGCCTTCTTCAACGTGGAGATAGCTGCCCTTTTGTTGAAGGATTTGCACGTTAGAAATTTTCCTATCAAGCTCAGGGTGCAACTCTCTATCTCGTCCTTTCTTCCCTCATCTGCAATCTCTATTACTTCTTCCTCTTCATTAGTTAATTTCATGTTTTCCAATCCATTGATCACGTCGTCTGCCATCCTTTCTTCTCAAAAGTAATTGGTCCTCAGAAAATCTTTTCAAAACAAGAAAAAAAACAACCCTTAGAGAAAATTCTAAGGGAGGTAAAGCTCGTTAGACGAGAGGGAAAGCTCCTACTGAGAGGAGAGCCGAGTCTACTAGTAACAATTATTTAATAAACGTTATTACAGCAGTTTTTCTAACGTATGTTAAAAATTTAGATGAGAATTGTTCTCTTCTATGCATTTTTTTTTTTTTCACACAAGAAAAAACTTACAAAAGAAAAAAAAATTCTTCAAGGTTTTTGACAAGGGACAAGCTCTCAAATTTCTCCCATTTCCTCTGTTTTTATCCGGATGCAAGATACGTGTCAGGAAAAAATATCCAACGGCCCAAAACAAGCCACCCAAAAAACTAGATTATTTTTCTCACTGTAGTAAAATAATTTTTAAATGTGTAAATAGTACCGTGGGACTTATTTTTAATATTTTTTAATACGTGAATAGTATCAGCACAGTGCATAAACAGTGTATTTACTGTTTATAACAGTAAAATTTGTCCCCCAAAATCAACAAATGTGGGCAAAAAAAAAAAAAAAAAAAAAAAGGAGAAAACGTGACACTGGAAACGTGGACGCAGGATTCATCTGAATCCAAACGCCCTCTGAAACCTTTCAGCAGCCAACTTCCCTTTAGCAAACCGACCGGACAACCAGCAACTTCCAGTGGCAGACCCGCGGCCAAAAATACGCCAAGACCGTTGCCGTCTACTGCCAAAGATTACTTCGCAGTTTTTAGGACAATCCCCATTGCCGAAAAGACCTCAGATTTCTCAAGAATTTCTTTTCCCATTTCATAAATTTTAATTTTGTTTTGTTCAACTTTAAAATCATTTTGTTGGGTACACTTGGTTTGCCTTTGTAACTCACGTTGTCTTTACCTTCAATTGCCTTTTTTTTTGGGTTTGTACTAAATTAATACGAACAGACTAGAAAGAGTATGGGATGAAATTAGGTTGTAGTTATGAAATTTATGGAAATTGGAAAAAAAGAAAAAACTAATGAATGAAAACGATAATGGCAGGAGACACAAAAAATAATGGGTTTGTATGCTGGGTGTGTCTTAAGGGTTCGTCCACCGTAAAATTATTGAAACCCAGTTTATTTACGAAATGTTTGCAGTCTTGGCAGCGCTGTGATGGTGTTGGTGTATGGCCATGGCGGTGGCGGCTCTGCTATGGGAAGAGGCCAGCGGTCCGGTGGGTTTGACGAGAGAGGTTGGTTGCTGAGAGAATAATAAATTGGGTTTTTTTGGTGCTTTGGATATTTTATTCTGACACGTTTCTTGCATCCGGATAAAAACAGGGGGAAATGGGAGAAATTTGAACGGGAGGGGAGCCTTTTGACAATTAGAGCCCACTCTCAAGGGCTACTGTGGAAATGTGATGAAGATCTGAAGAAAGGTAGGCGTTTCAACCCATCAATCTAAGATTCAAAGTTCTTGGGTTATCTTGTGTTGTGGAAGTAGATCCTATTGTGTTCCTCTGTTTTATTTTTGTATGATATGCAAACCGGATGTTATCCAATAATTGGTAGTAGAGCCTACTTCTATTTCATACTTGAATAATATGTTATTTGAGTTTTAGATCTAAAGAAAAGTTGTTTCCGTGAAGTTTAATTTTCTGCATAAATATGATATTGAACATGATGTTTGATATGGATACATGTTGGGTTTTGTTATTCTTTTGATAGATTGATAGTATAACTTGTTTCTATTTGTTTTACTTAAGATTCAAGTTGTTTTCTTGAAGTTTAATTTTTTGCAGAAACTTTTCTACATAATTATGATTTTGATCGTGTTATTTGATATAGATACATGTTGAGTTTTGATGATCTATTGATTGATTGATAGTCTAACATGTTTCTATATGTTTTGTATAAGAATCAAGCGTAAAATATGTATGTTAGTTGTTTTTTCGTAAGCTTGATGATGAACATGTTCTTGATGTTGTTGATTCAAATTTGATTTTGAAGAGCATGCTTGATGATCATTGATTTAGTATTTTTTTTTTTTTTTTTGATAAGCAAAAAGGATTTATTGATAACGAAAAGAGAGAGACACCCAAGTACATAGGAAGTATACAAGGGTGTACATATCAAATATAGAAATTACATAAATCAAGAAAATCCAAAAAAGAAGAAAAATGATGGTTTCTCCATACTGAGAACTAGTCCAATAAGGTTTTGAAAAAAAGAAGCTTGAGATCAGGCATAGAACACTCAATTGTCTTCTAAACAGCTACTATTTCTTTCCTTCCAAATACACAACATCAAATAATGAGGAACAACCATCCATATATCTCCATTGCGATGGCAACCAAAACGACCTTGCCAGCAAGCAAAAAGCTCAACAATAGATATTGGCATAACCCAACAAACTCCAAATAAACCAAAAATCATGTCCCACAACTCCAGAGCAACCAGACAATGAAGGAATAGATGGTCAATAATTTCACTGTTGCACTTGCACATATAACATTAATCCAAAATGCAAACATTTCTTTTCCTTAAATTGTCAATTGTTAGACATTTCCTCAATGCAGCAGTCTAAAAGAAAGCCACTCTAGAGGGAATCTTTTGCTTCCAATTGTTTTTCCAAGGGAAAAACTGATCACTGTGGCTAACTAGAAGATGGTAGTACGCACTGACTGTAAACCCCTTACTCTTACAAGGAAGCCAACATCCCTTGTCCTCCCCAATCCCCCTTACAAGAGTGCTATAAATGGTAATAATGAAGCTCTAGAAGGCTTCCAATTCCCGATTGTGAACATCCCTACAAAAATGCATCTCCCAATGAAGGACTCCATTGGAGTATCTCATTAGATTAGCCACACTCGATTCTTTGTTTCGACAAATCCTATATAAATTAGGATAGCAATCAGCAAGAGGAGATGATCCACACCATCTATATAGCCAAAACCGCACTTTTGATCCATCTTTAATTTCATACAGAAAAAACTGAGATAAAAAGGGCCACCCTCTTCTAATATTTTTACACAAACTAACTCCTTGAGGACCAAAGAAAGGGCTAGAACACCAACCACTCCAATTACAACTATATTTCGCCTCTATCACTTGACGCCATAGAGCATCACTTTCTTGTCCAAATCTCCATAACCACTTTCCTAATAAAGCTACATTGAAGGTTCTCAAGTTTCTAATCACCAAAACACTTGAGGAGAGAGGAGTACAAACCGTAGACCAACTAACAAGATGAAATTTGGGCTCATTCCCTAGGCCTCCCCATAGAAAGTCCCTTTGAAGTCTTGCAATTCGATTGGCCACTGAAGCAGGAATAGGGAATAAAGAAAGAAAATAAGTAGGAAGGTTAGAGAGAGTGCTTTTAATTAAAGTAACTCTATCTCCCTTGGATAAATATAACTTTTTCCAACTTGCTAATTTTCTGTTCATCATCTCAAGAATTGGGTTCCAAATTGTCTTGTCCTTGTATTTTGCCCCCAAAGGAAGACCCAAATATTTCATTGGAAGAGATCCTTGCTTACAGCCTAAGACAACCACCAAAAGATTAGAGTTTTGATTGTTTTAGTAATTGATTGTTTTCAAAGGTCTTTTTGATGTAAGATCAATTATTGAATCATATTTTACAATGCCCATTTGAAATCTTGAAAGAAACTTTTTTCTTAAAGTGTTTAAGATCTTGATTTCTTACTTTTCTTGGTTGCCTTGATTTTATAATGTTCACGTTGCCATGATGTGACTTAGTCATGTCTCACCGATTCTAAACAATTAAACACAGTTTGATGTGTAGGGTCAAATTTGTGATAAGATCACAACAATTCTAAGACAATGCACTTGTTTAAAATTTCTAGTGGGAGAGGGATGGGGTTTATCTCACAGCCTCCATTGTTGGTTCATAGTGATGTGAGGTAAATACGTCATCTCAGCCTCGAGCCTTACGTTTCATGTGAAGGGTGTTTATTTCATGGTACTACAAGATTGAACTTTCTGGTTTATAGTGGTGTGGAAAAACACCTATTGACCTCAAATCTTGGGTTCCATGTGGAGGGTGTTTTGCATCAATGTACTACAAGATTAAAGCTTGTAGTGGTTGATAAAATGTGGCTACACAGAGTCATGGAGTACACTAGACTAAGTTTGATGGTATCCTCTACGTTGAGTTCTTGATATTGTTACTTAGAGGCTAAAGGAAGAGTGGCTAATTATTATTATTATTATTATTTTTGGTAAGAACATACCATGATAGCATTAATGATGAGAATAGTTCTTGCCTAATCATAGTGATTAGTATGTACTCTATGCCAAGAGATATTGATTGCGGGAATGGGTTGTTGTTGCACCTAGTATGATATAGTTTATAGGTTCCATATTATGTGGTCTAGATGCAAAATTATAATGTCCTTGTAATAATGTTCATAGTCTCAAACTAAAAATTGTCATAAATTTTAGTACTCTAGCTACTACTCTTATTTAAATTATATTGACTAGGAAATAATTTGGACATTGTGCTCAAAAGGGTTGAAGGACACAAATTTGTTTCTATTCAGCATTGTAATATATTTTTCCTATGTATGATGCATCTCTGGAGGATAGTTAATGATTTGATTGTACATCCGTTGAAATGCTAATATGTTTCATTAACTTTCTTTTCAATTGTGCTATAACATGATATGGAAGAGTATGCACAAGCTTTATATTTTATTTTAAGTCTGAATGAGTTGTTTGGTTTGTAATATTGTGTTGTTGGGCAAGTCACGATATAAAGCCTATTAAATGCTAAGAAAGACTTAGGAATTCCAGTTTTATGTCATTTTCTGAAAATGATCTAACCCTTGAATGAATTGGAGTACTAAGATGTAGATATTAATTGTTAATCTCATGTGGATATGATTCACTATTCCCTACTATAATCATTTGATCAATTCATATTTTTTCCAAAATAAATAAAATCATTTTTATATTGTCAAAACTGATGAGTGGATTCTATGCGATAGAAGACATCTTAAAAGTTGAGACTAGGGTCAATATGGAGTAGGCTTCTACTTCTAATGCTTAATCGAAAGGTAAGGGTGGTGAGAAGAAGGATAATGCCAAACCACTAGACAAAGGGCAATACTTAGGTGCTATCTTTTAGGTTCCTCTCTTAAAATTCTATCTAAATTCACTTACCCATCATATTTCATTTGGATGAAATATGGAAATGAACATCAAGAAAACTTTTCTTAATAAAAATCTTGAGGAAGACATCTTCATGATGTGGCCAAAATAATTTATATGAAATAACTAATTGCATTTAGTATGCAAAATGCACGTGTCCATTTATGGACTAAAGCAAGCATCTAAATCATGGACTATTAGATTTGATCAAGCAATCAAATTGATTGATTTTGATTAAAGTTTTGATAGGACTTTTGTGTGCAAGAGCTATCAAGATGGAGTAATAAATTCATTAGTTTTGTATGTTAATGACATTATAATTGTTGACAACGATGTAGAGATATTATCATCAATAGAATTTTCGTTGTCAAAATTAGTTTGATATGAAGTACATGGGTAAGGCTAGTCACATTCTAAGGGTCAAGCTCTAGCAAGATTCACAAATAAGGATGTTGGGACTATCCCAAACTACTTAAATATATTGGATTTTGACCAACTATAGCATGTGATACTTAAAGAAAAAATTGCTTCATTTAGAGTATGGAGTTCCTCTATGATGGATTGATATCTTCAAACATAAAATGGAAGAGCATATGAAGATGATTCCTTACACTTCGTTAATATGAAGTCTCAGGTATGCTATCTTATGTACCAGGCTTTGTATCTATTATGCAGTGAGTATGCTATGCAATAAAGCATATACTCTAGTATCTTAGGAAAACATGAGATTGTATGCTTGTCTGCCAAAGTGAGGAATTGATAGTCACTAGTTACAACTCCAATTTCTAGTTTGAGTGTAATTCATGAAATTTGACTTCAGTATATGTGTTCACCTTGAGTGGTGAGGTTACACATTAAGTGTAAGTATTATCTCATTAGAGAGATATGAATATGTAAGATGTAGTAGTAAGAAAGATATTTTTTATAGTAAATTCGATTGAAACCTTTTTCTAGACCTTGCCTTAGAAGGATTTTGAGTACCTCAAATGAAAAATGGGTGTCAAATACATGCAAAATTGTTTTTGAGTGAAAGTGCGAGATGGTTAGGAGTTGTGCTTGAAAATCCAATTTTATATGACATAATATGATTAATTAAAATGTTTAATTACATGAGGTTATTTGTGCATGAACTAATTGGAAATTATATTATAGTCCATGAGATTATAGTTGTCAATATCATATGATACAAAATACGTATCGTATCGTATGTAAAATGTTCCGTATCGTTAGAGCGTGTTGTAAGTGCTCATGAATCATACGATATAGTATACGTGTCATATGAATCATATCATATTGTATTGTAAAATCATACATATCGTACGATACATAAAAAAATGATTTAAAATAATTTTTTTTTTTTGGGGTTAAAATTTGTACTTTTATTTTAATCTAACAAGTTGTTAGACTTGTTTGTAGCACAAAATTATTAGGTTAATTTAACCTAAAAAAATAACATGTCTATAAGGTTTATTTATTTTTTATTTTTTAAATTTAAACTATAGACTTACACTCCACTTTTATATTGACAAATTTCTTTTCTATATTAAGAATAAGCTATTAACTGACAATATAATTTTTTTTTTTCATTATTGTTTTAAGTCTAAGAAAGTAGTATGTCAAGGAGTAATATATTTTTTTAAATTATTAAAATAAAAGAACGAAAAGAAATAGTAAATGTTGATGATAAGGAAAAAATTTTCAATGAAGAAATAAGTTTGCAAAATGATGAACATGATAATAGCATTGACTTATATGGAGTTGATTGGACAATATGATAAAAAGAAATTATTATTTTGGATTATTTGTAATGTATTATTACTTTTGAGTTTAATCAATTTGAATTTGTATGTTATAAATACATGCTAGTTTGATTTATGAGTAAACTATATATTTAGTCTTTATCTTTTACACTATATTTCAATTTGGTCTATAACTTTTTAATTGTGTCAATTTGGTCTCTAACCTTTTAATATGATGTCAATTTAGTCCCTGTTGTTATACTCTTGATGGAAATTAGTGACATGGCTAGCGATCAAAACAAAAAATTAGTTTCCTTCAATGTGGCAATAAACTAATTTTTTATTTTGAATCTTTGCTACATCAACAAAATAGTTGATGTAGTTTGCTCTTGATTTATTTAGTTAGCTTGTTAAATATTATTACATAAGTAATGAATAAATTAGTCGTTAGTTAAATATATTCAAAATTTCTAATGAATATACGCTTTATATATGTATATTTATAATTTTTTATAAATTTTATTTAGTGTTTATGTATCTTAAAATACATGATACAGAAAAATAAAAAATTGATTCATGATATTATTTATGTTTTGACAACTATGCGTGAGATACATAGTACGTGATTTGGTCATGTGGATATGATTTTCATGTAGAAGGTCAAAATCACAACCTTTTTCTAAACTCAAAACCCTTGATAAAATTATGCATTTCATTTGCCAGGATTATAACATATTAACTAAGATAATTTATCTTGGTCATGGAAGTAGAGGCTTTTAGTAGATTTGTTGGTATGTTTTAAGTTTTTAAGACACATAGAAAAGGACCAAGGTCAGATTGTTTTCTTAACAATTGTCAACGAAATAATAAATCTCACAACCTCTATTTTCATGAACTTTCAATTTTGGGAGGGCGCTGAACCTGATCATTAAATGTAAGTTGCTTTGATATATTAGGAGTGAGATCTCAAATTAATTATCAAAACTTTAATATGTAGGGCAATCTATATAGTGTTGAAAGAACACATATTCTCAAGACAGAATCATTAATCTTGATAAGAGACACGACACATCCCTTCAAAAAAAAAATTGATAGGAATTGATTGTTCAAAGTGTTGGCCCAACCATTTTAGTAAAGAATTACTAAATTTTATAATTAATGAAATTAAATGTCATAAAATATAAGACTAACTGAAAAATTAAACTAGAGACTCATGGAATAAAATAATGATTTACAAAGTGACAGTTATTTTATTACTTTGTATCACTATGGATGGTTTCATGGAGGGGTCAAATGATAATATAATAAAATCTTGTAATATAATTTAATTAATAAAGTCTATAGTGCAATTATATTTCCTTAGTGGTGTTAAATATAATTAATAATAACTTTAGATTTGTCAAAAGTTAACAAGAGCCCATAACACATTGAAACTAGAGTTTTATTACATCTTTCTGTCCCATCTCAAGTCATAAGCTAAAGTCACAAGCAAAAGCTTAATTGGACTGGCCCAGAAGCTAATTCAATTATTAATTAGCAAGGGTTATTTAATAAACGGTTATTAAATAAAGAAAACTTACTATTGCAGTAGCAATTTTTCTAATGTACATTGAAAATTAAAATGAGATTTGTTCTCTTATATTCAGTCTTTGTCACGCGAGATGTACAAAGGAAGAAGGGACATTCTTCTTCAAGGTTTCTGAGAATTAGAGCCCACTCTCTAAGGCTACTGTGGAATTGAGGTGAAGATCTAAAGCAATGTATGTGTTTCAAACCATCAATCTTGGATTCAAAGTTCATGTATTATCTTGTATTGTAGAAGTTGATCCTATTGTTTTTCGCTATTTTTGTTTTGTATGTGATGCAAACCGAATTTTATCCAACAATTGTGTGAAAAATATTAGCTAATTGACCATCAGAGGCATTGGGGTGGAGCTGTAACTTACCTTAAAGGAGATGATAACAAATGAAATGATAATCAAACTGAATATGTTTGTTGTACTTGTGAAACACATTATTGTGAGCAGAGGGGTGATAGAAAAGAGAAGAACAAACATATCTTGTAAGAGCCAATGCAAACAAAGGAGCTTATAAGTGGAGGGTGAGGTTAGTGTGTTGAAAGCTCTATTGGGTGTACATATAATGTACCAATAAAAGGGAAAACCAATAATTTATAGTGTGTAACTGACCAAGAAAAATAAACCAGTGTTTCCTAGATTGCTTTCGCTTGTTGTATCCATATGGGATTTTGAGCTTCATATCTTGCTTATTCACCTTAGGTCCCCAGGATGTTCTTGAGGCCTGGCTACCTCGGATTAGTCACATAATTCTCTTGTTTTTTTGTCTTCTTGGTTATCATGGGTGGCTCCATTTTCTTTTTTGTCGAATCCAAAATGTTTGAATTTTCAGTGGAGGAGGGAGGTGCTTTCTATTTGAAAGAAATAAGGATTCTCTCTGGTTGGTTTTCATGGGAAGAGAGAGTGCTATACGTTTGCTAACTTATGTTGAGGATCTCATGTCAAATACACGTCCTAAAAATTTTGCTAGAACCTTCAGGGATGGTAATAAGGTTTTTATTTTGCAATTGGGATTCAATGCACATGGAAGCTTCCTTATGATCTCTGAACTTCTTCATGGTCATCGGAAGGGCCTCATCGTTGTACCGGAAGGAAAGCTAGGTAGCAGGTGGAGAGGTTTTGGCTTTCGTCTATGTAAGGCTATTGCTCCCGACACTCTTGTCGTTAAACCGCCATCTCAATCTGCCCTATTCCCGACAGTGCAAAAGTTCATAAATCAAAAATACTTCCTGTTGGCCGCGGTGGATGGTGATCGGAAAACCAATGGTGGAAGCAGAACAGGAAAACATGCAATGTCCAACATTCAAAATTCAATCAAATCAAATCATTCAATCAAGTCTAGCTTGAGTAGTCAGAAGACTTAGAACCAGGATTTGTGCGATAGGGGTGTTGGGTAGGTAAATGTGGTTCCTTAGGCTGAATTCACGCTTGAAATAAAGGACAACACTCTTAATGGTGTTGAATCTCCTTTGTCGCTAGAAGTTTCTTTATGTTTGGAGCATGGGCTGAATGACAAGTGGGAAATTAAGTGCTCCAACATTAAGGAAGTGGGTTGTTCTGGTGTTGGGCCCTCAAAAACTGTCTTTAGGCCCAATGCACTTGCTGAAGCTTCCCCACTTAACCCACCTCATGTCCACAAACTTAAGCCCAAGCCCACTATGGTCTGGTAACCCAAAAGAAAAGAATTGACCACTAGGTCGTTCCTGATGCAAGAGACCCAAACTCCTGGGATGTTGAGTCCATGCGAGAGACCCAACCAATCTTCATTGTGTCCATCAATAATGCCTCTGATGTCGTCGATGGTCTCCAATGTCTCTGATGTCGCCGTTGCTTAATCTCTCAACTCCGACAAGATTGTTGAAGCCAAGTATGAGTTATCGGTGCCGATTGACTCGAATCAAGTCTCCGATGTAGTCGAGTCTTAGCTTCTCGGTTCCGACAAGTCCATGGAGGCCAGGAATGGGTCGGCGTGCACCACAGATAGTGACGAGAGCTTAGTGCGTGGCCTCCGACTGATTCTCCAGGAGCATTCCGGCAATATAGTCAAGAAATGGGGGAAACGAATGTGTCATCGACTCTTTTCGAAGAGGATGAAGTATTGGTGGAGGGTGGGGTTTCGGATACCTACTTGGAGGAAGCTGATTAGCCCCTAGTTGTTGATCTAATTGCTTTTTCTCTACCTTTGCCCATGGTAGAGCAGTCACTTGTAGATGAGGAAAGTGTTGTGGGTATGGATACTTCAAAGAGTTAGGAACCTTATTCCGATTGGTTTAAAAAGAGATTCAATAATTTTGAGAGCTTCCTTGGCACGTCCCTTGAGGGTTTAGAAGATCAAGCAACAAAATTTTTATTGGCTGTTGAAGCTGAATTATATCGGAGGGCTGAGGTGAACAAGCAATCACGTGGTTTAAAAGGTTTGAGGGTGAAAGTTTTAAGAGAGTTGAAAGGGTTGTTTAGTTCCATTAATTATGGCTCCTCATCTGCTAGGCGATGTGGTATTAATAGGAATCGGGTTCTTTTGTTGCTCAATGAATTTGAAGCTTCTTTCCTGGAATGTCAGAGGTGTGAATGAAGTTGACAAAAGGCTTCAGATTTGTAACTTGTTGTGATCCTAGAAGGCTAATATTGTGTTTGCAAGAGACCAAACTAGAGTGGATTACTAGAGGTATTGTTCGAAGTATATGGAGTTGTCCATTTGTAGATTGGTTGTACCTGGGCTCAGATGGTGCTTCTGGAGGTATTTTATTGATGTGGGATAGCCGAGTTTTGGAAAAGGTGGAGGAAGTGGTGGGGCATTTTTCGGTTTCATGCAAGTTTAAAAATGTAGGCGACCAATTTGAGTGGGCTTTTAAAGGCGTATATGGGCCAAATTTGAACAAAAGGCGTACGTTGATGGGGGAGGAACTAACCGGGTTGATCAGTTGGTGGGATTTTCCTTGGTGCCTTGGAGGGGATTTTAATATAATCTGTTTCCCATCAGAGCGTTTGGGGGTTGTTAGCTTCTCCCGGGCTATGTATGGATTTTCTGACTTTGTTTCATTGCATGGGTTGATGGATATTCATATGGAAGGGGGCCTTTATACCTGGTCCAATACTTCCTCAGCTTCTCGGCTAGACTGGTTCCTTTTCTCCCCCCTTTTGGCAAATCACTTCACTCAGTTCACCCAAAAAAGGATGTCTAGAGTTCTTTCTGACCATTTTCCTGTTTTGTTGGAGGGTGGGAGTCAGTGAAGAGGTAGAATTCCTTTCCATTTTGAAAACATGTGGTTGAGGGTGGATAATTTTGTCGACAAAGTGAAGAAGTGGTGGGCTTCCTATTTGTTCCAAGGAACCCCAAGTTTTATTCTTGCTAAGAAGTTGGTTGCCTTGAAGTTGGATTTAAAAAAGTGGAATGAGACTGAGTTTGGCAATGTTACTTTTAAGAAATAGGACCTTTGGAGCAAGCTGAATGGTTTGGATGTTAAAGAGGAGACTCATAGACTATCTACTGAGGAGAAGTTAGAACAAACTAATCTTCGGACAAATATTGAAAAGTTGACTCTTATGGAAGAGACTAGTTGGAGACAAAAGTCTAGGGTGTTGCATTTGAATCTATACTCCGAGCAACAGGTTGAGCGGCTGTTTTCGGATTCATTGGTTTTTCCAATGATATCTGGTGAGAATGTGGATTGGTTAGAGAGACCTTTTGAAGAGGTAGAAATTTTTGATGTCATTCAAAGTTTTCATGGTGATAAATCCCCTGGTCCAGATGGCTTCTCAACGGCTTTTTTCCAAGCTTGCTATGGGATTGTTAAGCCTGATCTCATGGCTATATTTCATCATTTTTTTTGCCAATGGACAGTTTGAGAAAAGTTTAAAAGCAACTTTTATTACTCTCATTCCTAAAAAACATGCAGCTAATGAGATTAGAGATTTTTGGCCCATTAGTTTGGTTGGGGGGTTTATAAAATTATTGCTAAAGTCTTGGCTAATCGTCTCTGCTCGGTGATGGGGGATATAATCTCAGCATCTCGGAATGCTTTTATGAGGGACAGACAGATCCTTGACCCTGTTCTTATTGCTAATGAATGTCTTAATAGTAGATTGAAGTCTGGGCTGTCGGGGTTGATCTGTAAGCTGGATATTGAGAAAGCTTTTGACCATGTAAACTGGAATTTATTGCTGCAGATGTTAGAAAGAAGTGGATTCTCTACCAAATGGAGACAATGGATCCTCTTTTGTTTATCTACTGTCCATTTCTCCATCTTGATTAATGGTTCTCTTTGTGGATTCTTTGGTAGCCCCAGAGGTTTGAGGCAAGGTGATCTGTTGTCTCCATGGTTGTTTGTTTTGGTGATGGAAGCTTTTGGAAGAATGTTGGATAAAGCAGTTTATGAAGGACGCATGTCGGGATTTAGTGTGGGTAATTTGGAGGGAAGATCCATGGTGGTGTCTCATCTCCTTTTTGCGGATGACACGCTAATTTTTTGTGAGGCTGATTTAGAACATATTTTGATTCTTATTTGGTTTGAGGTGGTGTCAGGTCTAAAGATTAACCTGGGCAAGTCAGAATTGGTTTTGGTTGGGGTAGTCAATAATATTGACCTTTTCTTGGTTGCAAGCAGGGCTCTCTCCCAATGAAATATCTAGGTCTTCCTTTGGGTGCTAAATTCAAGGATAAGACTATATGGAATCCAATTCTGGAGAAAATGGAGAGGAGATTGGCGGGTTGGAAACGCTTATATTTATCCAAGGGAGGTAGAGTCACCCTAATAAAAAACGTCCTATCTAATTTACCCACTTATTTTCTATCTTTATTTCCTATTCCTGCTAGTGTGGCTAACCGAATTGAGAGGCTCTAGCGGAATTTCTTATGGGGCAGTTTTGGAGATGATCCTAAAATTCATTTGGTTAAATGGGCTACTGTTTGTTCTCCTATTTCTTCGGGTGGCTTAGGGATAAGGAAGATAAGACTTTTCAATGAAGCTTTACTTGGGAAGTGGCTTTGGAGATTTGGGATTAAGGAAGATGCTCTTTGGAGACAAGTGATAGAGATGAAATATGGATGTGTGTGTTTGGGAGGAGGGGGGGGGGGGGGGGTTGGTGTACCAGAGCTGTGATTGGCCCTTATGGTGTTGGTTTATGGAAAAATATCAGTCAGGGATGGCCTTCTTTCTCTCGCCATATTCTGTATGATATTGGTGATGGGTCTAGAGTGAAGTTTTGGCAAGACCGGTGGTGTGGAGAGACATCTCTTACTGTTAGATATCCGGACTTGTTCAGATTTTATAGGAATAAGGATGCTAGTGTGGCTGAGCTTATGATGTCCACCAATAGTGTCATATTTTGGGATGTGAGATTCATTAGGGGTGTGCATGCTCGGGATCTAGAGGCTATGTCTGACTTCATGGAAACCATATATGGTTCTCCTATAAGGGGGCTAGGTGAGGATAAAATTTGTTAGATTCCTAGAGAAGATAAGGGTTTCTTGGTTAGTGATTATTATAGAATTTTAGCTTGCTCCACTTTCTATGGTTTTCCTTGGAAAAGTACTTGGAAGCAGAAGATTCCCTCTAGAGTAGCTTTCTTTGTTTGGACTGTTGCTTAGGGAAATGCTTGATGATTGATAATTTACATAAAACGAAGGTGTGGATTTTGGATTGGTGCTACATGTGTAAGAGAAATGGTGAATCGATTGACCATCTATTCCTTGTTCACTCCCTGTGCACTAGGGTGTTCCTTTTTTTATCAATATATCTTATTACTTATCAAAAAAAAAAAAAAAAAAGGAGCTTATAAGTAGTACTCAACCTCTATGTTGGATCGAGCTACCACAAACTACTTTTTGCTGTACCATGAAATGAGAGAGTTACCAAATAGAAAGCAAAAGCCTTTAGGGGGAACAATGAATAGTTAGGTTGTTTGCCTAATCAGCATTAACGTATGTATGCAGTGTAAGGGATGATAATCATCAGAAGTAAAGTTCATCAACTATCGAATGAGAAGAACATATGAAATCGTAAAACGTGTAATAACATATACAAAACTTTCAACTAAATGCTAGGATAGCAGGACGCCACAAAACAACTCTCTATCATCAATATTAGTCAAGTGTTAGGCGTTATAGGTGTGTCACGTCTTGTTTTGAATATGACTAGCTAAGAAAAGAGACAAGAGGCATATTTTGCCTCTGTTATATAATACCCATGAGTGGTGTCTATTATACACACTCTAGTGTACACATAATACACACAAGTCACAATTTATAAGAAAATCATGTGACTTGTATGTAGTGTGTACACTAGAGTGTGTGCTCTAGTAATTATCCTAATACCCACGGTAGAAGAAGGAAACCTTAAGAATAAAAAAGTAGTTGATGGAGTTGTGATCTTTAATCTTAAATTGCTAAGAAACTTTTTGAGCTTTTGGATGCCACGCAATTCATCTCCAATTATAATCATCTGATTAAAATACTCTAGCAATATGAAGTAAAGCTTTAGTTTTAGAGTTTTAATAGTATAATCTTTATCAGGAGCTTTAACTGAAAAATTATTTAGCATCTTTAGGTTTTGTTTGGGATCTATTTATTTTGCTGAAACTGAAATTTTTTTGCTGAAAGTACTGTAGATAAAAGTAAAAATTAGTTAAAATAATATAGTGGAACCTATGAATAGTATCAAAAAGTGTAGTGAGTCTTATGAATAGTAGCAAAAATATACTGAATAGTAAAATAAGCTGACTTTTTAAGCTGGAGTCAAATGCTCACTTAGTATTTGGAAAATTATAATGAATAATGAACCTTTACTGGATGAAGCTCCATAAGGTTCTCCTAAGTGAGTGAAATGGAGAAATTTAGGAGCTAGTGTGTTGTTAGTGTTGTGAAATCAGGCAAATGCATGAAACTTAGTTAAAGGAGGATTGTTTGTATTATTTGTTGTTGGTTTAGGGGTGTATACTTTGATATCTAATAACTTATAAAACTATATGTGACTGTTGAATATTAGCTATAATATACTATGTTAAATATGCTAGAATAGATGCAGAAACAGAATCATAAAATGAAGAACAAAAGAATACAAAAGTTACGTGGTTCATCCTGACAATTTACATTCATAAAGGAAACTTTAAGGATTGCATTTTTATTATATGAGAGTGTAATACAATTCCTGTGTTACAATGAACACTAACACGAGTATATATAGTGTGGGTTTCAGTTAGTTCAACTGGTAAAATCTTTGATGGTTGAATAAGAGTAGACATGGTAAAACGAGTTAGAATTTTCTAACCCGATCTGACCTGTGACACGAACCATTTTTTAAAACTTTTTTTTTTTTAGTAAAATAAAAAAATAAAATGAAGACAATATTGGTTTAATTGTTTGTTGTGAGCTTGAAGGAAATAATTGAGACATTTACATAACTGCGTGCAAATGAATTAAAAGATGGATGGTTGAGTATTCTGTAATGAGTAAAGATTTTTAAATATTAGATAGTAAAGTATATGCTAGGATAATTTGGTTACAGTAGAGTTATAAATATAGATTTAAAATTGTAAACATGTATGAGAAACATTCATAAGTGTAAAGATAGTGAAGTCAAAGTATCAAATTAGTATAAATTACGAATGCTTAGACATATTTTTTAGCAATTTATGTCCAAAATAAATGATTTTCCAAAATAAATTATGATATTTTCTAGAGTGTGTGTTGCTTAACAATGATATAATATTTATAAAAAAAACCATGTATAAATAAGTAAACAATCAAACTTTAATGTATATTCTGAAATTGAAATAGGGTGCCAACTATAATTGATAATAGATTATAAAATTAATTTTCAAGATTTTAAATTTCTTATATATTTTTATTTTTTGTCAAATGAGTTATCCAATAAGTCATTTGTAATTTTGTTTTATATTTTGGGACGTTGATAGTGTATAGAAATAAAACTTGTATTTGTTTTACTTATTTTTGTGTTATTTTGTTTTAGTTAGCAATGTTGAGATTTATATAATTTTAAAATTATTAAATAAGTATTAATAAGTTTAACTGAGTTCATTCTTGATATAAGTAGTAAATTCGAAGTAATGCATTTTACATCAAGTAATTTGTTGTATAACTTTTCAAATGGCAAATACATGTTTTCTTTACTTAAAAAAAAAAATCATATGAAAAATACGGGCTAACTCGACCTGACCCACAACTTGATTGTCCTGCCTCGAACTAGACCTGACTCGACCCGCCGGTTTGCCATGTCTAAATAAGACGTCTAGGGTTAAACCCCTGTCTACACCATAGGTTGAAACTCTAATATATGTAGTAAGTTAAATGCTAGAGTTAATAGACTTTTAGTACAAGTAGAAAACTTATCTTGCACATAAAGTAGGATTGGGCTTGAGCTTATGCTATCGGGGTTATGCTTTTAGTGCAACAAATGATTAATTTGTGTCTACAATCAATGCTTGAGGCAAGTGTATCAACTCCTCATTTCAAGCATACGCTATCAAGATTACAAATGGAAGAAACTAGCAATGTAACATGGAATACTTACCATCTTCATTTAACAACTGCAATATGAGGTCGCTAGAAGGAAGTCTTTCCAATGCAGCAATCACGGCTTTCGCAGACAGACCAATAGACAAAATAAATCCGTCACTAGAAGTCCATCCATGGTATGGAGCAAAAACTTGCTCATAAGCTACAGCAAATGTCTCAGCAAGTGATTTTCTCCTGTCACGTTGGAAGTCATTATATGTGTTGAAAGAAAAACATCTATGAAAGAATAGTATGCATACAAATCCAATCGATTTATTATATGATAAAAATGTATTTTACTTTGTTATATGCATAAAATGGATTTGATATCTTTTGTTCTTTTAGGAGAAGTCAAGTTCAACCCTGAATATCAATATCATTTTATCAAGGGAAATTACACTTTACCATTCTAAATTATACCTCATATTATATTTTGCACCCTAAACTTTCGAATACGTGTTTTACACTCTAAGCTATGACCTTTATTATACTCTGCACTCTGACATTATGTTTGCTGTTAACTTGGATATAAATTCAAAGTTTAGGGTACAAAGTATAATCAAAATGTAGTTTAGGGTGGCAAAGTATAATTTATTTTTTATTTTTAAAGTATCGAGAAGATGAACAATTAAGTCTTTTCACGTGGTGCCATATTTTTGCATTCAAGTTAACAATAAGAACCTAAGATTTTTAGAAAAATCCTTAGGTTTCTCCCTAAGCAGCTTCGTGCTAAGACTACAGTTATAGAGGAAGCTGAGGACATATATAAAATTCTTGTTTTTGAAATTGTAGGAAACCTTCGAACTTATGAGATGGGACTAGGTAAGCTAGGTAAGAACAAGACTATGGCCCTTAAGATCATAGATGAGGAATATGTTTTTTTTGATGATGAGCTATCAAGAGCAAAGGGTCTTTCACTAGGCAGCTTAAGAAGTTTCTGAAAAATGCCAAAGTTAAGGGTAAGGATAGAGCCCCTAAAAAGTCTAACTCCAATATTAAGGACACCAATGATTGACCTTAGAAGAAGTATAAGGAAGTTGATCAGTCCTCGAGTCAACCCGTAGGACAAAAGTGCTTTGGATGTTAAGGTTATGGTCATATGAAACAAGTGTCCTACTTACCTCAAGTCTACAGGGAAGAGTAAAGCCTTAGCTGCCATCTTAAGTGTCATCTAACTGGAGAGTGATTATGATAGTGATCAAGAGGCAAAATATATGGCTTTTATTGCTACTGTTAAAGAGGAAGAAGAGAAGGTTGAGGTTGGAATGGATCAAGATGAATCTAGTAAGGAGAATCTATTTGAGAAGCTTGATGATCAGGATGATATTCAGGTTGCCTAAGAAATTCTTAGAACAAGAATTCTTTGAAATATGAAAAACTTTAGTCTAGCCTTGAAGAAGATTAGTGAGGTTGATCTTAAGAAGGAGAATTTGTCAACCAAGATAGATGAGGGTAATCAAGCCATAGGAACCTTTAGATTTGAGAACACCATCTTTGTGAAAATTGTGAAGACTCTAGACATTGAACTTAGTAAAGTCCATTCCTAATTAGAAAGAATGTCTAGTTCTAAGCTTGATGAGATGTAAGGTGTTCAGAAATACAATTCTAATAAAGCTAGTTTAGGATATGATGGGTCTAACTCTTCAATTCCTATTATATCTAAGCTAAATGGCCCTCATGTTGGCTTTGTACTGCAATCCGAGAAGTCTAAACCTGAAGGTGAAAATTCTAAGGTCGATAAAGGCAAATTTGTTCTTGAAGTCCTCACAAGAAAAATCCTTGTTCTACTCCCAAGAGAAACTCTTAGTCGAAGAGATCTCACTTCTGCCACCACTATGTTGCAGTTGGACACACTTGTCAAATTGCTTCAAATGGCTTGCTAGCTAAAAGAAGAACGGTGTGCCGAATAATAGAGGTTAAAATAAGACACAAGACATGGTGCATTTTCTTGGTGAGCTAATTCTGGCTTAAATCCTTTTAACTCAGTTTTGAGGGAATTTTGAATCCTCCTAGACCTTTTCTAACTCAATCTCAAAAGAAGAAGACCTCTTCCATTACACAGTCTACTCCTAAGACTGAGTTGGTGGAGAAGGTTGCTATTGCTTAACCCATCGATGCTTGTCCATAGTTCAATTCTTCCTGTCTTTTCTTGGACCTCATCCTTGCATGTCTTCTTATTATGGCTTCTAGTGCATTCTTTCAAAAAATACATGTTTTTTATGTACATTTGGTTAGCCAATGAACATTGATTCATGTTTGTGTTGTTTCTTTATATGTCCATATACTAGGAGACTGACATGAATACTCTAAATCTGTGTCACTCATTTTAACGAAAATGACTAGAAAATTCTAAGAGAATGACTAGAAAATTTTAAGAGAGACATAAATAATCATTTCACTAGGAAAATTTGTAAATCTAAATAAACACTTGTTTGCAAATGATAAAAGTCAAGCTAAGTAAAAGATGAAGCATTTCATAGCAAGAAAATGGTGTATATTGCAATAATACATAATAATGGATTGTTTCTTTTCTATGTTCTTTCCGCTCATGTAGTTAAATATGATTGTGTTTTGAGCTAGATAGCATTGAATACTACATATGCACTAGTCAAAATTTCAAACGGTTTAGGAGATGTGAGAATTATAGGATGTACCTTGAAAGTGATAATCTCCATCAAACTGTTATAACTAAGATGTAAGTGTGTATGTTTCTCTCACTAGTTCACTTCACATCTTGTATGACATATACTCACTTGCAAATGCTTTCAAAAAATCCATACATAGTCTTTTCTAATTTTGTTACGTGACTAAGTCAATGTAGTTGGCCATCTAAAGTGTTGCACGTGCTTGTAAAGCATGCTAAACAATTTGGACTTGATTTCACGATAAAATTGAATAGATGGTTTAGTTGTATATGCTTGATTCGTGTTTGGAAGAAATCGCTTAGAGTTAATGTTGTTTCCATTATGTCTGAAATGAGTTGGAGTCTTTAATTGAGTTCATCATGCATATTTTTTTACGTTAGTTTGTGGTATTGAGTATAGAAGTGTTGCATGTGTTTCATATTGACTATTGCATAAACCTACATGCCTCGATACCTCCTCGATACCTCTGCAACCTATCTAGCCCTCCTTGAGACCTATTCAACTCCATATTGATCCATTGAGCAGATTTAGGCCCTTGATTATTTCTATGTTATCTTCTCAATACCTTCTTTGATCAATTGAGCCATCTCGATACTTGTTCAATTCATCGAGCCATTATACCCCATCTACTGTCTTTAATACCTGGTCGATACCTGTCTCGATCTATCGAGAACTATCTCTCAATACCTCTTCACATTATCGAGCTGCGGGTATTATAAATACCTAAGTCAGTTCACCATTCATTTTAAACTCTCTTTAGATTTTCTATGACACCTCTTGACCCACCAATTCAAGCGTCTCTCTCTCACTCTCTGATTTTCGTACCTCTCTCTCTCTCTCTCTCTCTCTCACAAATTTGTGGTAACCCCTCTAATCCCTCTCTAATTATGCATTTATGTCATGCATTGCATTTTAGATCTAGGGTTTGAAGTTTCGTGAATTTTTGAAATTGGGTGGTTTATGTTCAAATTTCTTTAGGGAAAGGGGGTGGGGGGTGGTCTCTTTTGGTTAGATTGTTCAGGCATTTTGAACGTTGGTTTGTACAAGGTGCATTTCTAGGTTTGTGTGCATGATTATGTCTTGCATGCTGTAGTGTTGGATTGGATTATGATTTTTGAGTTTGGGACACATAATCTAATAGGATCATGCATCATGCATCATTCAAGCATTTAATCATTTCATGTTCTTATTATGTTTCTTTTCTTGGTTCTTTTTTCTCTTGAAAAGTATCTATTCCTATAGGTCCCAAGAAAGACACTCCTCGCTGTAATCCTATCTCTTGTTCCTCCAATACCACCTCTTCTGAGCCTATAGAGCGTAGGTTCCCTAATTCTAACTACCACCAAGCCTTCAATAAGAAATGTTTTAAACGCCAGCCTCACAATCAATGTCAGATACTCTTGGGTGATCTCACTTGCACCTGTGTGTACCTGAGACTTTTCGCTCTCGTGGTTGAGAATCTCCTAGTGGTGCCCCTATCATTTGCCCCAATTTTCTTGTTCATGAGTTTTACTCTTAACATGTCCACAGTGGATACTTACGTTCCTATGTTTAACACTCGTGTTAGAGGCATTAGGATCTCTATGACACCAAACTTCTTCCATGAGTTGTTTCATGCTCCTAAGGTTGAGAACCTTGACTATCCTTCTTAATTAGACAACATTGGTTCATCTTGTGATGATCTTGGTACATAGTTTTGAGGTTGTATTACCTTTGTGGTATTCTAAATGACATAATTAAACAGGATTTTTTTAGGAATCCTCGTTTTCTTAACATGATCATGACCAATGTTCTGACTCTAGTGACTTATTATAACACCATCATTGACACTCGTGCTCATTTTCTATTTAGTATTCTTTTTTTTTTTGGGGGGGGGGGGGGGGGGGGGGAGGTGTCTATGGAGACCTAAAAAACCCAAAGATCTCTAAAGTGAGGTCAGGTGAGGGAGAACTACATCCTGACTAGGCCCCACATTGCCTAAGTAGAGGGAGGTCCTAAGCCTTATGTGGAGGGCGTTAAACTCTAATTGGTAAGAGGCCTTTTAAAACCTATAGAAAGAGGTTTTGTCACCCCCAAAAAGGATGATGTCTTGCCAATGAAGGGTTGTGGCATGATAAGCTGGTATCAAAGTGGATCCTTATACAATGTAATGGTGAGTAGGTCTCACACGGGGACATGTGGCACTTTAAGGGGGTAGATTATGGAGACTCAAAAGGCCAAAAGACCTCTTAAGTGGGGTGTGGTGAGGGAAAACCAAATCTTAACTAAGTCCCACATTGCCTAAGTATGGGGAGGTCCTAAGACTTATATCGAAGGTCTTGGACTCTAATTGGTAAGAGGCCTTTTAAAACATTAAGAGAGAGGCTTTATGTAACTCCCAAAGAAAACAATATCTCGCCAATGAAAAGTTAGGGCATGACAAAATGATATGAGAGTGGACCTCACAAGAAGGAATGGTGGGCATGTCCCACACGGGGAAGCGTGGCCCTTTGAGGGGGGTAGATTATGGAGACCTAAAAGGCTAAAAGACCTTTTAAGTGAAGCAAGTTTAGGGAGAATCAAATCTTGATTAAGTCTCACATTTCCTAAGTAGAGTAAGGTCTAAAGCCTTATATGAAGGGCCCTGAACTCTAATTGGTAAAAGGCCTTTTAAAACCCTCTGGGAAAGACTTACTGTCACTCCCTAAAGAGGACAATATCTTGCCAATGAAGAATTAGGGCGTGACAAAATGGTATTAGTGCCAACCCTTACATGACAGGATGGTGGGTAGGTCCTATAAGGGGACATATGTCCCTTAAGGGGGGTAACTTGTGGAGATCCAAAGAGGGAAAAAAAAAAAAAAAAACTTAAGTGTGGTTAAGTGAGGGACAACCAAATCTTGATTATGTCACATGCCTAAGTAGGGGTAGATCAAAAACCTTATATGGAGATCCTTGAACTCTAATTAGTGAGAGGTCTTTTAAAACCTTAAGAGAGAGGCTTTGTATCACTCCCAAAGATGGCGATATCTTGCTAGAGAAGAATTGAAGTATGATAAAATGGTATCGGAGCGGACCCTTATACAACGGAATGGTGGGTAGATCCTACTCGGGAACATGTGGCCCTTAAAAGGGGTAGATTGTGGAGACCCAAAATACTAAAATACCTTTTAAGTGGGGTGGGATGAGGGAGAAGTGAATCTTGACCAAGTCCCACATTGCCTAAATAAGGGGAGGTCCTAAGCCTTATAAGGAGGGCCTTGCACACTAATTGGTAAGAGGCTTCTTAAAACTTTAAGGAAGATGCTATATGTTACTCCTAATTGCCAATGAAGAGTAGATGAGTGAAAAAATGGTATTAGAGTGGACCCTACAAGACAGAATGGTGGATAGGTTCCACCCAGGGATGTGTGGCCCTTAGAGGGGAAGATTGTGGAGATCCAAAACGCCAAAAGACTTTTAAATGGGATGAGTTGAGGGAGAACTAAATCTTGACTATGTTTCACATGTTGGAAGTGGTAAACCAAAAGGTGCCTCTTGATATTTCATAACAGTTTGTCTTTTGTTTTTTCATAACTGTTTGTGTCTTTTGTTTTTCCATAACTGTTTGTGTCTATTGTCATTCCATAACGTTTGTGTCTTTGAGTCTTCCACATTCTAGAATTTTTTGTTATAAAACAAAGAGTCATGACAATAATGACAACTCTAGTAACTTCACCGTATAAAAGGGAATAGATGTATAATGTGAAAGTGTGTGAGAGAAAAAGTTGTAGTGAGCTCTCAATGAAGTAGCCTAATCTCTTTGTTTGTGAGTTTGAAGTACTCTAATTAAATTTTCATTCCTCTCTTTCTTGTGAGTACTTTGTTAAATTTTAAGTCAAGGCTTTATAAAGCCAACAAAGTGGTATCAAAGCCAAGTTCTTAGAGCCTAGAGTCTTTGTCTACACCATTAGTGAAGATGTCTTCTAATATGGTGCAACCACAAATTCCTAAATTGACGAAAGAAAATTATGAGAGTTGGCAGATTCAAATGAAAGCATTGTTTGGATCACAAGAGCTATGGGAGCTCATCACTGATGGGTATGTAGAACCCACAAGTGAGCAAGAAGCCACCTACAACACAAAGCAAAAAAATTTGCTCAAAGATCAAAGGAAGAGAGACAAGAAGGCACTATTTCTACTTTAATAAGGGGTGGATGAGTCAACTCTTAAGAAAATTGCCAAAGTAGAGTTGAGTAAATAAGCATGAGAGATTCTTGGCATTTTTTTTTTTAAGGGTTTTGATCATGTGAAAAGAGTTCGTTTGCAAACTCTTCATGCCAAGTTTGAAGTTGCTTACATGAGAGATGGTGAAACTATTTCTGATTATTTTTCACGATTACTTGTAATTGTTAATCGTTTGAAAAGTAATGGAGAGTATTGAAGATGTTTGTGTGGTGGAGAAAATATTAAGATCTCTTGCAAATAAATTTGAGTATGTCGTGGTGGCTATTGAAGAGTCCAAAGATTTGGAGACTCTCAATTGATGAATTAATGGGATCTCTTTAAGTGTATGAGCAGCGTATGGAAAAGAATTCTAGCTTTATTGTCATTGAGCAAGCATTAGAGTCAAAATTGACTCTAAGAGAGGAGAAGCCCAATGGCTTCTGTGGAGGATATATCAATAGCAACCGTGGCAAGGGTCGTGGAAGAGCAACATTCAGAGGCAGATCTGCTCGTGAACGTGGAGGTAATAGAAATGTCCAATGTTTCAATTCCAACAAATTTGGACATTATGCATTAGACTGCTGGTACAATAAATCCGAGGAGCATAATGAACAATATAATCTTGTTGAGGCATCAAATGTTGAAAAAAAAGAATGTACACTTCTTTTTGCACAAGAGGAGGCAAATAATTTGCAAGAGGTGTGGTATCTTGATTTTAGAGCTAGCAACCACGAGTGGAAAGAAGGCGCTCTTTGTTGAGCTTGTTGAAGGTGTTCAAGGCGATGTCCATTTGGGAGACTCATCCAAATTACCCATAAAATGTAAAGGAAAAATTAGAATATGTCAAAGGAATGGTGTTTTGCAGTTTATCTCCAATGTGTACTATGTGCCCAACTATTCTTAGTATTGGGCAACTCCTAGAAAATGGGTATATTATACACATTGAGAAACTCTCTCTTGTTTTGAAGGATGCTGAAGGAAGGCTTGTTGCAAAAGTACAGATGGGTTACAATCGTTTTTTTGCACTCCATCTTAACTTAACAATGGAGAAATGTTTCTATGGGCTTGTAAAAAATGAGTCATGGAAGTGGCATCTTTGCCTTGGGCATCTCAATTTCAATGGGCTTAAACTATTATCCACATCAAGCATGGTGCATGGATTGCCTAGTATTGAAAAGCCAGAATATGTATGTGAGATATGCACTCTTAACAAGCAATAAAGAAGTCCTTTTCCAAGTGGGAGATCATGGAGAGCACCTAACCCATTAGAGCTGGTGCACACGGATATTTGTGGTCCATTTGATCCAATTTCTGTTGGAGGTAACAAATATTTCATCTCCTTTTATTGTGATTTCAGTAGAAAATTATGGGTTTATCTTATCAAAGAAAAATTTACAGCTTTCACTATATTCAAAAGTTTCAAGGCACATGTTGAAGTGGAAAGTGGTTGTAAGATCAAAATACTTAGATCTGACAGAGGTGGTGAGTACACCTCAAATGAATTTCGAGATTATTGCAAGAAAAATGGCATCAAGCAACAGTTTACAACTGCATACACACCATAGCAAAATGGTATTGCAGAGAGGAAAAATCGAATGATCCTTGATATGACAAGGACCATGCTCAAAGAAAAATTTTTGCCAAAGAATTTCTGGGCAGAAGCAGTGGCATGAATAACCTATTTACACACTCGATGCCCTTCGAAAAGTGTCAAGAATATGACACCCAAGAGGCGTGGAGTGGCTACAAACCAAGTGTGTCACACTTAAGAATTTTTGGGTGTATTGCATATGCTCAAGTGCCTGAGATTCAGAGAAAGAAGTTGGATGATCATGGGGAGAAGTGCATCTTCATTGGGTATAGTGAGGAGTCGAAAGCTTACAAACTCTACAATCCACTTACCGACAAAGTAATGGTGAGTAGAGATGTCATTTTCAGTGAAGAAGAGTCATGAGTATGGAATGATGACATCATAAGCAAAGAGAAGCCACTTGAGTTAGAAGGGCAAGAAGAAGATGTGAATTATGAAGCTTCAGAGAGACCTTCCTCAACACCCCACCACTATGCATCATCAATAGGCACTTCATCAATCTGAAACCCAGGTAGCATTTCTCCATCTCCAACACCAATCAAAATGAGAGGCCTAGAAGATATCTATGCACAAATTGAAGAGACAAATCTCTTTTGTTTGTATGTGGACCATGAGCCTTTTACTTTCAAAGAAGTTGTGAAAGAGAATTGTTGGAGGAATGCCATGCAAGAAGAAATTTATGCCATTGAGAAAAACAACGCATGGGAATTGACTACACTTCGTCCAGGTCAAAGAACCATTGGTGTGAAATGGGTGTATAAGACTAAGCACATAGCTGATGGGAGAAATGAGCACTATAAGGCAAGACTTGTAGCTAAAGGTTACAAGCAAAAGTATGAGGTAGATTATGAAGAAGTCTTTGCTCCAATAGCAAGACTAGACACAGTGAGGATGTTGATTTCTCTTGCAGCACATCATAGTTGGGAAATATACCAACTAGATGCCAAATCGGCACTTTTAAATGGCATATTTGAAGAAAAGGTGTCTGTAGAGCAACCTAAAGGTTTTGTGGTTGAAGGAGAAGAAAACAAGGTGTATCGTTTGAAAAAAGCTTTATATGGGCTAAAGCAAGCTCCTCGAGCTTGGAATTCTTGTATTGATAGCTATTTTCAAGGAGGTGGTTTTGTCAAGTGTCCTTATGAGCATGCAAGCTACATCAAGAGGAATGCCCATGGTGAAATTCTTATAGCTTGCCTTTATGTTGATGATTTTTTATTCACAGGAAATAGTCAGCAAATGTTCCATGAGTTTAAACAAGCCATGTTCAAGGAGTTCGAGATGATCGACTCTGGACTTATGTCATTTTTCCTCGGGATTGAGGTACGACAGTAACCAGATGGCATTTTCATATGCTAGAAAAAAATATGCATAGGAATTGCTTGACAAATTTAATATGAAAAATTGCAATGCTGTCAATACGCCTGTTGCAGTGGATCTAAAATTGACAAGAGAAGGAGAAGGGAAAATTATAGTGTTGGTCTTTTGAGCAAATATATGGAGAAACCAAAGGAATCTCACTAGCTTGTTGCAAAGAGGATCCTAAGATATATAAAAGGTACCATGGATTTTGGTCTTTTATATTCATATAATAATGATGCCACATTATATGAATATTCAGATAGTGATTGGGGAGGTGATCAAGATGAAAGGAAAAGCAATACTAGATATGTTTTCAATCTTGGATCAACAGCTTTTACTTAGATGTCCAAAAAGCAGAGTATTGTAGCTTTGTCAACATGTGAAGCTGAATATGTGGCAACATCCTCTTCTGTTTGTGAAACAATATGGTTGAAAAATTTATTAAAAGAATTTGATCATCCATAAGAAGAATCCATAATTATTTATGTGGATAACAAGTCTACCATAGAACTTTCTAAAAATCCAGTTCAACATGGAAGGAGCAAACATATTGATATGAAGTATCATTTCTTGAGAGATTATGTGAAATAGAAAGTTGTGAAGCCCCAGTATTGCAATACAGAAGAGCAAGTAGCATACATTTTTACCAAAGCCTTACCAGTTGATAGATTCAGAAGATTGAGGACAATACTTGGTGTGAAGATGCTTTTGGTTTAAGGGGGAGTGTTGGAAGTGGTAAACCAAAAGGTGTCTCTTGATATTTCATAATAGTTTGTCTTTTGTTTTTCTATTACTATTTGTGTCTTTTGTTTTTCCATAACTGTTTGTGTCTATTATCATTCCATAACGTTTGTGTCTTTAGGTCTTCCACATTCTAGAATTTTTTGTTATGAAACAAAGAGTCATGACAATAATGACAGCTCTTGTAACTTCACCCTCTAAAAGGGGATTGATGTATGATGTGAAAGTGTATGAGAGAAAAAGTTGTAGTGAACTCTCAAGGCAGTAGCCTAATCTTTTTGTTTGTGAGTTTGAAGTAATCTAACAAAATTTCCATTCCTCTCTTTCTTCTGAGTACTTTATTAAATATTAAGTCCAGGATTTATAAATCCAATATCACATTGCCTAAGTAGGGGAGGTCCTAAGCCTTATATGGAGGGCCTTAAAAGGCCTTTTAAAACCTTGAGGGAGAGGTTTTGTGTCACTGCTAAGGAGGACAATATCTCGCAAATGAAGAGTTGGTGCCCTTGGGAAGGATACGATCTCCAGGAATTCTGCACAATTTTCTGCTTCTAGGACCAACCGCTAATGGTCCTTTGGTGCTCCCTTCACTTAAGACGCTTGAATATGAGGAGGATGATGTCATCCATACTGCTAAGGACGCCACCTATGTTGATCATCCATCTTCTTAGGCTCTTGCTTCCGTTTCCGATGTTGAGGTGACACCAACTACTATTTTGGATGAGATACGTCTCATGCGAGGTGACATTTGTCAGGTTATGGATTTATAGACTGCACATGAGCAGAGGCTGGTTCCATTCACGGAGGATATGTACCAACAGGACACTTGTGTTGTCGCGTAGCCAACTGGTAGATTCGTTCTCGTGAGTACGTTTCTTCCTCTCCTGAGCCTATTGCAAATGAGGCTAATGATGATGAGGATGCTGGAGATGACTTCTCTGTTGATGACGAGCCTGTTGCTTCTGGTTCTGACGGTGATTGATTGTCTTTTGTCCATGGTGACAAAAAGAGGGAGTAGTTAGGCTACTTATTAGGAGAGTTTAGAGAGTATGAGCATGAAGTGTTTGTCTTTTTGTAGTGAAAGGGAGAGGTACTTTTGGTTTTTATGACTGGTAACACCACAATGGTGTTTGATACATTTACCGTGATATACTTATGATTTATTAATATATATTGATATTGTGTATTGGCTATCCACATGCTTGGTCTTAACTGATTACTATATCGTGCAGGTGTTGATTTACTTTGAGCATTATTTACTTTGAGTATTGTTTTTACTTTGTCTTATTTTCCACATACTGCCTTGATGTGTATTGTTTAGTGCATTTCAATGAAAGACAAGATTGTAAGCCAGATCAGGACTAGATCTCCGTTGCTACAAAGTTCCTCCAGATTTCAAGTTTTTAGATTAGGCTATTTTTTATGTAACTTGAGTAGAATGTATTCTAGGACATTAATGTACTCTTGGGTTTTGTTACAAATTACCGAATGGGGAGATTTTTAGGGTCATATTTTTATGTGTTGGCATATCCGAGTCTCTGTTTATGTATTTGAGTCTTTGTCTAAGTATGTCTATTTGTATTCAAGTGGTATAAATGAGGACACAAAAAACTACTTAAGAAACTACAAAAAAATCAACTAATGTAACCTGTCCTTTGATCCCTATCAATGTATCGAGATTTATTAAACTCGATACCTGACTCAATACCTATTAATCTATCAAGTTACGGGATTTCAAAACAGTTTTATCTGTTCCAACCTATGATGACTTGACCCATTTTAGCATTTATGCGCTAGGATTCTCAAATGTATATACAAAAGCAATATTTTTCAGTTATGATCATTACTTCAAAGAGACACATGCTACTGTGAAACCGCTACAACATCTGTGTAACTAGAGTTTTGTACCTAGCTACTACCAATTACTTGAAGTGTGTTGTTGCGAAGGACTTTGCACTAATCTGCATCAATCAAGTACTGTGGTAGGAGTCAGTTATGGATAGGAGATTCGTGTAATAAAGAAGTCTACTAGCTAGAAAGGGGAGTCCAATTGGGATTAGATCTAAGCTATTATATAGATCAGTAGGTTTTATTGTGTGTCGATGCTTCAGGATATGGTAAGATTTCTTGTACTTATAACTTCAATATTTTATAGTGGATTATTCAGGAGTGGTAACCTACATAATCACTTGTTAGAGTTTTTTCCATTGTAACTACGTTGATGTATCAAATTTATCTTTCATTGTGCTTAACTCTAGATTAGCGATTTGGTTGTTTTAATTGAATCTTGCATGTAACTGGACTAATTAATCAACTTGGGTAATTGATTACCCAACAATGCAAACTACTAGTTAAATTAAAAACAAAGTTTTTTTCCCATATAGAAATAAAATAAAAGAACCTGTTTTTTATAAAAAATAATATATATATATATATATATATATATTTGAAGGTCCATGGTTTGACGTACCAGCTATGCTCAAGAATTCGCTCCATCACTTCCCTCACCAAGTTAATTACTCGCTTTAATCGTACCAGGTTTCTGCAATGACTACTGTTATCCTTCGCAAAACCATTTTTAATTTCAGTCTCCACTAAAGTCTGTATTGTGTCGTATTTCTTTGAGATTTCCACAAGATTATCCACCTTTGATTATAGGTAGACAGTGAACAGTGAGCAGTGAGCAAATTTACAGTAGTGTGTAAAAGGAAAATAATGAAGATAAAAGGAATACAGACCAAGAAACATTGTTGAAGCAGATACTGTAAGTCATAATCAAATTATTCTATGGTTCACACCTTGGTTTGGAGCTCCAGGTCCGTAAACTTAATAGCGATGCCAAGGTAGGAAAGGGAAGTATAATGGAGACGGCAAAGCTGAACCACATCACTGACCTTGATGTGTGGATTTTCCGAGTTTACAGTATCTGCAAGCGCCTGAATTGAATCTGCCGTCTTCCTCATGAAATTGTCTCGTGCCACCATTGCAAGAGAGCCTATATCACCGTTCACACAGAAGGTTTACCAACAATAGCAGCGCGTAGAGAAGTATGAACAGCACAACGTCTTTTGGGGTCTCATAAGCTTTTAACGTTTAACTGCTCAAAAAACATTTAAAGAACACTTACCAAACAAGCTGGGCTTTCACACGTTTGAATTTTTCTTATCTTGGTCAAAAACATTTTAAGCTCTTTTTTTGTTTTGGATTTTTCTGGATTTTTTTTTTTAATATTTTTTTATCAAAAGGGAATCCAATTTCTTACCAATTGCAATTTACCACACTTTTTCCCCTTATAAAAAGTACTCAAAAGTTTATTTTTGGTGTAGTTCACAGTTTTGGAAGTCCTCATCGTTTAAATGACCATGATTTTGGTATTTGATGCCCATTTAACGAACTCTAGATACAGCATTATATCAAAATCTGATTATTTATGTAAGCGAAGGGAGTACTATATTACTATATTCTAAGAGTACCTAGTTATTTTCTCTATTTGAGAATAATTTTGCGTGTGAGAGGAGACAAGGGCACAATGAGTGACAAACATTCATAAATCCAACAATAGCAAGAGAGCCTATATCACCGTTCACACGAAGGTTTACCAACAAATGCAGCGTGTAGAGAAGTACGAATAGCACGTCTTTGGGGGTCTCATATAACGTTTGACTGCTCAAAAAACATTTTAAGAACACTTACCAGGCAAGCTTGGCTTTCACACGTTTGATTTGATTTTTTTATATTTTTTTATTTATCATGGTCAAAAATATATAAATACACCCCATCCCTTAGCCCAGCTGGGGGTCACACATTTGAATTTATTGTGTGGTACTTGCGTTAAACCAAGTGATGTTGCGGTATTAAGGGCATATTTGGTAGACTGTAATATGCGCTGTAATGTAATAGTTATTCTTATGATTTAGTTATTCTTTAGTTTGGTTATGTATTTATTACAAGGAATAGTCATTCCTTATGAATAACTATTCTTCAAAATGAGTAATAACTATTCTTTTTTAAAAGGTTGTATTAGCTATTTCTTAGTAAGTGCAATAATTTCAAAACTTAATATATTTCCAAATAAATAAACTTTCCATATACATCTAACAATTATAAAAATAAAAAATCATAAAAAATAATACATATCTCTCTTAAATTTAAAAATAATAATTTTTAAAGAGATATAATTGTATGAGTAAAATATTTCCTAAAATAAATGTTAAGTTTCATTCTAATGTTATAACTTATAACCAAACTAATGAATAAGTTTAGTTATTACATTATAAAAAATTTTATTACTAGTAATAAAGATTACAATTCCTGTCGTAATCTCCATTCAGTGTACCAAATGTACCCTAAGTATTAATGCCTTGTTGTTAAGCTCTTATTTTTTTATTTATTTATGTATTTATTTTTATCAAGAAGAAATCCAATGTCTTACCAATTGCAATTTACCACACTTTTTCCCCTAATAAAAAGTACTCAAAAGTTTATTTTTGGTGTACTTCACAGTTTTGAAAGTCCTCATGATCATGATTTTGGTATTTGATGCCCATTTAACCAACCCCAAATACAGCATTATATCAAAATCTGACTCCCTGCATTTTCCATTTTTTTCCCCTCAAGGGGAATCAATTTTCTTGAATATTTCAATTTTTTTTGCGTTTATGAATTTTAAAATCCAATCAAGTAGTTATGTGCTGTGACTAGAGTTACTATAATTCTTTAAGACATTCTCAAAAAAAAAAAAAATAGAAAAGAAAAAAAAAAGGTTTAAAATGAAAAATATACATGGCAATGAATTCCATAGCAGATCCTATCCTTCATCAAATACAAAACTAACATATATTAGTGCATGTGACATTTTTCTTCTGATCACAAGTTTTATTATTTGACATTATTATCTCATCATTTTTGGAGTATAATGACTTGGTACTCTCTTATCTATATTATAATAATAATAATAATAATCATAATAATAATCATAATAATAATAAGTGAAATTGAGAGAAACTTTAAATTAGAATTCCAAATTAGAGTTACAATTTTACGCCATGTGTCCTAAATTATTTAGTCTTAAAAAGTTTTATTTCTTAATTTTACAACCAAATGTGAGACCACATCATAAATATTAATTTAAATGAGTTATTAAGTACAAAAACCAAAGAGTCTAGAATATATGAATTGTAAAAAAAAATGTGCTTCACCATATATATATATATATTTATTTATTTATTTATTTAAATATGGACAATTTACATTTTATACCTAATAACATCCTTACAAAATTTTTTAAAGAATTAATAAAATATAAAAATGAATATCAATAGTATTTAAATTATATATATATATGAATTATATTATGCATTTTATTGTATATCTTTAAGTGTATCCATGCATATGCATGAGGTCACAAGCTAGTTTCACATAATAATAAGTCACATTAATTGAATTCATAGCAAAGTTCACTATTTATGTAAGTGAAGGGAATATCATATCATTGTATTCTAAGGGTACGTAATAGTTTCACATAATAATAAGTCGCATTAATTGAATTCATAGCAAAGTTCACTATTTATGTAAGTGAAAGGAATATCATATCACTGTATTCTAAGAGTATGTAATAGTTTTGTCAATTTAAGAATGATTTTGCAAGTGAGAGGAGACAAGGGTACAATGTGTGGCAAACATTCATAAATCCAAATATATAGAAATGAAAAAAAAAAAAAAAAAAAAAAAAAAAAACTGATCTCGTACACAATGGGTTGAATGACTCAATAAATTACATGATTTTTCTCACTATAGTTTATGTGATTGGTTAGGACTGATCAATAATAAAAATGATGTCAGCAATGTTCCTTACGTAAAAATCATATTACATCAATAAAATATTTCCATCTCAGCAAGTTTATCCTATATTAAACAAGTCCATCAGGTTTAAAACTCGAGAAAGCAGTCTTCACCCAAAAAATTAAATAAATAAACAGCAACTAATCAACCAACCAAAGGACAGGAGGATGGTCCAATAATTTTGATCATAGGCAATTGTCCTCACCTAAAATCCCCCCCCCCCCCCAAAAATTCATACTTATGTATCAATTTCAAATAGGCGGAAATCACATTTTTGTCCCTAGATTTTATTTTTATCGCTTTTAGTCCCCACATTTTTGTCCCTACATTTTCAGGCAATTCCCACTTTAGTCCTTATCTTGAAAAACGCTTCTTATTTTGGTCCTTACCGTTACATTAGAGATGGAAAATGCACATGTGACAAACGGCAGAATTAAAAAAATATTAAAAATATTTTATTTTATTTTAAAATAAAATAAAATTTTAGTTATCAATTGTTTTAAAATAAAAATATTAAAAATTTTAGTTAAAAATAATTGTTCTTCATGCTCTTCCCCCAAGAACATGGTTGCCTAGAAAATAAGAAATTCAAGATTTTCTTCTCTTTTATTTAATTTTCTTAGCATCCAAAAAAGCAAAAACATATACAAAACCATGATCAAACTCAGATACTCTAAAACAATCAACTAACAAAACCTAAAACACTTAAGTAGTCCCACATATTATTATCAACCAAGAGTTAGTGAAACGAGGACATTGAGCCAGACATTGGTGAGGACTAGACATTGGGTGTCTGTTTTCGCATCTTTCATTACAAGAAGGTGAATCTTAACGTTGAATCATAGAGTTACACCACCAAAATCCAAAGAGATTTTTTATGAGTTGGTTCTCCCTTCGTCAGCTTCGCTCATCACCATTGGAGGTCAGTTCTCCGGCCTCCAATAGTGCGGTTCCTAGAGTCAGTTCGATGCGGTGCATCAATAGATCGACGTCCACACTACATAGTGACACCCACAACCACAAAACGACACCCTTAAATCCAAAAAAGCAGATCAACACCCACAATCATACATACAAATATCTACACCCACAAATTGAGACCCAATAACCCACAAAGATCAAAACCCACAAAACACAGAAAACTTAGCTGAGATCAAAGCTTATGAGTGTTGGGTATTGAAGATCCGAGTATGAGGAGAGAGAAGAGATCGATGGTGGCGGCAGTTAGGGTTTGGTGAGAGAAGGGATCGGTTTGGTTTTGCTTTGGTTTGGTTTTTGTATTTCGTCTTCGACGACTTCTAGAGGCCATTTTCTTTGAAATTTAGAGACATATTTCATTTGGGTATTGTTAGTTGATTGTGTTAGAGTATCTAAGTTTGATCCTAGTTTTGTATATGTTTTTTCTTGTTTGGATGCTAAGAAAATGAAATAAAAGAGGAGAAAATCTTGAATTTCTTATTTTTTGGGCAACCATGTTCTTGGGAGAAGAACATGAAGAACAATTATTTTTAACTAAAATTTTTAATATTTTTATTTTAAAATTATCGATAACTAAAATTTTATTTTTTTAAAAATAAAATAAAATATTTTTAATATTTTTTTAATTCTACCATTTGTCATGTGTGCATTTTTCGTCTCTGATGTAACGACAGTGACCAAAACGGAAAGCGTTTTTCAGGATAGGGACTAAAAGCGGTAAAAAAAAAATCTAGGGACCAAAGTGGGAATCGCCTGAAAATGTAGGGACGAAAATGTGATTTCTGCCTTTAAAATAAAATATATATCATTCTTAATAATTTACTCCATTTTATTTGAAAAGGTGATACATATGAAACTAAAAATGGAAGAGAAATATATTCTCTCTCTCTCTCTCTCTCTCTCTCTCTAAAAGTAGTTCCACCTTCTCATGGAATATATCTCACTCTAAAAGTATCTCTTAATGACACATCATTATCAAATTATTATTTCTCTTTTACCTTTAAACTTATTCTAACATGTCATATTTAAGGTAAATAAATTATTATATTATATATATATATAATAATTAATTATTAATTTTTCACCTTAAAAGTGATAAAAATATTTTAAATGAAAAAAATATAATATAGATACACACATATACATATCCTTTAATTGATACTTAAATATAAGAAAACTTATATTTAAACTTGTCACCTAAGGTCTCAAATTATATCAAACCGACCTTGATATTAACCATGCCATCTGAGATCTAAATCCTAGATATTTCCAAATTAATAAAGTTTCCTCCAAACCGATTTGGATGAAACTCCACAAATTCATTATATGACGATTAAAAACTCGTCCATGTGTATTAAATCAAATGACTCGTTAAATTATTTAAATAAGTTAGATGTTTTATTAAATAGATCAAGTGACTAAAGTAAGTGTATGATCATTTGATTTACCACGATGTAGGTTAAAAGAATTTTAATCCAAATCGATTTGAAGGTAAAATTTATCATTTTCAAATTTCTTATAAAAAAATAAATAAAACCATTTTCAAGAGTTTTCTTAAGGCACAATTTTTTTAGAAAGTTAATAGCATGCATCTTAAAAGAAATTGGACTGATCTTTCAATTTTCCAATAAATTTTGACACAAATTATGCCTTTACTACATAAGATTTTTTTTTGGGTAGTATATAAGAAGTATTTTTTTTTTCATTATTATACAAAAAATAATATGATCAATTAAATTGAGAAAGATGACATCTTATAAAAAGTGAATACATTACACTTATTATATTATTTATTTTTATTTACCCATCTATTTTATATATAAAAACAAAAATGTAGTCATTAGCTAATTAGTTGAATTGACACATTAAAAAAAATGACAATTCACAATTATTATATATTTTAACTTCTTTCTTTATTCATTCATTTTATATATATATATATATATATATATATATATATATATATATATATATATATATATATATATATATAAACAATGTGGCCAACATAGGACAATGCAATTTTTCAGTAACTTTTACGTCATCAGTTTTCTATCAACCAACTTTTCAATCGAACAATTAAAAAAAAAAAAAATTACTTTTAAAAAAAACTATGGCACTTTTTTTTTTTGGTTCAATCTCCAAAAGAAGTTAGGGCATTTTCTAGCTGACTTTGATATCATTTGTTACGACCAAAGGAAAAGTGCAAGTCATATCTACGCTTATATTCCAAAAGGACTAGTCACAATTAAGACTTCTTGTGGTTATTTATAAAGCCTATATCAGCCCAGTATTCGGATCTAGGACCCATCACACACCCACACAACACACATTTAATCAAATCTAGGACATCACAACTTGAATCCTAATTTTTTGTACATTTCTCATTTTTTCTCTTTCTTACCACAACCTAAGGAGATTGTAGATTATTATATTTAATGGGTAACGAAAAGGAATCCCCTAGAGTACTAGAACTATTCTCAACTCTAGAGTACTAGAGAAGGGAAAATTATGCATACCTTGATTTGTGAGGGTATTTGGGCCTTTTATAGTAGTAGAAGGTTGGCCTGTCTTCTTTTATGTAGATGTCTTTTCCTTATAGGACTTGAGTAATCCCAAACGTGATGGGCAAAACATTTCCTTGTAGAGTGGGTCTTTTATTGGGCTCGTATCTTCTAGAATTATCCTTGCACTAGGATTCTAATTCCTTTGGGATTCCCTCGGATTTCAAATGTGTGTAACAAGTATTTTAAGTCAAGTTAGGCCCTGGGCTCTCACCTATTGCCGGCCCATGGGCTAGGATCCATCAGGCCCAATGTAGCGAAGGTTCGTCATGCTGTTTTTTACCCCTTCACTTGACATTGACTCAACATAAATAGGAGATATCAAAACATGCATATACTTGAATTTAAAAACATATGAGTTAATTATGCCAAGTATACACCTAGGAGATGTACATGGACTTAGAAATTTGCTGCCTTGGTCCTATGCTCAAACCCTAGTGATTCAGTATCCCTATCGAACGTAGGATCTATCTTGCATTGAATAGTGATATCCATCATTCTAATGCATAATTGCCATCAACTCAAACTAGCGCATACATAGGAAAACATAACATACGTATATTACTTGAATTAAAAACGTGTAGTTCAAATACAAAATTTAAAGACATGAATTTAAAAGGGTTAATGAGGCTAACTTATACCAGAATTTTGTGGAATCATTAGTGATGAATATTGACGCAGTATATTTCTCAGCAAATGTGCAAAAAATATATAAAGAGTTGATTTAAATCTAGGAATTTATTTTACACATTCTTGACTCATGAGTCCAATGGATATACAACAAATTGACAAAACTGATGAAGCACAAGGTGGGCCCTTGGATCCATATGGCAAAATGAGTCGAAACCTGACAACAACCTGAAACAAGTCTTAATGGGGTTCATTTATCTTCTTACGTTTTCATATGTAAAATATATAAATCTATTACATCATGCATATACATATATTTGTATGTAAGTGCGTGTGCATATCTGTTTTTGCATAAAGAAATAACAATACGTAAATAAGTACATAAGCATAAATTGAAGAAACATGAACATAAAAACAATTATATTGGCTAGAATATAAATACATAAACATACATATCCATATATATATATATACACACACATAAACATGCATATCCATATATAAACATCTAACAACATACATATTGACAAAAATTTGTAAACACATAGGTATAACTATATTAATGCAAGTAAAGACAGAAATCTATAGATCAACAGAATTGAGACACATAAACGTGTATGTTAATGAAATAAAAAATACATAAATGTTTGTGTGTGTTTGTTTGTTTGTTTGTTTTTATATAAATGTGTACGTTGACGAGATTAAAAAAAAAAAAAAAAAAAAAACAACAACAACAACAACAATATTCAAAATATCCCTACATACCATTTGGTATATCCTTAGGTTTGTGTGACAAAATGGGCCTAACCCCACATGAGACCCAAACCACGGATCAAAGATGACATATCAATTTTTGGTCTTGGAAATGGGTTCACACATAGCCATGAGGCAAACATCTAACCCTAACACAAACAACAACAAACTCAAGAGGAAATCAACCACAAAAAATCAAAATAAACACATATACACACACTCCACATGAAAAAGAAATGTAAAGGAAATAGTAAAACAAAATTGGGTTAAATGTAGTTTACACACTTATGATTAGGCCCATTTTAATATTGCATGCTCATGGTTTGAAAATATCACTTAACCCACTTGAGGTTAGTTCTGTTAGACAACAATAACCCTCATCTCCCTTTGCAGTTAGGAAAAAAAAAAAACCTTTAGTATGTAAGACACAATAAACACCTAATCTAAGCAACATATTATCAAATTCCTTCACTCACTATCTTAGAATTCAATTCTTTAAACTCAAATCCCATATCGTGACCAGAATATTGCTCGATCAACATAAAAATCAGTTCCCTCTACTAATTGCAAGCGAGAATATATACTTTGGGTGGCAAATCTCATATCTAACAGGTACATTCATGTTTAAAGAACCCAATGTAGAAAGAGAGAAATAAGAACCAATTTTCTGGGTTGATTCAAATTTTTTGGGTTAAGCTTGTTCTATTTCTAGTTTAGTAGCGGCTTTAGCAGATTCTCCATCATTGACAAGATTTCAACCTCATCAAGGAAAATATAAAAAACATCAAGCCAAAGGGAAATTCTATCCAACTTAGAAAATTCAAAACCACAAATCCCACTCAACCCCTCTCTTTTTGTAATCATAACCCTAGCCTTAGGAAAAAGAAGAACTTGAAGATGAAGATTTACGATAAGAACGACACTTTGTTGGTAATCTATTGTTGTTGATTTGTTTCTCTATTTCTTTCATTGGGGATGGACTATGAGATTTGTGAATTTTGATCTTGGGGGTATTTAGGATAGTTGGGTTTTCTTGGAGCTTTGGATCCAAAGGAGGATATGGAGGAGCAAGACATAAAAAATGATTGAAAATACAATTTTAGGCTTTTCTTTTAACAGTGATAGTGATGAAGTTGGTTTTGGCTAACTAATGGAGGCCACTTTAGGTGGGTTAAATGACACTTTCAAACCATAGGTAGACAGTATTAAAATGGGCCTAACCATAGGTGGCTGACAATTATCCCAACAAAGTTTTATCTATGTGAGATGGTGAGAAAGATGGGATGATTGTGAATGGAGAATTTTTGAGTGGATGGATGAGAGAATTTTCATGAGGATATGTATATGAAAAAGATGTTTTTAATGTATGATGAAAGAGTTATTGAAAGGATGATTTAATGGGAAACAAAATAAATGAGAATGGAGAAAGAAAATATGAAAACAAGAATGGGGGACGGTTAATTTGACCAAAGCTAGAGAGGAAAAAAAGATGAGAGCCCTTAATATTGTTAAGTGAAGTTTGATTTAATTTTTTTATTTTTTATTTTTAAATGTGACGGAATAAAGGAGGCATGGGACGAATTTAGGGTTTGTTTGGTTGGGGAAACAAAAGTAGGGGGGATAGGAAGGATTTAGTTATGACAAAGTGAAGATTTTGGAAACCTTTTTGTTTAATTGAGGAGAAAAATGAGATAATATAGTTTGTATAAATTTATTTTGATGCTCCTATTACATAAAAATAAATTAATAGTTTATAAGAGAAAAAAACTAATGCATTGAAGGGAAAAAAAAAAAAAAAAACCACATAACACCTAGAGGGAGGAGAGGGACAAATTGGTAAATTCCCATCTAACCCCTCTCCCTCCCCCATTTGATCCCCAATTCGAAGAGACAAGAAAATGGTGGTTCCGAGAAGAAAACATATAGGCCCCACCATTTTCTCTCACTCTTTCACTTCCTAACCAAACAACCCCCTCACTGAAAATCCCTCATATTTGCCCTTCTTCATTTTCTATCCCTAACCAAAAACACACTTAGGATTTATATGGTTGGGGGGTAGTAAACTGGGGAGATCAAAAATGGAAAGGTGATGGAAAATGGGGAATATAAGGGGAAAATTATATTTTACCCTCATAAAGAAGAAGGAAGACAAAATTCATCATGCCTGTTGTGGGGCAACTTAATAATTGGACTTGGGTTGGGTTTTCTGAAAACGTGAGAAAGAAAATGTGTAATGCAAGTTCCAATGTAATTTTCAACATTTTTAATAAGATGAATTATAATTTAGTTTATTTTGATGTGTCCCATAATATTGAAATTCTACACTTAAATGATTTAAATGAATTTGAAAATGAAATTAATAAATAATTGGAAAAGAAAATTGAACCTATGGAACCAAATTTTGAAACTCTTTATTCTGGAAATGATGAGAATCCACGTTTAATTAAAATTGGCTTAAACCTAAATGAAAAAGAAAGAAAATATCTCAAAGAGTTGCTCACCGAATTTCAAGAGGTGTTTGCATGGTCCTATTGCTCCATTCCAACGAGTGAGATGGAAAGCATCCATGAAGAGGACGTAAGAACTCTTCCTAGACTTAGGTGCCATTGAAGAAGATAAGAGAATTTGAGAGAGAAGTTGAGATTAGAGAAAGAGATATGAGTTAGATTGTGAGGAAATGAGAGAGAGAGAGGAAGATGGCTTTCATAGAGAGAGTTAGAAAAAGAAATGGTTGGTAACCGTTGGAGAAAAAAAATGAAGAGGCGAGAACACACCTGATGGCTAAACTATGTGTAGTTTAGGCCCTTTGCTAAACTACATGTAGTTTAGCAAAAAATAAAAAATAAATAAAATCAAAAAAATAAAATCCCCATGGAGTTCTCAGGAGTCCGAAGTGCAAAGAGAAATCTAAAAATATATCCAAAAATGACAAAAATGCCCTCAGTAGGCAAGGAGAACAAAGACCCTAAAAAAGCATCCCTAGTGGATTGAAACAACCAAAAATATCCCCAGTGGATCGAGAGCATCAAACATCCCTTAGTGGACCAAAACTCGTCATGAAAACTCCTTTGAGAGTCAAGATCATTAACTAAATCCCAAGTAAACCTGGTATCAAAGACGGACTCCCCCATGAGTCCAAGGCACAAAAGCAGCCCCTTCGATAGTTACACAATAAATTTCCCCAGTAGAGTTTGGAAAAACCACCTTGAGGGGGGAGTCAACATCAATCCTAAATGATTCATAAGAAAGAAGAAGATAATCATTCCCTAGTGGAAAGAAGTTCCCCAATGAGCAACACACCATCAAAAAATCCCTAGAAAGCTACCCCTTCCTTCGTGGACCATACATCATCAAGACTTCGTGGTAGGTCGAAATCATCATCAAAAGACTTTCCAACAGAATCATACTCCCTAGTGAGTCCTCCAGCATCACTAGTGGATCTTTCATCCAAAAATAGTCAAGCAAGTCAGAACATAGAACTTGTGCACATATCCTCTATGAATTGAATATACAGGCATAGATCCCATACAACATAGAATTCGTGCACATATCATCCTACAGGAGTTGGAAAAACTGGCACGAAACCCCATACAAGTTAGAAAGAAAGAACATAGAACCTATGCACATATCATCCGAAAATTGAATATGCAAGCACAGATCTTATACAAGTTAGAGCTTGTGCACATATCCTCTGGGAATTGAACATGCAGGAATGAAACCCCATACAAGTCAGAAAGGAAGAACATAGAAGTTGTGCACATATCCTTCAAGAATTGAATATGCAGACATAGATCCTATACAAGTCAGAAATTGTGCACATATCCTACGGGAATTGAACATGTAGGCACATCATATATATTTCGCATTGGTGCAGTAGAAGAGGTAGAGACAGGGATAGAGACCAAGGTCAGCCTGAGGTAAGAGCCTGACCAGAACAAGTACATATAGAAATAGAAGACAAGTACCACCCGGAGAAGTTTGAGGCAAGAGCCCCTAACGGACACCATATATATATATATATATATATACCACTTATTAGTGGTATTTATCCACGCCTCATTATCCAATTCCTGCAAAGAATCATTGATATTGTTAGGATAATGGATAGTTTCTAACATTTTGGTGTTATGAAAATTACCTTTAAAATCATCAGAATTCATCATTAGTTCTTAAACAAGTTCATGCATGGGAGAACCTTTCTTATAAGATAGATTATCAATATCAATTTCAAACTTTGAAGCAAATTTGAATTTTACTTTCTGTCCAAATGGATCAGTAGTAATTCCATCATGTTCAACAAGAAAGGGATACAAAGCATTAATAAATGGCAGATCAAGAATCACTTTATCAGTCATATTTTTGACAAGAACAGAAGGAATCTTGAAATAAACATTATCATGGCACACATGAGCATTATTCAATTCATACTTAATTTTCATTTGAGAACCATTAGCAGAAACCAATCTTTCAGTAGATTTCTCGAAATATTTTGAAGGAATTAATCCTTCTTGGATACAGTTCATGTCCGCACCAGAATCAATCATAGCATTAACAGTGAAATGATAATCAGGAGAAACAACAATTTTAACTTTTGTAAACCATTTTGGAGGAAGTAATTTATTAACAAAAGTAAGTTGGGGATCAATGAAAGTATCAGGAGTACCTTTATCAGAAAGAAGAGCCTATTGACTGGATTCATCTCCATCACTGTGCTCATTTTGTTCATTACTGGATTTATTAAGATCTTTATCAAGTTTTAACATTGTCAATTCTTGTTTGAGATTATTGTTATCACTTTTGATGCTTTTAAATTCATATTTTAATTCATTTATCTCTTGTTTAACAATATGAATTTCATTTTGGAGATCATTAACAGTTAATTCTTTAGATTTCTTTTTATTAAATCTTTCCAAGGTTTCTTCAAAACTTATGGTTGATTTTGGTTTTTTACCAATTTCTTCTCTTATCAAATTTTTCTTAAATTTATCCAAATATTCTTTTTGCAATTCAGGATTTTGAATTTGATTTATTAGTTGAATTATTAATTTTTCATCTTCTTCAGTCTTGGTGAGAGCGTTAACATTATTAACAATATTGCAACAAGAATCTCTGCAACCAATTTTAATATTAGGGGAATCAGAAGAATCATCAGCAGATTGATAGCAAGAATCAGATGAAGAAGAAAAATCATCTTCCAAAGAATCAGACGAGTTGTTTGATTCAAGGATTCTGAATAATTCTTCTTGCACATTATCATCAATGTTTAACATGTTGAACTTGTTTTTCAACTTACCAGGTTTTTCTTTACAGTCTTTACTATAGTGTCCAGGTTTACCACAGTTAAAGCATTTATCTTTACCCGACCTTTGTTTAACATGTTTTTTAGAAACATTTTTCTTCTTAGCATAGAAATCACTAGGTTTAACAAAGTTATTTCTGTATTTTTTATGGCTTTTATCATGTTTTTTACTTTTTTGCCTAGAAGGAGCAATAGGAGGCAGACCATATTGCTCACAGAAATTTCCCATTTCATATTTAGCTTTTCTTTTATTCTTTAATTGGTGTTTTAACAATTTTTCATCGTTACACATATTGATACCAAGTTTTTTAATAGTACTGAAAATATCACCATAAGTTAAATTATCATAATCAATAGAATCATTTTTGCCCATTAATTCTTGTTTTACCTTATGAGCAAAGATAGGAGGCAGACCGTCAATAAACTTTTCTTTCCAATAAGGCTTGTGACAATCTTTCCGGAGCATCACTCTGGAAGTAAAAACATCTTGATACCATCTGTAATCAGACATAGTAGGACAACTCAAATTATTCAAATAGTCAGAAACACGTGATGAAATATTGGATGGAGTACCAACAAAATGTTTGAGAATAGTATAGATCAAGGTATTAACACCATCAGGAATACCACGACCAATACTTTCATCAAAAATAGGCAAACCTTCATCATTCTTTTTAACAGCATGTTTAATAGACTCTCTGGATTCTTCAGTGATGTAAGAATCCCACCATCCATGCAAAGTACCAGAAAAACCAGTAACAAGTAGATTAACAATTTCAGGTTGATCGAGATCATGATTATTTTGATAAGCAATACCAACCATAGACATGTGACTCATTTTATTGATGATTTCTTGTTCAGACAAACCATCAATATTCCATTCATAAAGCTTATCAGCAGAAACAGAAAACTGTGTTTGAAAAGATCTCTCTTCAAACTGCATATCAGGAGGAGTAGGTTTTGAATACCAGTTTTTAGTAAATGACATGGGTTTGGAGTTCCCAACAAATCTTTTAATTTCCGGGAAATCATCATCAAAGATTCTTTTGGCAGAAACAAAAGAAACAGTATCAGAATCTGTATTTTCTTCAGAAACAATTTCTTTTTTGGAAATAGTTCGAGCAGCTGAAGTACTTGTAGAAGTACCCTCAGTTTTAACTTTTAAGTCAGAAAGCATTTTTTCAACAATTTCAAGAGTCTTGGACTGAGAAGTTTTGAACACAACTTTTTCTCTTTGACTGGGTAAATCAATCAAAGGTTTCTCAATTTTAACAGAAACAGATTTTTCATAAACAGGTTTTTCAACAAATTTTTCTTCAATACGGTCAAGTTGTTGACCAATAATATGCAAAGATTGATTAGTAAAATTGTTTTGTTCAATAAGGCTAACAATGGGAGTTTGATCATCAGCAATTTTGAAAGGGGAGGCCTTCACTTCCTCTTTTGTCACTTCATCTTTCTTGGTAGTTATCAAAATTGAGTCAAGAGGAGGATGACTGGACCTAATAATGGTTTTATCAATTTTAACAAAATTTGATTTCTTTATCACATTTAAATGTTGTTTTGAAACCTCATTATTTGGAACATAATGGTTTTCAAGAAAATCAAAAAACAAAATATGTTTTTTCAATTGATTCATCATTTCCAACCATTTTCTTTTAACACGGTCTTTATCAGACTGAGCAAAATTATTTTGAAAATATTTTCTCTTGTTTTTGTTTGTTGCAAGCATAAACTCATTGTACAAAGAATCCCAATCAATTTCAAAATCATCATTTAAAACAGTCAAAACTCTTAATTGATTTTGGTAAACAGGAGGATTTTCAATAGGAGAATCAAAGTCAGATAGAGTAACAGAAACAGTGTCTTCCTCATCTTCATTAGCAGTTTTGCTGAATGGAGTGGAAGTTTCAAGTTTGGTAGAATAGTAAACAGAGCTAATTTTAGATTTATCACTTGAAATACCTTTTAGCTTTAAATCAGAGGATGTTTCCAAATTCTTTTTCAAAAATTCATTGATCTCTCGATCTCTTTTTGAAATACTTTCAGATCCAGCAAATGAATGTCTTCCTTCATTGATCCTCAACGGTGGATTGTTTTGAAAACTTATTTTAACAGTACCATCAAGATATTGTTGAATATGGGTGAGATCAAGCTCATCAAAAATGGGTTTAGCAGGAGGGGTTTCTTGTTCTAACAACCAATCATTAGGAAGTTTAACATCTTGCCATTGAATCATTTTTGGAACTTGAATTTTAGCATCAGGAGTTGAACATTGAATTAGCATGGTTTTACCTGAAGGTTCTCTAGGAATCATAGCACAAGGATTCATTTGAGTACCCATAAGTTTATAATAAATGCGGTAGATCAAAGCAAAAGGCTTACTACCCTCTTCCATGTGATAACCAGATGAAGCAATATTCAATGTTAAAGCTTTAACAATATTAGGATCATCCAAAGCAAGAGTAAGATCAGGATAACAGTTAAAATAAACAGGACCATCATACATAGAAGCAGTGATCATACCAAGAATGCTATCTTTAAAAATCTTAAATCTAGCATCTCTTAAACACATGAGAACAGAAGCATTAATACCCTTTCGGGTAAGCGGTTTAATAGCAACTTGAACCATACCAATATGCAAATAACTGAATTTTTTAGCAACGAGGAAGTCATTAATATTCTTTTTAGTAAACAAATAGCATTTTTCATGAATTCTTGAAATAGAGAAAATTTGTTCAACAGTTCTAGCTTTATAAGCAGAATGAAAAGCACTTTCAACAAAACTAGTTTTATAAATAGTTTTAGTATCAACTTTAGGAATAGTCCAATTACGAAAATCAGGGATCAACTCATTATCATCAATAGTGTGATCTTCTTCATTTACAATATCAGGAGGACAACCAGTCCTGGAGCTGATAGAGGAGTTGGATCTCCAAAACTTATCCATACTATCCTAGGTTCAACACTCAGTTATCATGTTTTTCTCACAACCGTTGCATTTCGTAACACATACCCTAACCAACCTTATACCTCTCATGCTCTACACGCCCTTTCTTGGCTCAAACGGGCCTTACAGCTAGGTTCTAGGACTTCACTTTACGACTAGGGTGGCGCCAACGATGGTAAGAAGGAAACACAATAACGGAATATCAAGCGTTCGGGTAGACACAGACAAGAGACAAAGAACACAACCACACTACCACCGGCCAGAAAAGAGTGGCTCTGATACCATAAAGGGGGAAGGGGACGCACTGCTGAAGAGAGTGAGATGGAAGCACAGTAATATTGTAATGAAAATAACGTAAGGAACTTGAAAGTAAATAGCTTGAAAGTAAAGAACTTAAATGTAAGAACAATAATAAGGCGGTAGAACCAGCAAAGCAGTATATATCAAAATAATTCAAAGTAAATAAGAACAATAGTTCAAAATAAATGAAAGCAATTTAAAACCATCCGGTATGGCGGTAATCCGTCCAAGGTGGTGGTAGCAACAAGTAAAGTAATGAACATAGAACTGAAAATACTTCTTATTGAAAGTAGGATAAACAGTTACAGTAGTAATAGTGAATACAAGATCTCAACAGTTACAGATTAACAGTTACAAAGCTTGAACTAGTCCTAGTTACAAGGTTTGTAGGATTACAAGGCTTGTAGTGAACAAAGATGAACAAAGATGAACAAGGTAGTAGTAGTAGAAGCAAGGTGGGTTCTCTCTCTAAGAAGGCTAGTTCTAAGGGAAGAGAAATCAGAACTAAATTTTTGCTTAGAAAAAACCCCCAGGGACATCCCCCCTTAAATAGGCAAAGTTTTGAGTAAACAGTACTCGTGAACAGTAAAAGTTAACAGTAAAAGATAATTTGCTGAAAGCAATCATGGTGTGACTAAAAGTCACGGGAAACATGGAGAATCAACTTTTCAGAGCATTATCATCAGGATTAACAGTGAAAGTCCATTAGTGAACAGTGTAGCATTTGGCCTTTATGCAGGCTAGACAAATAAGCTCAATCTTCTCGAAGATCTGGAGTGTTATCTTCATCATGTCCAAACAGCTCTTGGTCATATGGGAAATAGGGGTTGTGAGCAACAGATTCTTCTGAGGAGGCTTTGGATTCTTCTTGATTAGCAACAGCTTCTTCTGCCCATTTGAGTAAAGCAAGAAGAGCATCAGGATTCTTTCTCAAATTGTCAATAGAGGAGCTTTTAGTCTGAACATTTTTGCCGGAAGAAGAAGAGGGAGCATCAGCAGGAGCAGGGGTTTGAACAAGGGAATGATCTTTTGCCACGGGCAAAGCAGCAGCAGATGAAGATTCTCTGGAAATAGAGGCAACAACGGTAATGATCTTTTGAGTGTGAGGGAATTTTCCCCACCATTTTACATACCAATGCCTAGAGAGAACATCACCATCTTTCTCATATTGCCATTTCAATATCCAAGGTATTTTATATTTTTTAACAAAATGAAGCAAAGCAGGAAATTTAGCTCCATAAGCATCACACCGATAACATTTCTTGAAACAGTTGAAAGCATCAAGCAATGGTGCAGGAAATAATTCAGTAATAGGACCAAATTGGGCCCACCAGCGGTTGAACCAAAGGGGCAAATTACCAGTGAATTCTTTGTCAAAGTTAACAAACCAAGAATGAGACATGTTTTCATTCTGATGCAGCATGAATCTTGTCCAAGCCATGAGATAATCATAATATGAATAGGGAATGGGAGAACTTGGCATTGTTCTGGTAGATGTAAGAGAAGAGCCCCATTGTTCTTCAGAAATAAAATTGACCAAGTAAATGCTGTGGTAAATAATCTTGGAAGCATCTTTGTGATCAGAAATGGTGTTAATAATAATAGATCTTTCATGGCGCAGAAGATCAGAATAAAAATTTAAATTCTTTTCCCTATGCTCTGGAATCCAATGAAACTTTGGAGGGAAATAACTTCTAGCAAGTCTGAGAGGATCAGAAATAGAAGCTCTGTTGGGTTCAATATAAAACAGGTGTTGGAAATATTGTTTTTTTATGTACTGGGGAGAATTTTTTGGAAAAACAGTTTTGATGGGCCGGTTAACAGGGGTTAAGGCATAAGGATCATAAGATGAAGCAAGAACAGTGGAGTAATTAATCCTAGGGATGGTTCCTAGGGTGGTGAAACGGTTGGTTATTTCAAGGGGAGAAGCAGGTTCTTTTTTAACAATTTGTTTAGGAGTTTCAACAGGAGGATTATCTTTTGGTCTTCTACTTGCCATGGTGACACTGCAGAAATTCACGGGTAAGGAAATCAGGGATAGAATTTTGAGATCTTTTAATATATTCAATATCAAAATCATAAACGCTTAAAATAGCTTGCCATCTAGCGAAAATATGTTTTGAAGCAATATTTTCAACATCTTTTTCAATAACATACTTAGCACTTTTGCAATCAATACGTAACAAAAATTTTTGGTTTAACAAATCACTTTGAAATTTTGAAATACATAGTACTATAGATAAAATTTCCTTTTTAATAGTACTATAATTTAACTGTGCATTGTTCCAAATACCAGAATAGAAACGAACAATTTGTTCAGATGACTCAGGAGAAACTCTTTGTTTTAGAATACCACCATAACCGACATCAGAGGCATCGGTTTCAACAATTTTGAAAGCGCCAATAGTAGGAATACCAAGACAAGGTAATGTCTTAACATGAGTTTTGATTTCTTTAACAATAGAATTATGAACATCAGACCAAGGAGGAGGATTACTTTTTAACCGATCAAACAGAGGTTTGCATTGTTTCCTCATATCTTTGTAAAAATCTGCAACATAGTTTAATGACCCAAGAAATCTTTGGAGCTGTGTTTTATCAATGATAACATCAGGAAACTTATCGGCAAACTGGATGGCTCTATCTATAGGATGAATTTGTCCTTCAAAGATATCATAGCCAAGAAAACGAACTTTGGTTTGGAATAGTTTAACCTTCTTGGCTGAGACAACAAGACCATTTCTTTTGATAGTATCTAGAAACGAATTCAAATGTTTCCAGTGTTCGTCAATAGAGCTAGAGTAAACAAGAACATCATCAATATAAACAATGGTGAAATGACTGAAGAAGTTAAAAATATCATTCATGATATTTTGAAACTCGCTTGGGGCATTTTTAAGGCCAAATGGCATAACATTCCACTCATAATGTCCAAAAGGAGTGGTGAAAGCAGTTTTGTACCTATCATTCTCACTAATCTGAATTTACCAAAACCCAGATTTCATATCAAACTTGGAGAACACAACAGCTTCATTCAGCCTATGGACAAGGTCATTCTTGTTGGGAATAGGATACCGAATCCATTCTAAAACCTTTTTCAGGGGTTTGTAATTAATGACTAATCTTGGGGTTCCTCTTTCAATCTCAGCATTTTTTTGGACATAAAAGGCTGAACAAGACCAGGGAGACTTGCTATTCCTAATCAATTTTTTCTGCAACAAATCATGGATTTCTTTTTTGCAAAATTCAACAGTTTCAACATTCATTTGGATAGGACGAGCTTTAGTAGGAATATTTTTCTCATCAAAATCTTTGACATATGGCAAATCAACAATATGTTTCTTTCTATGCCAAAAAGCATTAGGAACATCGGAGCAAACATCATCAATCAACATTTTCTGAAAATTATCAATTTTGGATTGCAACAATTTATCAGAAATTTGTTCAGCAATTTTCTTGTATCGAACTTCTTGCTGAAGAAATTTAAGATGTTTAATTTTAGCATGAATCATGTTTGAAGCAGTATTAGTATCAATATCAAACTTCGAAGCAAATTTGAACTTTACTTTTTGTCCAAAAGGATCAGTAGTAATTCCATCATGTTCAACAAGAAAAGGATATAAAGCATTTATAAAAGGCAAACCAAGAATCACTTTATCAGTCATATTTTTAACAAGAACAGAAGGAATCCTGAAACAGATATTAGCATGGCATACATGAGCATTATTCAATTCATACTTTATTTGCATCTGAGAACCATTAGCAGAAACTAATCTTTCAGTAGATTTTTCAAAATATTTTGAAGGAATCAGCCCTTCTTGGATACAGTTCATATCCGCCCCTGAATCTATCATAGCAATAACAGTGAAATGATAATCAGGAGAAACAACAATTTTAACTTTTGTAAACCATTTTGGAGGAATTATTTTATTAACAAGAGCAAGTTGAGAAATAGTGACATCATCAGGAATACATTTACCAGAAAGAAGAGCTTGTTGACAGGATTCATCTCCATCTTTATGCTCAAGTCCTTGTTTAAGATTATTTTTATCACTTTTAATATCTTTAAAATCATGTTTTAATTCGCTTATCTCTTGTTTAACAATATTAATTTCATGTTGTAAATCATTAACAGTTAGTTCTTTAGATTTCTTTTTATTAAATTTTTTCAAAGTTTTATCCTCTTTACTCTTGGTGAGAACATTGGTTCGAATAACATTGCAGCAAGAACCTCTACTACCAATATCAGAAGAATTATCAATATTTAGTATGTTAAATTTGTTTTTTAAATTACTAGGTTTTCTTTTACAATTTTTACTAAAGTGTCCAGATTTTCCACAGTTAACATGTCTCTTCTTAGCATAGAAATCATTAGGTTTAACAAAGTTATTTCTGTACTTTGATTGGTGTTTTAACAATTTTTTATCATTACACCTATTGGTACTAAGTTTTTTAATAGTGCTGAAAATATCTTCATAGGTTAAATTATCATAATCAATAGAATCATATTCACCGATTAACTCTTGTTTTACCTTATGAGCAAAGATAGGAGGCAGACCATCAATAAACTTTTCTTTCCAATAAAACTTATGATAGTCTTTCCGAAGTATGACTCTGGAAATGAAAACATCTTGATAGCATCTGTATTCAGACATAGTTGGACAACTCAAATTATTTAAATAATCATGAGATGAAATATTTGACGGAGTACCAACAAAGTGTTTGAGAATAGTATAGATCAAGGTATTGACACCATTACAAACAATTCTTTCATCAAAAATAGGCAAGCATTCATCATTCTTTTTGACAGCATGTTTAATAGACTCTCTAGATTCTGCAGTGATATATGAATCCCACCATCTACGAAGAGTACCAGAAAAACCAGTAACAAGCAAGTTAATAATATCAGGTTGATTAAGATCATGGTTATTTTGATAAGCAATACTAACCATAGACATGTGAATCATTTTAGCAACGATTTCCTGGTCAGACAAACCATCAATATTCCATTCATAAGGCTTATCAATAGAGACAGAAAACTGTGTTTGAAAAGATTTCTCTTTAGACTGCATATCAAGAGGAGTAGGTTTTGAATACCAGTTTTCAGTAAAAGACATGGGTTTGGTGTTTCCAACAGTCCGAGCAGCTGAAGTACTTGCAAAAGTACCCTCAGTTTTGACAGGAGCAGATTTTTCAGAAACAGAAACAGATTTTTCAACAATTTTTTCTTCATTACGGTCAAGCTGTTGACCAATAATATGCAAAGATTGATTAGTAAAATTGTTTTGTTCAATAAGGCTAACAATAGGAGTTTGATCATCAACAATTTTGAAAGGAGAGGCCTTCAATTCCTCTTTTGTCATTTCATCTTTCTTGGTAGTTATCAAAATTGAATCAAGAGGAGGATGACTGGACCTAATAATAGTTTTATCAATCTTAACAAAATTTGATTTCTTTATCACATTCAAATGTTGTTTTGAAACCTCATTATTTGGAACATAATGGTTTTCAAGAAAATCAAAAAACAAAATATGTTTTTTCAATTGATTCATCTTTTCCAACCATTTTCTTTTAACACGGTCTTTATCAGACTGAGCAAAATTATTTTGGAAATATTTTCTCTTGTTTTTGTTTGTTGCAAGCATAAACTCATTGTACAAAGAATCCCAATCAATTTCAAAATCATCATTTAAAACAGTCAAAACTCTTAATTGATTTTGGTAAACAGGAGGATTTTCAATAGGAGAATCAAAGTCAGATGGAGTAACAGAAACAATGTCTTCCTCATCTTCATTAGCAGTTTTGCTAAATGGAGTGGAAGTTTCAGGTTTGGTAGAGTAGTAAACAGAGCTAATTTGAGATTTATCACTTGAAATACCTTTTAACTTTAAATCAGAGGATGTTTCCAAATTCTTTTTCAAAAATTCATTGATCTCTCGATCTCTTTTTGAAACACTTTCAGATCCAGCAAAGGAATGTCTTCCTTCGTTGATCCTCAAAGGTGGATTGTTTTGAAAACTTATTTTAACAGTACCATCAAGATATTGTTGAATATGAGTAAGATCAAGTTCATCAAAAATGGGTTTAGCAGGAGGGGTTTCTTGTTCTAACAACCAATCATTAGGAAGTTTAACATCTTGCCATTGAATCATTTTTGGAATTTGAATTTTAGCATCAGGAGTTGAACATTGAATTAACATGGTTTTACCTGAAGGTTCTCTAGGAATCATAGCACAAGGATTCATTTGAGTACCCATAAGTTTATAATAAATGCGGTAGATCAAAGCAAAAGGCTTACTACCCTCTTCCATGTGATAACCAGATGAAGCAATATTCAATGTTAAAGCTTTAACAATATTAGGATCATCCAAAGCAAGAGCAAGATCAGGATAACAGTTAAAATAAATAGGACCATCATACATAGAAGCAGTGATCATACCAAGAATGCTATCTTTAAAAATCTTAAATCTAGCATCTCTTAGACACATGAGAACAGAAGCATTAATACCCTTTCGGGTAAGCGGTTTAATAGCAACTTGAACCATACCAATATGCAAATAACTGAATTTTTTAGCAGCGAGGAAGTCATTAATATTCTTTTTAGTAAACAAACAGCATTTTTCATGAATTCTTGAAATAGAGAAAATTTGTTCAACAGTTCTAGCTTTATAAGCAGAATGAAAAGCACTTTCAACAAAACTAGTTTTATAAATAGTTTTAGTATCAACTTTAGAAATAGTCCAATTACGAAAATCAGGGATCAACTCATTATCATCAATAGTGTGATCTTCTTCATTTACAATATCAGGAGGACAACCAGTCCTGGAGCTGATAGAGGAGTTGGATCTCCAAAACTTATCCATACTATCCTAGGTTCAACACTCAGTTATCATGTTTTTCTCACAACCGTTGCATTTCGTAACACATACCCTAACCAACCTTATACCTCTCATGCCCTACACGCCCTCTCTTGGCTCAAACGGGCCTTACAGCTAGGTTCTAGGACTTCACTTTACGACTAGGGTGGCGCCAACGACGGTAAGAAGGGAACACAACAACAGAATATCAAGCGTTCGGGTAGACACGGACAAGAGACAAAGAACACAACCACACTACCACTGGCCAGAAAAGAGTGGCTCTGATACCATAAAGGGGGAAGGGGACGCACGGTTGATGGGAAGAGACGGAAGCACAGTAATATGGGGACGCACAGTTGATGGGAAGAGACGGAAGCACAGTAATATTGTAAATGGAAATAATGTAAGTAACTTGAAAGTAAATAGCTTGAAAGTAAAGAACTTGAATGTAAGAACAATAATAAGGCGGTAGAACCAGCCAAGCAGTATATATCAAAATAATTCAAAGTAAATAAGAACAATAGTTCAAAATAAATGTAAGCAATTTAAAACCATCCGGTATGACGGTAATCCGTCCAAGGTGGTGGTAGCAACAAGTAAAGTAATGAACATAGGACTGAAAATACTTCTTATTGAAAGTAGGATAAACACTTACAGTAGTAGTAGTGAATACAAGATCTCAACAGTTACAGGTTAACAGTTACAAAGCTTGAACTAGTCCTAGTTACAAGGTTTGTAGGATTACAAGGCTTGTAGTGAACAACAGTGAACAAGGTAGTAGTAGTAGAAGCAAGGTGGGTTCTCTCTCTAAGAAGGCTAGTTCTAAGGGAGGAGAAATCAGAACTAAAATTTTGCTTAGAAAAAACCCCCAAAACATAAGGGACAACCCCCCTTAAATAGGCAAAATTCGGAGTGAACAGTGTCATGAATAGTAACGGATGAACAGTAACAGTGAATAGTGACAGATGAATAGTGACAGGTGAATAGTGACTGAATAGTAAAATTTGGAATTTCTCTTCGTTTTTTTGACCCAATCTTGTGAGGAATCCACAAGATTATGGGAATCTTCAGCAATAGCCCTATAAGTGTAGGAACAAGGCCTCATTATTGGTGTCCTTTAGAGACAAAAGAAGCCAATAAGAAAGAAGCCAACAAAAGGAACTAATAGGCATGCATTTTGTTGTCTTCACGTGAACATCCTTTGGAAGCATCACAATAGTGGAAAACCATCTTCTAGCAGTAGTAAATATTGGAGCATTGGCCATTATGCAGGCCAGACAAATAAGAGAATCAAAATCTTCCGCAAAATCTGGAGTATTAAAAATCAGTACCGGATTTTTCCGCAACATATTTGTGAAGGACAATAAAATATTTTGGCTGTTGTGCAAGCCAGACAAATAAAGTAACACCAGTCTCTTTAACAGTAGTGACCTCATTAATCAGTAGAGGGAGCATCAGAGGGATAACCATCAAAAGGATCAAAAGGACCTTGTGGAGAATCACAAACATGCTCATGGTAAATAGCATACTTATTACAGAATCCGCAATATAAAATTGGCTCAAACCTTGGAGTTTTCCCTGGGATGAGAAGACTCTGTAGATTAGGATGATCTTTTGTTTGCAGGCGAACAAAGGCATCAGCATAGGGTTTGGGACCAAAAACAGCAATTCTATCTGTGCTTCCTATGAAATGATAATTTTTCCATAGATCATGAGCAACTTCACGAATTTCATTATTGAAATAATTTCTCCAGCATTTTGCAAGACCAAAAGGATCTTTAAAGGATAATTAAGAATTTCCCTTGAACCATGGCCCTTGGTGGGTATAACCATTAATGAGAATGAGATGCTTTGAGGGGTTAACATTCATCCAGTTATTTCTTTCCCATTTTGGCAGAGTGCTCCAGCATCTAATAGTAACAAAAGGTCTAGTGGAAGAGTTTTCAAACCCTTTAATAGCATTCTGAATGATCTGTGGAAGTTGACTGGCCTGTTTATGGCTTGTTAACTTTACGAATCTAACAAAGCCATATTCAAACATTTGGGAAAGCCAGCTAGGATTAGGATCATCATCATCACTATCATCTGAATCTTCATCAGTGAAAATTGAACCATTATCAAAATTAATAAGGAGACCAGGAAATGGATGTTTCTTTTCATATACTCTGAGACTACTCCCAAAGTGATCTTCCCATTCAAGCTGAATAAAGACATTATCACCTTCGTCTATTTCATTAGGGTCAGGAATAATGGCAGTAACAAGTTTTCTAAAATACTTGGACCATAGGTCAAAAGACCTAAACATAGCCTTGCTATCCAGAATACGAGATTGTAAATCTGAAGGCAAGTTGGCAACAGCACTTCTTAACATGGATTGGGTCTTAAGACTCAATCTAGCATAATCAGTGCCCATTATAGTCTCTTTATCCATCGAATGGATTTCCTCTTTGCCAAAGAGTTGACTAGTGTAGGCTTTAAGACGGCTCACAAGAGCCTCATTTTTTGAAACAAGGTTATTTTCTGGAACAAAGTCAATATTTGAAGCAAGGTCATTTTCTGGAATAAGGTTACCATAATGACTCATATAACTCTCATTTTGGGCAGTAAGGTTAACAAGGTGGATTTCAAGGGCTCTAAGGGTTTTTTGAAAAACATTACTGTGGTTTTTGGTAAAAGCAAACTGAAGGTTATCAAGAATGAATTTAATAGAATCTGGTAATTCTGAATAGGTTCCATTGTGGAATTGTAGTTTTTTTGACAAAACTTCCTGTAAAGCAATTAATATATCACCATTGGAGTATGTCACCTCTACCGGGACATCTCCTTGAAGGGATGTTGATCTACTGGGTTTTACCCCAGAAGATGCGCCTTCATGCATTTTAAAAGGTTGTCCCGCTGGGAACCCTTTGTTTTGAGAATAGTCCTGTGCAGTAGCTTTTCCCTTGTTTTTCCTTTCCATAATAATCCACTTACTAGTGGTATAAATATGAATATTATTCTTGTCCCACTTATTAGTGGTATTTATATATATATATATTTATATATCCTTTTAAGCTCATAAGAGCACCTTTGTTTTTCTTTTAGTGACTCTAGGATAGTGAGTCACTCACCTTTTGTTTACAATTGGCAAAATAGGTTCTGGGATAGTGAACCTATTGTTGCTCATTTCTCAAGCAACAACGGTAGGAATTCGGAGTTGCACCCCGCTCCATGTATGCGTGATGTGTGTTGTGTATGTGGGTTAGGCCCGAGCCGTACGTCAAAACAATTTTTTTTTCTCTTACTCTTTTGATTTCATTAGTGAAGCTCATGAATCAAAATAGGGGCATCTATAGACACCACATTTTGTAACCCTTACAATTGAGCCCCCGTTCCCCAATGATGCTAACTTCTTAAACTCAAGGTTGGTTTAGGGCTTAATCAGAGATTAAATTGACTTGAGAAATGTTAAAATGAAAAAATATAACTTTTAAGGAGAAAATAAATCTATTTTTGGAAAAAATAAGGGCAATGAAACCCTCGCTATACACATGCAAGAATCGGCCTGTGCATGTAGACCCGATCTTGCGCACGTATAGCGAATTCTAGAAACTAAACAAAACAATTTTTTTGCATTAATGTTGATGTTTGGAATGAATCCCACATCGTCTAGAGTCGTTCACTAGAAATAGTGAATCAAAGAGAGAGTTTTTCACAAAACATCCTCAAGTCAATTTTCTTTTAATTAAGGTCTTTTCTGGCCTTAATCTTTGAGTTTAAGATTACTAATTACTTTTTAATTCAATTGTGAATAGATTTGATTGAGGGGAATGGTCAAAAATCAATCTTGAAGAGCTTTTCTTTGAGGTATAATTCTAAACATTTCTTTTCCTATTCTTTTCTTTTTTATGCTTTAATCATTCTGTTTGTTTTATTTTCTTTTTATAATATGTTTTAATATGCTTATCTAGTCTAGATTTATGTTTTTGTATGTTTAAAATGCATGTTAGGATGTTAGATTTAGTGCTTTAAGTATCTGCTATGTTTTTAGTGTTTCTAGGTAGGAACCTGTGTATGCATAATCTTACCTACATACGCAAGTGTGTGCATGCGTGTGCATGAATTTGCCCAAAAACCCTAATTTTGTTTATCTGTTTTCGCTTCTGCTTTTACATATATGTTTTTGTATAGCCTCTTTTAAGTATTTTTATGCTTTCAAAGCTTCTATTTCACATGTTTGTTTGCTTGTTTGCTATCACATATAAGAATTAGGGTTTATCTAGTGTTTTATTGTTTCATAAGCTCATACATAATGCCATAGGTGTTGAGTTGCTGCAAGGTAAGTAAAGGTAAGTAATGCATTAGTATGAACATGCATTTTTATGTTGTTTGATGCTTGATTTCATATTTAAGAGATTGGAATGTATATTATGACCTATGTTGGATTGCCATCCCCTTTTCCAACCTTGTATTCATTGCTGCCTTATTTGATGATGATATGTTATGTCGTGATTATATGAATGCTAGCTTGGTTGACATGTATGTTGGATGAATGTTAGGAGATGCCATGCTAGATGAATGTTAGGGTCTATGATGTGATGAGATGCATGATTAGATGAATGTTAGGCTTTGGTTGCTTGCCATGATAGATGTATGGTTAGGGATGATTTATGCCATGTTGTTTGTTTAGATGTATGTTAGTGTGTGTGTGTGTGTGTGAGAGTTAGACATAAGTATTGAGTACACCTTTGATAGGGTTAAGACATAATACACAATGATGGAAAGCCAACCTTAGGGTTAGGTGGTTTTGGGTGTCTAACACCTTCCTAAGACCATACCTTAACTCTGAACCCATATCTCTGGTAGTCAGATCAAAAGGTCATTCCTCGTGAGAATGCTATATGTATGGTTTCTAGACCATTGCTAGAACTAGGTGGTGACTCCCTCAACCCACCTTGCCTCCACTGGCTTATTACCCCTAGATAAGGCAAAGCTAGGCCTAAGGCCCGAGACAACACAAGGATGGGCTTAATGCCTCTAGGCAAAACAAGAATGGGCGTAAGGCCCAAGACGAGATATAGATGGGCCTAAGCCCAAGACACAATGAAGGAAAGACCCAAAACATCAAAAAAAAAATGGGCTATTAGAATGGGCCAGCCTTTGAAAAATTTTATTACTAAAGAAAAAATCAAAAGATTTTTTCTTGGAAATATATTATTTTGAAAGAAACTTTTTTTTGAAAACCCAATTTGATTATTTATTTATTTATTTACAAAAAACTCACTTTTTGTTTTGAAAAACTTTTTAAGGAATTTATATAAAAAAAATCTCATGAAAAACTCACATTTTATTTTTTGAAAAATATTTATTTTGAAAGCAACTCTTTCTTGAAAAAAAAAATTACAAAGAAACTCACTCTTTTAATTTCTTTTTGGAATTTATATGTATATATATATAACCTAACTAAAAACTCATACTTTTTTTTGAAAATATATATATATATATATATTGTGAAAACTTCACACATTTGTTTTTCAAAAATTAAATTTCAAAAATAGAACTTGAATACATGAAAAAAAATTTGGTTTTTTTTTTTGGTAAACATAAAAGACTAAAAAAAAGATTGACCCGTTTTATTAGCCGAATAAACAATTCAAACAAAGCGCACACATGCACACACAACTTTGTGTGGGTAAGCTCATCTATGTGTGGGTAAGTTTTTAAAGCTAAATGGACCGATTATTAGGTCACTCACAACTAGGTGGGCTATGATTCCAACCTTGGGCCTCAATGGATAGTAGTGGACTGGTGGCAAACTATTAAAGTACTTAAAGTCCATCATAAGTAATGACACAGATTGTGACTTAGTGGGATGAACTTTGGAACTGGACGTGAGATGGAGTGGGGTCAGAAGGGGAAGAAGAGGAAGAAGAAGAAGATGCCCCAGAACGAAGAGGGTTCCAGGATGAAGTAGATTTGCATTTAAGTGCCATAAAGCAAACTAACGCAAGAAAGAGAGAGGGAGAAAGAGAGACACGCAGAAAAGAAACAAACAAATCAATATAAGAATATAAAGAAATAAAGGTACGTATGCATGAAAATGTATGAGCATGTGATATGCAACATAAAAAGCATCATGGGCTCAGCCTAATCGAAACCTAATAGCACATAACAATTCAACATATATAGCATACATTTATAATGCATAAAAATATAGTTAAAATGAAAATGTAATGCAAATGATGATTTGAAATCATTTAAACAAAAACCCATCCCAAAAATGTTGCAAAAACCTCCAAAATTTTGAAAAACCCCAAAGTTAATGAACAATCCCAAAAGTTAGGTCAAAAATCTTGAAATGCATGATAAAATGGGAGAAATAGAATCATACCAGAGGAAGAAATCAACCTTGAGACCGAAGATTGAGTGGGGAAGTGATTTGAAGTGAGAGAGGTGTTCGGAAAGGTGAGAAGTTAGAAAGGATTGAATGAGATTGAGAAGAAATTAGAGAAATGTCATGCAGACCCTATTTATAGAAATCTCAATTTCTCGATGGATCGAGAGCTATCGAGAGCTGTCGAAAATTAAAAAGCGAGAAATAGCTATCGAGGAGCTATCAAGAGGTGTCCACAGCAAATAAACTTCAATGGATCGAGAAGCTATCAAGCAGCTATCGAGATTGAATCTCAAGAATCTCGATGGATCAAGTTTGCAATAATAGTTATCAAACACAATCAAACATATGCTAAAATGGAAAAGATAACAATTAAATCACACCCATAGGGAAAGGTTATAAAATAAACCAAACATGGCAAAAATATTCAAACAAACATGGAAAATAATTAAACATTATTAATTAACCTAAAGCAGAGTCAAACAAAATCAAATTACTTGTACAAAATTATTAAAACAAATAAAAACAAGATTTTGCCCTAATTTGGGTTTGGGGTGCACTACTCCTTTGACAAAACGCACATTTCTTGTAATTAGGTAAATTTAAGATGTGTTTAATACTTCAAGGAACAATGTTTCAAGTTCAAGTGTTAAAGCCATGCAAGTCTGTCTAAGAAACAATCTGAAAAGTGCCTGTCATTAAAACTCGACAGCTAGCCATCTATCGAGCTTAAAAGAGCTATTCATCCCTGTGGCTCGACAGCAGCTAGACAGATAAGGTATCTGTCGAGGTTTATGAAAAACAAATTTTCAGTTCTGTTTTGACTCAAATCCGTGTTTATGTGTTTAGACTTTCTTTTCTCACAGTCCTAGACATATAAAAGGATTATTTTAAGGGCCCTTAAAGAGTTCACAAGTTGCACAAGTGTTGAGCAAAGTTTGTTCAAGCAATTTGTAACTATAGACACAGTTTTGCCCTAGTTCATCATTCTTGTGAAGAAGTTATTGTGTTTCTACACCGTAGGGTTTTGAAACCAAGCATTTTCTTGATCTTCATTGTTGGGATGAGCTGAAGAATTTTGCCGCCAATAAACTTCTCTAGTTGGTGATTGAAGTCACGTACTGGGATTTGCGCAATTGGTTAGTCATGTACTGGAAGCCGTGCATTAAAAGGAGAAATTGTCATTACAAAACAAGTCCAATTAGGTATTGGGGTAAGGGTTCAACTGTAGGTTGGTATAAGGTACTGAGATTCCTTTACTTGTAACCGCTTGTTGTGATAATAATGGAATTTTGGGAGTGGTGACCTTAAAATCACCCAATGGGGTTTTTGCCGTGTTGGTTTTCCCCATCCGTAAACAAATCACCGTGTTAATCTATTTTCCGCTGCACACTTAGTTTAACTGGTGATTTGTTTGTGCTACTACATGTTTGCATGTTAATTAACTTAATTAATTCATTTGGATAAATTAATTGGTTAATTTATCACAAGGGGTTAATTTATTTTTGGCCTATCAACCCGTAAGGACTTTTTAGAGAACTTCTCACAACTAGACATTCATTTGTAACGCCAAGTCGTTCTATCAGGCTTTTTCGATACTGACCTTCCCACTGTCATCTATAGTCGGGGTTGGAAGTCATTGTGTGGCATCGCAGTCACTTGTCCATCTGTGATCATACAAGAGTTTTACTCTAATATGCATAGATTTGACTATTTTGTACCTCATTTTATCACTTGCGTTCGAGGTACACGCATTGTAGTCACTCTAGATATTGTATCCGAGGTACTACACATTCCTAGGGTAGCGCATCTTGACTAACCTAGGTATGATCGTCTGAGGACTATGTCTAAAGATGAACTCTCGTCTCTATTCTGTGAGACACCTTCATCCTGGGGTGACCATTAAAACACCCCTTACTTGGGCTTTGCAAAAGGTCTGAGGTTCTTTAACATGGTGATGACATTCATTCTCCATCCATTGTCTCACTACAACTCTATCACAAAGCCTCATGCTCGATTTTTGTTATCCCTTCTTGAGGGACTCTTTTTTTATTTTCCTTCTCACTTCATTCTATCCCTCCTAAATGTCTATAGGGATACGATGACTCGTGATAACCTTATCCTTTGGCCGTCATGAAAATTCTTCGCCGTTTTTCTGTTTCTTATCCCGAGTCTCCTCATTTTTCCGATCATGTGTGCCATAGACGTAGCTACTGTCAGACAAAGCAAGGCCCAGCTTCGACTGAAGCGGCCATGGACAGAGACAGTGACTCCTTTAGCTTCTTTCGCTCTTTTTGCATCTGCACCTTCTTCATCGGTGGGTGGTGTGACCCCTAAGGCGGTCATGGCATAGCTATAGTGCATGGATGCTCACCTTGACACACTTAGTGATGAGTTGTGTTAGGTGAACACCCGTGTCAGCCTATTGCTTGACAGCAGGCTCGCCTTGATGGCTTCGTAGAGTCTTCCTCTCCTTCTCTAGAGGTATCTAAGGATAAGGATGATGATGGTGACTCCAACGATGATGATGATGATGAGGATGAGGATGCTAGCTCGCCCAATGATGACAAGATGACTGCTTGATTTATTAACCCTTTGTCATTTGTAACAAAAAGGGGGAGTAGTTTTGGATATGAGAGCAGTCATATACACAAGGAGAGAGTTAGCATAGGATATTTTTGTTAGGGGTGTGTCTTTTCTTTTTGAGGGATGTAGTGAGGTTATTATGTATTTTCTTTTCTTTCTTTTTCATTTACCTCTTGTATACTGGTCTTGTGACCATTTGACATACATTGTACTTATCTTTGGATAAATATATATATATATATATATATATATATATATATATATATATATATATGTTGATATATGTTATTCACCTATCTTTACATGTGTTGTTTCTTTTCTTTCTTTATACACATGATTCTTATTATTTATATGCAATTTTTATTTCAGTTTCACACTAAGATGCCTTAATGAGTTTTGTTTAAAGTGTTTCAGAAATACAGGTTGTCAAAGTGTTCTTGCCATGAACTCTCTTCTTGCAAAGTTTTTCAAGAGTTTGTGTTAGGATAGATTTTATTGTATTCAACAAGTGAGTATAAGTTGAGTGTTTTATGACTTCTCACATATGTTCATTTGTTTATTGTGGTTTTGTCATGGATTGCCAAAGGTGGAGATTGTTAGGACATATGTGAATCATGTAAGGAACATATGTCAATATAGAATTGTCTAATCCTTTGACAAAATGAACTTTATTTATAATTGGGTAGATTTAGGATGTGTTTAATACTTCAAGGAACAATGTTTCAAGTTCAAGTGTCAATGCCGTACAAGTCTGTCCAAGAATCAAGTGAAGAAGTACTGGATTTTATAGCTTGACAGCTATCTCGACAACTAGTATTTACTGAGGTTTAAAAGTCAGTCTAAGCCTGATGCTCGTTAGCTGCTCGATAGATAGGGTATTTGTCGAGGTTTAAGAAAATCAGTTTTTCAGATCTAATTTCACTCCAATCTGTGTATAGATGTTTGGGTTTTCTTTTCTCACAACCCTAAACATATATAAGGATCGTTTTAAGGGCTGTCACAATTGATGCACCTCAATGCGAAAGTTTCTCACAAGTATATTGTGAACCGGAGACATATGCTCTAGTTCATCTTTCTATTCAAGAAGTTGCTGTGTTTGTACACCGTAGGGTTTCATAACCAAGGAGGTTTGCAATCTTCATTATACGATGAACTGAAGAACTTTGCAGCCAACATCCATCTCAAGTTAGTTAGTAAGCCGCATATTAGGATCCATGCATCGAATTGGTTAGTCACGTACTGGGAGCTGTGCATTGAAAGGAGAGATTGTCACTACAGAACAAGTCCAATTAGGTATTGGGGTAAGGGTTCAACTATAGATTGGTATAAGGTACTGAGATTCTTTTATTTGTAAACGCTTGTTGTGATAAGAGTGAATTCTTGGTAGTGATGACCTTAAAATCATCTAGTGGGGTTTTTGCCGTGTAGGTTTTCCCCATTCGTAAACAAATTACCGTGTCAATTTATTTCTGCTGCATATTAACTTATTTGGTGATTTGTTTGTGCTACCATGCTTATTGCATTCTAATTGAATTAATTAATAACTTGGCTAATTAATTGGTTAATTCATCACAAGGGGTCAATATATTCCTGGCCTATCAAATTAAACTAAACTACATTAAATAAATAAACATGTTAAACTTTACATAAAACTAAAATAACAAACTAAGAACAACAAGAACAGATTATAAAACAACCTAAAATTAGATTAGAACATATAAAAAAGATCATAACATTAATCAAACAGGATGAGAATACTTACGATAACATCAAACAAAGAACCATGTGAATCCTATGTAGCAAAGTGAGAAATCATGGAAAAGTGACTCACCTTACTTTAGAATTATAGATTTAGGATAGTTTAATCGACCCCTTAGTGCCTACAATAGAAATATTAAATTGAGAGAACAAGAATAACTAAAGAACACAACAATAGTTAGTAATCACAACTCAAGAACAAAAGATTTTGAAAAGGTTTTAGAAAACAATTTGGAAAATAAACTTTCTGCCTTAGAACTCACCAAAGAGAGGTTTTAATTTTGTAAAAAATGTGCTTAGGTATTGCCCTAGGGTTTTGAAAAGAGAAAATAGGGTCTTAGAGTATTTGGAGGCCAAAAAATACTCTCTAGCTAGGGTTTTAATTGGAGACATGAAATGAGTATTTATTAGTTAAATTTCGATTTTTTAAGGCTTTTTAATGGTCTTTGGATCCAAGGGTTTAGAGGCCGGCCTACATAAAAAAAAGAAGATGTTTTGGGCCCTTAAAAATGGAGTTCCACTGCCAAGAAAATTGGCCTATGTATGCATCTTTTGAGGGTGCGCACGCACCCATGATTCATGCATATGCATGCAGTAATTCTTGACAGTTTTCCTCATTTGTGAGTTATTAGAGTGGAAAAGTTGAGAGATAGAAAATAAAGTTTGTATATATATACTCCCATACCCTTGTTACATTACTTTTTTTTTTTTTTTTTAATACTGGATAAAAAAAAATTATTGTTGGAATAAATAAATAAAAACAATCCAAACATTAAAAATGAAGGAGAAAAATTTTTTTTAAAAAAATCACATATATTTTCTTTAAGGGTTGGGGAAAGGAATATACATGTATTTTTGCATCCATTGGGGGTAAAAAATTGAAGGAATGAAAAACTCTCTAGTTTGGTTAAAAAGAAAAATAAGAAGATGGAAAATATTGTTTGCATAAATTTACATTCATGACCCTATATTAAAAATATATATTTTATAACGAAAATAAAAACTAGAGTTGGGATAAAAATAGACATTCCAGAACTTAAACTTAAAAGAGGAAAAAAATTTTAGGGTGGGGTAAGGGTAGGGGTGGGGTTAGGCTTGGGGGGAAAAAGAGAAAACAGGGGGGCAAAGAAAGAAAGAGAAAAACCACCGTTTAAAACAGTGGGGTAAGAACCATAGGTAGATGGGTAATTTCTATCAGCCCTCTCTCTTCTACCCCATTTTCTCCCCGATTTGGGGTTGAAATTTGGTGAGCCCAGGATGAAAATGGTCAGGCCCCACCAATCCCATCCCCCCTCCTCCCCTAACACCCAAAAAAAAAAAAAAAAAAAAAAACACTCTCCCACTCATCCTTTCTCATCCCCCCCCCCCCCCCCCCCCCCAATTTTTTGTCTCTCTAGCTTTTACCCCAACTGAACTAGGTCTTAAGGTATGTTTGGTTGGGTAGATTTTAGGGAAGATGGGGAAAAAAAAAAAGAGTAAATAGGAGAGAAAACATTTTTGGTGGGTGTTTAGTTGGAGGGAGGGGAGGAAAAACAATTGGTAGGGCTAGGTGTTTTCTCCCCGGGCCCACCAAAATGTTTTCTCTTCAAATCAGGGAAAAAACTAAAGAGAAAACACCATACCAATCAAAGATCAAATTTACCTCTCCCTTTCCAATGTGTCTATGCATTGAGTTATGTCGACGTTTTGTTGTTATTTTTTTTTTTTTCCTTTTCAAAGTCATGTCTTTCTATTCAAAGTTTCAAAAAGTTGCTCTTGCTTTTTTGGCTTTTTCCTTTATTCTTTAGTCAATGGTGGTATAAAATTCATTTGTTTGGTTAAGAAGAAAAATAAGAAGATAGAAAATGAAGTTTGTATAAAATTACTCTCATACCCCTACACATAATATAAGAAATAATTTCCTTGCAATCGTTAAAAAAAAAATACTTATTATCATTTAAAATTAAAAGAATAACATCTTATAAAAATTAACATATTATTAATACTATAATATTTATATATAACAATCAGAGGTGCTTTCTTAAAAAGAAGAAGAAGAAGAAGAAGAAGAAGAAGAAGAGTGAATGCCCCCATTTGATAACAACACCGTTGATTAAAAATAATAAAAAGGAAAAAGCCAAAAAAAAGCAAGACCAACTTTTTGAAACTTTGAATAGAAAGACAAGACTTTGAAAAGAAAAAAAACAACAACACAATGTGGACATAACTCAATGCATAGACACACTGAAAAGGGAGAGGTAAATTTGGTCTTTGGTTGGTACAGTGTTTACTCTTTAGTTTTCTCCCTAATTTGAAGAGAAACATTTTGGTGGGCCCAGGGAGAAAACACCCAGGCCCCACCAATTTTTTTCCTCATATATTATTAATATTATAATATTTATAAATAACAATCAGAGGTGCTTTCTTAAAAAATAAAGAATAAAGAAGAAGAAGAAGAAGAAGAAGAAGAGTGAATGCCCCCATTTGATAACACCGCCATTGACTAAAAAAAAAGGAAAAATCCAAAAAAAAGCAAGAGCAACTTTTTGAAACTTTGAATAAAAAGACAAGACTTTGAAAAAAAAAAAAAAAAAACAACAACACAACGTGAACGTAACTCAATGCATAGACACATTGAAAAGGGAGAGGTAAATTTGGTCTTTGGTTGGTATGGTGTTTTCTCTTTAGTTTTCTCCCTAATTTGAGGAGAAAATATTTTGGTGGGCCTAGAGAGAAAACACCTAGGTCCCACCAATTTTTTTCCTCCCCTCCCTCCAACTAAACACCCACCAAAAATGTTTTCTCTCCTATTTACTACTTTTAAAAAAAAAAAACTTATTTATTTATTTTTTACCATCTTCCCTAAAATCCACCTAACCAAACATACCCTAGGACCTAGTTTGGTTGGGGTAAAAGCTAGGGAGATAGAAAATAGGGGGGAGGGGGGGAGGGGGTGGGGTTGTGGGGCCCGAAGATTTTCATCCTGGGCCCACCAAATTTCAACCCCAAATCGGAGAGAAAATGGGGTAGAAGAGAGAGGGCTGATAGAAATTACCCATCTACCTATGGTTCTTCCCCCTCTGTTTTAAACTTCTATTTTTCTTCTTCTTTCTTCACCACCCTTTTTTCTCTTCTTCCCTCAAACCTAACACCACCCCTATCCTTACCCCACCCTAAATTTTTTTTCCTCTTTTAAGTTTAAGTTTTGGAGTGTATTTTTTTTATCCCAACTCTAGTTTTTATTTTCCTTATAAAATATATATTTTTAATATAGGGTCATGAGTATAAATTTACACAAACAATATATTCTATCTTCTTATTTTTCTTTTTAACCAAACTAAAGAGTTTTTCATCACTTCAATTTTCTGCCCCCAATGGATACAAAAATACTTGTATATTCCTTTCCCCCACCCCTAAACAAAATATATGTGAATATTTTTTTTCATTTTTTTCTCCTTCATTTTTAATGTTTGGATTGTTTTTATTTATTTATTCCAACAACAATTTTTTTATCTTGTATATATTAAAAAAAAAAAAAAAAAGGGTAATGTAACAAGGGTATGAGAGTAAATATATACAAACTTTATTTTCTATATCTCAACTTTTCCACTCTAATAAATCACAAATGAGGAAAACTAAAATCTCTTATATCTAAGGAAATTACCTATTCAAGTAATTTTCAATTTGGGGTAATTTGAGTCTTAGGTTTCTTGGGAGTGTGAAGCGAGAGACTGAGAGGGACTAAGGGAATCTCGTACGAGGGACCTTATCTAAAAACGTGAGGGACTTGTGAGGCAGTGATATTTGAAGAGATTAAAATGAGGGATAATTCGGTCTTTTCGTGTGGGGTTGTAGACATCTTATTTTGTAACCGTTAATAAATTTTGGTCTTCGGTCCTAATGATGAGCTTCACATATATCAACTAAGGGTATTCTTTTTTTTTTTTTCCTTTTTTTTTGAGAATTTTAACCAAGGGCATTTTAAGAGTTCAGAATAGTTTGAAAGTAATCACAACTCAAAAGTGCTCAAATCGCATTGAAAACGATTCTAAAAAATTGACCTTTTCTCATTGTTTTGACTATAACTTTTGATCCACAAAATTTTTGAATGAGGTTTGTTTCATTGGAAAATAGACATCCTAGACTTCAATTTGAACACATATTTTTGCCTAACTTGGATTTATATGGGAAATTTTTTTACCATTTGAAGTCGGGACATCAAAATTGTTAGGATTACGGCATCCATACGCATGAATCAAGGGTGCATGCGCACCCTCAAAAGATGCGTACACAGGCAAATTTTCTCGGCAGTGGAACTTCATTTTTAAGGGCTCAAAACATAATTTTTTTTTAAAAAAAAAAGTAGGCTAGCCTCTAAACCCTTGGGTCCAAAGACCATTAAAAAGCCCCAAAAACTCTAAATTTAACTTATAAATACTCATCTTATGTCTCCAATTAAAACCCTATTCTATAACCCTATTTTCTAAAACCCTATTCACTCTTTTCAACACCCTTGGTTAATACCTTAGCTTGTTTTTTAGAAAATTAAAACCTCTCTTTAGTGAGTTCTAAGGCAGAAAGTTTATTTTCCAAATTGTTTTCTAAAACCTTTTCAAAAATTTTTGTTCTTGAGTTGTGATTACTAACTATTGTTGTGTTCTTTAGTTATTCTTTTTCTCTCAATCTAATATTTTTGTTGTAGGAACTAAGGGAATGATTAAACTCTCTTAAATCTATAATTCTAAAGTAAGGTGGGTCTCTTTTCCATGATTTCTCACTTTGCTACATAGGATTCACATAGTTCTTTGTTTGATGTTATCTTAAGTGTTCTAATCATGTTTGATTGATGTTATGATCTTTTTGATATGTTCTAATCTAATTTTAGGTTGTTTAGAATCTATTCTTATTGTTCTTAGTTTGTTATTTTAGATTTATGTAAAGTTTAACATGTTTATTTATTTAATGTAGCTTAGTTTAATTGTTTGATTTTGTTTCATGATTATTTGTTTATATAGATGTTGTTTTATTTTCATTATGTTAGTTTAGTATTTAAAGTTCTAACATGCTTGTTTGATTTTTGTTTTAATATCTTTGAATGATTAAATCAATAAAAGTGTAATTTTTCGAATCTGTGTTAAAGGATGCTTATGCATCATCGAGTATGTGTGTGCATAGTTCAACTATGCATACACATAGTTGTGTATGTGTACGCACCCTAAACCCAAATTAGAGCAAAATCTTGTTTTTATTTGTTTTAATCATTTTTTACATGTAATTTGATTTTGTTTGACTCTGTTTTAGGTTGATTAATTGTGTTTAATTATTTTTCATGTTTGTTTGAATTTTTTTGCCATGTTTGGTTTATTTTATAATTTTTCCTTATGTGTGTGATTTAATTGTTATCTTTTCCCTTTTAGTATATGTTTGATTTGTTTCCTTTTATATTGTGATGTGATCTTTAATATGTTGTGTGTGTTATTTCCTTAAGTGCATGATGTATGTTTAGGTTAAGGATTAGGGCTCTCTTAATAAACTCTTTGATTATATATGGCCTAGCAACACATAATGGAGAATGGCCCACAAGCCGGGCGGTCTTGGGTGCCTAATGCCTTCCCAAGCCGTACCCAAACTTTGGACTCATAATTTGGTATGCAGACCCATGCATGTAAATGATTGGCCCAAAAGGCCCAATATGGTTCCTAGACCTAATCTAGGTGGCGATTCCATTTTTCTCTGCCATGGTCCATTCGGCCGAGGCATACTCCCATGCACCCATAATGACAACTCCACTAGGGATAAAGATGAAGTTTAACTCTGACATATGCACTTTGTACCCTTGTAACCTTGGTTGGTGATGAGTGGGAAAGTGGAGGCTCCATTCGGGCCAAGACTTTCCCAAGTTCATCCCACTAAGTCATAATCTGTGTCATTACCTATGATGGGCTTTAAGTACTTTAACAGTTTGCCAGCAATCCATTGCGGTCCATTAAGCCCCAAGTTTGGAATCATGGCCCACCTAGTTGTGAGTGACCTATTGATCTGTCCATTTAGCTTTAAAGAGCTTACCCACACATAGTTGGGTGTGCATGTTTGTGCTTTGTTTGAATTGTTTGTTTGGCTAATAAAATGGGTCCATCTTTTATTTTAGTCTTTTATGTTTACCGCCAAAAAAAAAAAAAAAAAAAAAAATCAAAATTTTTTTTTCACATTTTCAAGGTCTTTTTTTGAAATAAAAATTTTGGAAAACAAATGTGTGAAGTTTTCTTTTTTTTTTTTTTTTTTTTTTTGGTGTGTGCTTATGTACATATAACAAAAATTTTACATTAAATAGGTTGAAACTCTACTTTTAACTTGGGTTGGCTTTGTCAAATAAAGTTTAGTAGTATGGTTATGAAGTGGTCCATATAAGGCAGAAAGTAATCTCCACTCGTGCATAAATAACTTATGTGCATGCTTTAATTGTTTAATGTTGAAAATCATATTTGCAGATCCATATCTTGTCCATTTTTACTCTGTTATTCTTATCTCTTTGTTTGACATGATGAAACCATAATTTGGATTATAATTTTTTATGCAAACTGTATTGGGACAATTAGGGTCAATGTTTTAGTGTTGGTAAATTCCATGATTGTTGTACGTGTCAAGTTGAGTCTGTAATGAGTTCATGGATATCATATATTAATAGAGCACAGAGTTCAAGTGAGCCATGACGTGGACCCAACACCACCAAAACCCTCCTCCCCAACTAAAAAGTCGGGAAGCAGGATTTTGAGGGGCTATTGTGGGGCCTGAAATTCGAGATCCCAGCCCACTTCACATTAAAGGCCCGAGGCCCAAGCCGAGGAGCCCTACTACCGAGGACGTATGATGAAAGCCCCTCAATGGCCCAAGAATGTGGCCGAGGACGACCTCACGCTCAATACCTCACAAAGCATCTGAAGAAAAGGACAAACTCAGTACAAGAGCAGTACAAACGAGAAAGCTGCCAACACCATAATGTGGAGCCCAGCGCCTGACAAACCCATACTCCATACCATGCTATCCAGCTTTTCCCAACCACTCTGACGTATGGATTGATAGGACGAGTAATTACCCCCAAACCAGGGAGAACTGACACGTAGATGGATAACGGGACGTGAATACTAGTATAAAAGGGAAGGAGAGCTAGAAGGAAAGGGGGGGGGGGAAAGGAGGAGAATGGAGAGAACGAGACGCTCCTCGGACTAATTCCGAGGAGTCAAATCCTTCAAACTATATTGATATAAAGCTTGGCCATTCAGGCCAAACTTATCTTGGTATGTGCTCTTATAAAATCAGGACCAGGCCATTGCCCTGCGTCCAAGGCCTAGCCTTTCAAGCCCACTCTCTACAAATTTATTGTACTGGGTTCACTGGGCCAATATCCCACACATTTTGGGCCTGGACTGAAAATCGTGTCCCTACAATAATTAATTTTTATTTTTGTCATTATTGTTATAAGTCCAAGAAACTAGTATGCCAAGAAGAAATATATATATATATATATATATGTGTGTGTGTGTGTGTGTGTGTGTGTGTGTGTGTGTGTGTGTGCGTATTTTAATTATTAAAATAAAAAGAACAAGAAGAGATAGTAAATGCTAATGACGATGAAGAAAAATTTAATGAAAAAATAAGTTCGCAAAATGATAAACATGATGATACCATTGATTTTAATATACTATCACTTTTGAATTTAAGCAATTTAAATGTGTATGTTACAAACAAATCCTAGTTTGATTTATTTAGTTAGCTTGTTAAATATTATTACATAAGTGATTAATAAATTAGTAATTAGCTGAATATATTTAAAATTTATAATGAATATACCATTTATATATGTGTGTCTATAATTTTTTATAAATTTTACTAAGTGTTTGTGTATCTTATGACACATGATATGATACTATTTATGATATGACTTACGTTTTGACAACTATTTAAGGATTTTGCTAATAATATAGTCCTTAGAAAAAGAAAATCAATTCTATTTTAGTCCCTGTTGTTAACCCACTAACAAAAAAGTCCTTCGTGGTAGATGGAGTACATAGGTGATATGTTAGATGCTGACATGACTAATAAAATAATAATAATACCACATCAGCATCCATGTCAGCATTTTAATAAATAAAAAAAGTCACCTCAGAAAATAAAAAAAACAAATAATGAAATAAATTATTTTTTAAAACCTTAATCTTTTTATTTTTTATTTTTTTGCTTTTCATTATTTCTTCGGAAGAACATTGTTCTTCTTCTTCCCCAGAACATGAACATCGTGTTCTTCACCAAATCAAGACAAACCCAATTGGCTCAGTGGTGGCTCCAGAAATTGTTTTCAGGGTGGTCATTAAGAAACTTAAATTATATAATATTTAATAAAAAAGATAGTTATATCTCATTATCAATTCTGCAAGCTATATCTCTTTCAAAATTTTAGTTAAATAATTTTTTTTTGAATTTTTCTTTTTGTTTGTAAAAGCCCAATATATTGTTAAAAGGACTAAAGTTTGACTACAAACTTATTGTAGCCTAAGACAACAACTTTCACTAAATAAATTAACATGACTACATATTTTGAAAACCTAATCATTGAATTCTATGTTTTTTTTTTTTTTTTTTTTTTTTTTTAATGTTTTTAAAACACACATCAAGTTTCATGTCAATTGGGTGTTATTTACTATTTAATCCATAAGCTTATTTTTTGCGTATAATTTTAGAGAACAAAAAACTCAAAAATTAAATATTTGATTGATGACATAAGTTATTTATTTATTCTTGAAGTTTTGCAAGCATTGAGGATATAAGAATAAAAATGTAATCTAATTGTGGAATTGTTAAAATTCATATCCAATAAAAAAATATTGAGTGGAGTTGTAGCCTTAATCTACAACCAAGTTTATTATTGAACTTTGTCAAAAGTTTAATTATATAGGAACTAAAAAAAATTTAAGGTGGTCACACATTTTTTTAAGGTAAAAAAAAATCAAAAAATTTTTAAATTTTATATATAATAATGATTCTTTTTTCCAGGCCAGGGTGGTCTTGTGACAACCTTGACTCTAACGTGGAGTCGCCAGTGAACTGGCCAACACTCATAATCAATCTCAGCACAAAAAATTCTAACACATTCAACATTTAAACCTCTAGTAATCAAACCCATAATTCCAAGAAATAGACCCATAAACCCATAAATCATAGAAATCAAACCCATAAATCCAAGAAACAAACACAAAAGAAGCCTAGAAAAAACATACAAAAAAAAAAAAAAAAACCACAAACAAACCCAGAACATCAAGGCAAAATCACCATAATTATTACAAATTATCAACATACTTGAATAGAAAACTTGCCATAACCAAATACTCTTTCACATTTATCCATACAAGGTTCATAAATCCAAGACTCACAACCAATATATACGAAACCAAACTCATTATCCTTGACCCAAATCCGCCATCAACAACACCACCCTACCGATCAAACCCATTTCCCAAAGTAGGTTTATTTATTTATTTATTTTAATTTTAATAAAAAAATAGATTTAAGGTTTTTTGTTAAAAAAAAATTTGTTTCATTACATGTTTTTTAATTTTTTGAGGAGATTTTTATTTATTTATTTATTATAATGCTGACTTGGATGCCGACGTGATATTTTTAATATTATTTTATGAGTAATTCTACAATTATAAACTATTTTACAACATTTTTACAAGCTATTGATGTGACAAATTTTCATTAGTACTAATGTGGGTCCACCACTAATATCACATTTATGTTTACTAATAATTATTTGAAAATTACTAAAGCCACATTATCAATTTGTAAAAATGTTGTAAATTAGTTTGTATTTGTAGCATTAGTAGCAAAATCAATTTAGGGACCAAAATGAGAATTGACCCAAAATGTAAGGACCAAAAATGTATTTTCACTAACACAAAAATGTTAAGACCACAACTTTTGCTATAACTTGCACACATGGCAAGTCGTGAGTAATGGAGTAAAAGTAGAGGGCTTACAATTCCATCACTCACGACTTGTCACATGAGCAAGGTGTAGTCATAGCATTACTCGTAAAAATAAGCTTTAGCTCAACATGAAACCTTTTCTTGCTTAAACCTATGCCTGCAATCCACAATTTCCCAAAATTACAAATCAACAACAACAATTTGTCTACAAATTGCATATCAACACCTAAAATTTTCCAATATTGCCATTTAACCCCAAAATCTTTCAAAATTATATTTTGACCCCAAAACTTTCAAAAAGCACATTTTGATCCCCCAAATTTTCACAAAAGTACTTTTTTGACACCTAAAATTCCAAAAAAAAAAAAAAAAATATTGTTCAAATGCCCTTGAGGTTGCAAATACCACAAAATATAACCAATTCAACCCTCCAAATCTTCAAAAACTACAACCCTCAATGGCACTAGCAACCATAGCAAACAAACAACAATAGGGATACATACAACAGAGGCAACAATATACAACAAGAAACAATAGCAAAGAAAAAGAAGGTAGAACAATGAAGCACTTGCACGGATCTGGACACAGGTATAGGTACAGATACAGGTATAACAACACACAATTTATGAGAAATTAAAACACAAGTACAGTGGTGATACATATATTACTAATTGTGCGAAAAGAATACGTAAATTAATAATTGTACGACGGGAATACATATATTAATAATTTTTTTTTTGGTAGAATGGATATATCATTAAAAACTAGCCAATAGAAACAAAATAACATACAAAATAATTTCAAAGCTTACAAAATTTATTTTATTATAAAAAAATCCCTTTATTGCATTAAACAAAGAGAGCAAGCAAATCCATGAGCAAGAACATCATTGTTTAATTCTAATCACTCGGGTCTGTTTGGTAGGCAAGCTCAAACTCATATTTTTATATTTTAAGAGAAATGATATGTCTACAACATTTTTACAACAAATTCTAAGTGGCAGGTTGTTACTGGTTGTTATTGTTGAGGCAAAAAAGTAATCTTAGTATTAGTTTCACATTTGAACCAATAATAACTAACCACTTGTGATTTGTTGCAAAAATGTTATAGATGTAGTGTCTTTCATATTTTAAACAACATTACACACATTTATACACTCTTTTTCCATCCATATATATTTCAAAAAATTACAAACAATATTACTCAAATTACTCCAATAACACCATTTTAATTTCACTATGCATTGAAATTGGTGGGATTTTTCTTCCTCTTTTATTTTACAAAGAGATTCGGTGTGAAAGAATTGGCTTGATGGGTTGAGCTATCTATCTAGAGGTGTCAAGAACATAACCAAAAATCTCGATAAAAGAGGCATGTATCGAGGTGCTATCGAGCTTCTATCGAGGAGGTATCGAGCATCTATCGAGAAGCCTGAAACAAAGTTTTTCAAGGAGGAAAAACAACACAAGATGAATGCAATCAATATAGACACCAAAACAAGCAACCAAGAAGCATGTTAAGCACTCAAACACCTCATCAACTCTAGATGCAATGCATTCCTAAATCATAACACACTAAACATGTCTAACCAATTTTATTTTCAAAAACAAGTTTAGATAGTTTAGAAAGCATATACTACCACATGCATTCCTTGCGATGACAAAATCGCATTGTACTTGTACAATAGTATCAAGAGTAGCAAAGAGTATGCAAGTTGTTTGTGAAACTTTTGCAAGAGACCATAAGTAAATCACTATATGAAGAGTAATGATATAAGAAGATCAATTACATCCACACACAATCATAGTTGTTTGATAGGGACCATCACCTTTGAGATACATCATATAACTCCCACATTTCCTAGAAACATGCTTACAACCATAAATCAAAGCATTTTGATTCTTTTCGCTTTTCATGTTTTTTGCATATTTTTTCTTTGAAACATAAAGTGGGATAACATGCATGAATCTATAAGAGAGAAAAGAAATACCCAATTATGTAAGCTAAACATATTGTTTTTGCTGTGCAAGTGCTACACCTTATCCAGCACGGCTTCTATGAATTTCACAAAGATGTTTTATGATTGATGAGTTTTAGTGGTGAGGTGGTTATTTATGCATTTCTCTTAGGATTTTTTAGTCATTCCTGTCAAAAAGAGTGATTTAAGATATGAATATAAAAGATCAACCAAATCATACAAATCACATAAAAGAGTCATAAAGCTCACATTGCTTAGTTGTGCATGAAGGTGTTGATCTAAGCTACAAGGGATACAAAGTTGAGAAACTTTGTTTCAAAGGCCATCCAAGCTATACAAGTACCAATATACACAAACACACACTGTTTTTGTATTTTTCAAAATTTCCCATTTTTTAATTTAAAATAAACATAAAAAAAAGCATTAAAATAAACAAACAAGCAAACAAGCACTTAGAATCTTTTTCCTTCCAGATGGGAGACCTGGATGAAGAACCTTTCTTTTACATAAACCTTTGATCAGATGGGTAAGAAAGAGAGTTGAATCCATTGAAATTTGAGAGTAACATGACTTCCTTAAGAAGTTCTCCAAGAGGGGCTAAAAAAAGTTGGAGTTGATTTTGGATCTCAAAAGATGAGACACTATTGCTTGGTTGAGTGGCTAACCACTTATAACAATTTAGACGAGTGTGCCAGGATGCTCCACAGTAATGGTAGAAATGAGGCTTCTTTGGTTGAGAATTCTTGTTGGTAGAGCGATGATTATTCTGCTTAGTCTCTTTCCTAACAACTTTAGGGGGGCTCCTAGAATGGATTTTCCCTTATCATCTTTAATGTCACTCACATTTTCAATTTTAGGTTTAGTTACCTCACAGTTGTCATTATTAGCAGGGGGATAAAAATGACTCTATTTAAAGCATTAGAAGATGTACTGCGAGAAGAGAGAGAATGATCATACCCGAGACATGTTTTATCAAATGTAGACTTTTAGAAGTAAAGCATTTCATCTAGCTTGGCACTTAAGGTTCTTTCTGTTGATGACCATTTTTGACAAAGAGCCCAACCGCAAAAGAAGCCCAACAATAGAGAATGTAAGAAGGAAATGAGGAGCAAAATGGTAAAGAAATAAGGAAACAAGCCTAGTAGGTTGGAGCAATAGGATTGATGGCCAGTAAGCCCACGAAAATAAAAAGAGGTAAAGAAGGAGTAAATGGGTTGAGGAAGCCCAGGGATAAAGTAGTAAGCCCATAAGAGTAATGAGAGGTAAAGAAGAAGTAAATAGGCTGGGGAAGTCCAATGTATGAATTAGTAAAATTAATGGGTGGGCTTAAAGGCCAATAAGCTCAAGAGGGTAATAAAAGGTAAAGATGTAGTAAATGGGCTGAGGAAGCCAAACGAATTTAGCAAAAAGCCCATGGGAGTAAAAGAGGTAAAGAAGAAGTAAATGGGTCGAGGAAGCCCAAGGAATGAAGTAGTAAAATGGGTTGGCATGGTAGGAATGTTAGCCAACAAACCCAAAAGGGGTAAAAATGTGGAAAGTGGACCGAGGAAGCCTTGAGCAAAAGATTGATGAAGGAATAGGCTGACATGATAGTAACATCAGCCCACTAGCCCATGGGGTAATAACAAAATAAAAAAGAGAGGTAAAGCCATGGCAGACACAGTGAAGTGATATAGTAGGATTAGGTCATAGAGAAGATTAGCATGGGTTTAAAAGGAAAATGAAGGTTTTTGCTAAGTAATACCTATTTGAAGAAGGGAAGAAAGGAAGAAAATATGAGCCCAAAAGCCCATACACCATTCATGCCACAAAAGATAAACACCAACTAATATGTATAGCAAAATCAAACAAATGCAAAAGCAATAGAAATGGTGTGAAGGCCAGAAAGAAACAACTTTAGACAGTGTGAAGCATGCACAAAGGGCTAGGGCACCACCTACTTGTACCCAGCCAATACACAGGGGGTGGGCCATGGGTCAAGGCTTTCAGAGGGTGTGGTTTGGTGGTGTGGAGAAAAGGGGGTCTATTCTAGGGTTCCTGCTTAAGTTTTTTTTTGGGAGAAATGTCTTGCTAGGATGGCATCTCACCTAAAAGAGGTAAGCATGGGCTGAGACCATTTGATGCATGTCATAGAGGTAGGTAATGAGGCAGCTTAATCTTTATCCAGATGGGTGAAAGAAAACAGAGAGAGGTAAGAAACAAGACAAGTAATTTTGACTGGGAATGGAGAGTGGTGCAACTAATACACTTTGTGGCTGGGTAAAAATGGTAAATCCCATAATGGTAGATGGTATAAAAAGGAGGTAGCTATGAATAGTGAAAGGGGACGAAGGGGAGGTAGAAAGAAAAGAAAGAATAGAGAACAAAAAGAATACATGGAAAAACAAGAGAGAAGAAATAAGGATTGGAAAGAAAACTAGATATGGAAAATGAATGGTAGGAATAGAGGCATGCATCAATAGGCCACCTTTTCTCTCCCTCTCGATAGACCCATTCCCTAAGGATTGAGAATCAAAGCTCAAACCATTTAGGTCCTTTTTGCAAAGTTTGTAACTTCCATGACAAGAGCCTTTCTTGAGATTACTCACGTTGGAGATTGGCTCCCTTTCTTGAGACAGGATTATTTTTTTTTTATTTTTTTTTTACTGTTCATATTTATTGGGTAATTTGTCTACTATTCAGTAATTAGGTTATTTGTCTTTTCTACCAAAGTTTCATTTCTATTTGCTATATTATTTTTTCATAGCTCTGTTAACTATCTTGCTTCTCGGTGTTAGTTTTATTCATTTTGTTTATAATTGTAGTTATCCTACTGTACTGTATTCCTGTCATAACATTTGTAACGATTATTCTTGTTGTGGCCATACCATACGCTCAATCCATAATGCTTATGCTAGGACACGTCTACAGTGGGTTAGTTCATCTTGTGCACAAGCTAGCCTAAAGCATAGTCCTAGTAAGACTAGTCCCAACTCTCTTACCTCAGACTTACGGGCCGCAGCATAGCAGGAGGGGTCAAGGCCCAACAATGCAAAAAAGGCCAACCACACTTTCCAATTGTGCTCTCACTTGAAACAATACTGCAACTAGTTTTCTAGTCTTTTTAGCAAGAAAGTTGTTTTCAAACCTTATTGCTCCAATAGTTTGATTGGCTTCATTAACCTTGGTGGAAAGTTCCTCTCATTCCAACTCTACTTCACTTAGCTTCCTCGTAACTAACTTGTAAAGCTTCTCATGCTTTTCAAAGACTTCGTACAACTTAGAGTAGGTAGTATGGATGTTATCTTGTTCATCCATCTTCTTGAACATGGAATCCATCAGCTCTTCTTCCTTATCAACTAGTTCTACTACTTCCTTAGGAGACTCAATTGTAGTTGTGAAGGCACTCACTATCCCATCTTGATCACTATTATCAGAATCTGCCTTTGGTTCTGTATCATTCAAGGTGGTAGCTAGGGCTTTGCTCTTGCCAATGGATTTGAGATATGTTGGACATTCTTGCATTATGTGTTCATATCCTTGACATTCGTAGCACTTTGGCCCAGCAGGAACATTATTACTTTGTCCAGCATCTTTGAATTCTCACTTGCCTTTGTCTTGGGACTTGAACTGAGAGAATCCAGATTGTTTACGATCCTTGTCACTTGCCTTGACATTTGCATTCTTGATGAACTTTTGGAATTGTTTGGTGATATGATTTGAATTTAGTGTCCTTATCTTCAGATGATTCATTGTCATCGTCATTCTTAACCTTCAAAGCCATGTTCTTACTTTTGCTACTCTTGCCAACCCTTACTAAACCTAGTTCATAGGTTTGTAAATTGACAATCAGTTCTATCAAAGGAATAGAGTCAAGATCCTTTGATTCATCTATGGCAGTGATCTTGGCATGAAGTCTCTCTAGAAGAGATCTGAGAATCAACTTGAGGATCCTGGGCTCTGGAATTTGTTCTTCAAGATTAAAAGCTGAATTCACTATGTCCTTGAGCTTGGCATAGAATTCATCGAATGACTCATCATCATCCATCCTTATTTGCTTAAAGCTGGTGGTGAGCCTTTGGAGTTTTTAATAGCTTTTTTGTTCTCATAGTTATTCTGAAGAATATTCCACGCTTCCTTTGCATTGTTAGTGGAGGAGATCTTCTTGAATTCCTCATTGGTCATAGTGCTAAATAGGGCATTTAGTGCTTTACTATTAAAATTTGCAGCTTTGATCTTAGTATCATCCCACAATGATGGTGGCTCATTATGCTTAGTCCAACCTACTTCAACTGCAAGCTAGACTTTCTCATCTAAAGACTACAAAAAGGCTCCCATGGGTACTTTCAAGATGCATAGTTAGTACCATCAAATAAAGGAGGTCAATGGATCACATAACAAAGATTAAAACCTAATTTGAATGTGCCCACTCTGATACCACCTATTGGGTTAAGATAGCTTGTCCCCGGTTAATTAATTCAATTATCTAAGTTGATTAATTAGGTTCAATTGCATGCAAATTGTGAAATCACCAACAAATCACCAATTAAACTAAATGCAACGGAAAGTAAATTGACACGATGATTTGTTGACAAATGCGGAAAACCTCTTGTAAGGCAAAAACCCGATCGAGTGATTTTAAAGTCACTACTCCTAAGAATCCACTAATCAACAATCAAACGGTTACAAGTATAAGAAATCTTACCACTACCCTAGCGTATCCCAAAATTCCAAGTTACAGTTGAACCTTTGCTGCTATACCCAATTGGACTTGATCTTGTAGTAGCCTTCCTTCCCTTGATGTACAAATCTCCAATCTATGACTAACCCTTTGCATAGATCCCAATACATTACTAACTCTAGCAACTTGAACAGATATGGTTGGCTGTGAAGTTCTTCACTTCATCAACATTAAAGATCAGTAAGCACTTGGTTACAAAACCCTATGGCATACAAATGTAGTAGCTTCTCACAGAGATAAATAATCTCTAGGTCTCTGTATCTGTGTGTAACAGCTCTTAAAATAAGCCTTATATATGTCTAGAATTGTGAGAAAAGAAACCCTAAACAAATACATAAGCCTGGGCCAAATTTCAGATCTAGAAAACTGAAAATTGTTAGTCTCAATAGATCGAGCTTCTATCAAGCCATCTGTTGAGCTTCTCATTTAGTCTCAATAGCAGTTTCTATCGAGCTATCTGTCGAGAATTAATGAAATAGCTTTTCTTCACTTGTTTCTTGGATCAATCTTCATGTCTTTAATTCAAACACTAGATATGCTTGAACAACATATTTCTTGATGTATTAAACCTAACTTAGATCTACCCAATTACAAGTAAAGTGCATTTTGTCAAATGATTAGCCAATTAAATAAAATTATGACCCTAAAACATTTCAATAATTCTTTGCTAATTTCCAAAAATACTTTACTACGCCAAGAAAAGTAAAGATAAACCCTAAGAATCAGCACTTAAGAGTTGCTTGGAATTAGCACTAAGAAAAACTTAAGCATCAGCACCCCATTATTGGAAAATCTCCAATTTGAATATCATTAATCAATCAATCATCTCCGCGAATACCAATAAACTAGGCTCTTATATAGACTTAGAGCTTCTTGGAAATAAAAAGATAAAAGATAACAACTAATGAAAACTAATCCTAGCTAAAATCAAATACTAATCCCTATCTAATCTCAAATCTAATCCCTATCCGAATAAAACTTTACAATTATCCAATTTCCTATGAGATAAAAAAAAAAAATTGAAAATGTATATTCTAAAATAATTTTGGCTTTGCTCTTGCATTAGAAGGTTTTCCCATAGTGGTTTTTCCCTTAGATAGCTTTCCTTGTTGACTCATTGTAATTGATTTTGTGCGATTTGTGACATTATATATGATGCCCCATACATTCTTTAATTGTTTTAACACTAGGGTCAAAACCTCATAGCCTCCATCCACCCAACTTGACTTTGAGGGGGGTGTTAGAATATAAGCTAAATAGGCTTAGGCCAAATGTATTGTTGTACTTGTAGTACACTCATATTTTTTATACAACACACATATTATGCATATTAAAAAGGCAGTCACTTGTACATCTTAGAGTATTTCATTGTTTACTATAATAAGACTTCAGTCTTTTACAAAGAGTACACACTCACAACTACAATCATGTATTATGGTTCTTCTTCTAAACTAATAGTTAATTCCGTATATGTTTCCGGTCTACTAGAAGAAGAAGTGATAGACTGGCCTCTCCTTAGAACGAAAGCTGGCTGTTTAGGAGTTGCAACTGTTGCAGTTTCCCTATCAAGCATGGTAACAACATTTGACATGGTGGGTCGATCACTTGGGTCTTCTTGTATGCATAAGAGTCCAACATTTACGCACTTCATAAATTTGTCTACATTGCAAGATTCATGCAGAGTTTGGTCTATTAAATCCAACACCTTGTTTTCTGTCCACAATCTCCATGTCTAAGACAAATTCAAAACCAAAATTATGAAGTGGAAAATGACAAAGGAACGCACTTCATAAATTTGTCTACATTGCAAGATTCATGCAGAGTTTGGTCTATTAAATCCAACACCTTGTTTTCTGTCCACAATCTCCATGTCTAAGACAAATTCAAAACCAAAATTATGAAGTGGAAAATGACAAAGGAATGAATGGTTATAAAAAAAAAAAAAAAAATTCATCACACTTACATAACCTATAAGGCTCATGGCTTGTTCTAATCGATAAAATCTGGTGTTCTTTTTTCCACTAATAATCTCAAGCAAAACTACACCAAAACTAAAGACATCAGTTTTAATTGAGAAAACTCCATCCAATGCGTACTCTAGAGCCATATAGCCACTGCAGTAGATAAGATTTTTATTACATCAAGGAATTACGCTGGCACATGTATATCATTTGCTAAATAGAGATAGGAGATAAAAAATTAAAAAAGAAATTAAAAAAAACAAAAAAAAAACTTCAATATTGGGTTTGTTTGGATACTGCTTATTGCTGAAAACTGAAAACTGAAAACACTGTAGCAAAATAATTTTTAAATGTGTGAGTAGTGCCGTAGGACCTAGTTTTAAAGTTATTTTGCTGAAAAAAGTATTTGCAAGTCTCGTGAATATTGCACAAGACCCATTAAAAAAAGGCACCCGGTAGGAAACGCGCAAAACGCGCTTCCCAAACTCACAAGTAGAAGAATCAGCTTTTATACTATAAATTTACTAGGTTCCAATTACTTTAGTTGTCTTTGCCTCAATTTCTTTGCCTCCAACAATCCTTGCTAAGCCAAAGTCAGATATTTTGGGGTTCATCTCATGATCTAGAAGAATGTTGCTAGTTTTCATATCTCTATGGATGATCCTTAATCTGAAGTCTTGGTGAAGATAAAGAAGCCCTTGAGCTATTCCCAAAATGATGTTAAAGCGCATCTCTCAATCCAAAAGCACGCTTCGCTTTGGATCTTGCAAGGTTTTCCATTAAACATAACAATATTAGCAACACTAGCAAGTAAACAAGATATTAAGAGCTTGGCTTAGGAAACCAACCAAATATAAATAAGTCTAAGCATTTGTTTGGCATGAACTCATAGAGCAAAATCTTTTCGTCTCCTTTTATGCAATATCCCTGAAGTCTAACAAGATTCCTATGTTGAAGTTTTGCAATCAACACCACCTCATTTTTAAATTCCTTTTAAGCCTTGGCCAGAGGCACTCGAGTTTAGGGTTTAGGGTTTAGGGTTTAAGGGTTTAGGGTTTAGGGTTATTTAGGGTTTAGGGTTTAGGGTTTAGGGTTTAGGGTTTAGGGTTTAGGGTTTAGGGTTTAAGGTTTTAGGGTTTAGGGTTTAGGGTTTAGGGTTTAGGGTTTAGGGTTTAGGGTTTAGGGTTTAGGGTTTAGGGTTTGGGGTTTTAGGGTTTAGGGTTTGGGGTTTAGGGTTTGGGGTTTAGGGTTTAGGGTTTAGGGTTTAGGGTTTAGGGTTTAGGGTTTAGGGTTTAGGGTTTAGGGTTTAGGGTTTTAGGGTTTAGGGTTTAGGGTTTAGGGTTTAGGGTTTAGGGTTTAGGGTTTAGGGTTTAGGGTTTAGGGTTTAGGGTTTAGGGTTTAGGGTTTAGGGTTTAGGGTTTAGGGTTTAGGGTTTAGGGTTTAGGGTTTTAGGGTTTAGGGTTTAGGGTTTAGGGTTTAGGGTTTAGGGTTTAGGGTTTAGGGTTTAGGGTTTAGGGTTTAGGGTTTAGGGTTTAGGGTTTAGGGTTTAGGGTTTAGGGTTTAGGGTTTAGGGTTTAGGGTTTAGGGTTTAGGGTTTAGGGTTTAGGGTTTAGGGTTTAGGGTTTAGGGTTTAGGGTTTAGGGTTTAGGGTTTAGGGTTTAGGGTTTAGGGTTTAGGGTTTAGGGTTTAGGGTTTAGGGTTTAGGGTTTAGGGTTTAGGGTTTAGGGTTTAGGGTTTAGGGTTTAGGGTTTAGGGTTTAGGGTTTAGGGTTTAGGGTTTAGGGTTTAGGGTTTAGGGTTTAGGGTTTAGGGTTTAGGGTTTAGGGTTTAGGGTTTAGGGTTTAGGGTTTAGGGTTTAGGGTTTAGGGTTTAGGGTTTAGGGTTTAGGGTTTAGGGTTTAGGGTTTAGGGTTTAGGGTTTAGGGTTTAGGGTTTAGGGTTTAGGGTTTAGGGTTTAGGGTTTAGGGTTTAGGGTTTAGGGTTTAGGGTTTAGGGTTTAGGGTTTAGGGTTTAGGGTTTAGGGTTTAGGGTTTAGGGTTTAGGGTTTAGGGTTTAGGGTTTAGGGTTTAGGGTTTAGGGTTTAGGGTTTAGGGTTTAGGGTTTAGGGTTTAGGGTTTAGGGTTTAGGGTTTAGGGTTTAGGGTTTAGGGTTTAGGGTTTAGGGTTTAGGGTTTAGGGTTTAGGGTTTAGGGTTTAGGGTTTAGGGTTTAGGGTTTAGGGTTTAGGGTTTAGGGTTTAGGGTTTAGGGTTTAGGGTTTAGGGTTTAGGGTTTAGGGTTTAGGGTTTAGGGTTTAGGGTTTAGGGTTTAGGGTTTAGGGTTTAGGGTTTAGGGTTTAGGGTTTAGGGTTTAGGGTTTAGGGTTTAGGGTTTAGGGTTTAGGGTTTAGGGTTTAGGGTTTAGGGTTTAGGGTTTAGGGTTTAGGGTTTAGGGTTTAGGGTTTAGGGTTTAGGGTTTAGGGTTTAGGGTTTAGGGTTTAGGGTTTAGGGTTTAGGGTTTAGGGTTTAGGGTTTAGGGTTTAGGGTTTAGGGTTTAGGGTTTAGGGTTTAGGGTTTAGGGTTTAGGGTTTAGGGTTTAGGGTTTAGGGTTTAGGGTTTAGGGTTTAGGGTTTAGGGTTTAGGGTTTAGGGTTTAGGGTTTAGGGTTTAGGGTTTAGGGTTTAGGGTTTAGGGTTTAGGGTTTAGGGTTTAGGGTTTAGGGTTTAGGGTTTAGGGTTTAGGGTTTAGGGTTTAGGGTTTAGGGTTTAGGGTTTAGGGTTTAGGGTTTAGGGTTTAGGGTTTAGGGTTTAGGGTTTAGGGTTTAGGGTTTAGGGTTTAGGGTTTAGGGTTTAGGGTTTAGGGTTTAGGGTTTAGGGTTTAGGGTTTAGGGTTTAGGGTTTAGGGTTTAGGGTTTAGGGTTTAGGGTTTAGGGTTTAGGGTTTAGGGTTTAGGGTTTAGGGTTTAGGGTTTAGGGTTTAGGGTTTAGGGTTTAGGGTTTAGGGTTTAGGGTTTAGGGTTTAGGGTTTAGGGTTTAGGGTTTAGGGTTTAGGGTTTAGGGTTTAGGGTTTAGGGTTTAGGGTTTAGGGTTTAGGGTTTAGGGTTTAGGGTTTAGGGTTTAGGGTTTAGGGTTTAGGGTTTAGGGTTTAGGGTTTAGGGTTTAGGGTTTAGGGTTTAGGGTTTAGGGTTTAGGGTTTAGGGTTTAGGGTTTAGGGTTTAGGGTTTAGGGTTTAGGGTTTAGGGTTTAGGGTTTAGGGTTTAGGGTTTAGGGTTTAGGGTTTAGGGTTTAGGGTTTAGGGTTTAGGGTTTAGGGTTTAGGGTTTAGGGTTTAGGGTTTAGGGTTTAGGGTTTAGGGTTTAGGGTTTAGGGTTTAGGGTTTAGGGTTTAGGGTTTAGGGTTTAGGGTTTAGGGTTTAGGGTTTAGGGTTTAGGGTTTAGGGTTTAGGGTTTAGGGTTTAGGGTTTAGGGTTTAGGGTTTAGGGTTTAGGGTTTAGGGTTTAGGGTTTAGGGTTTAGGGTTTAGGGTTTAGGGTTTAGGGTTTAGGGTTTAGGGTTTAGGGTTTAGGGTTTAGGGTTTAGGGTTTAGGGTTTAGGGTTTAGGGTTTAGGGTTTAGGGTTTAGGGTTTAGGGTTTAGGGTTTAGGGTTTAGGGTTTAGGGTTTAGGGTTTAGGGTTTAGGGTTTAGGGTTTAGGGTTTAGGGTTTAGGGTTTAGGGTTTAGGGTTTAGGGTTTAGGGTTTAGGGTTTAGGGTTTAGGGTTTAGGGTTTAGGGTTTAGGGTTTAGGGTTTAGGGTTTAGGGTTTAGGGTTTAGGGTTTAGGGTTTAGGGTTTAGGGTTTAGGGTTTAGGGTTTAGGGTTTAGGGTTTAGGGTTTAGGGTTTAGGGTTTAGGGTTTAGGGTTTAGGGTTTAGGGTTTAGGGTTTAGGGTTTAGGGTTTAGGGTTTAGGGTTTAGGGTTTAGGGTTTAGGGTTTAGGGTTTAGGGTTTAGGGTTTAGGGTTTAGGGTTTAGGGTTTAGGGTTTAGGGTTTAGGGTTTAGGGTTTAGGGTTTAGGGTTTAGGGTTTAGGGTTTAGGGTTTAGGGTTTAGGGTTTAGGGTTTAGGGTTTAGGGTTTAGGGTTTAGGGTTTAGGGTTTAGGGTTTAGGGTTTAGGGTTTAGGGTTTAGGGTTTAGGGTTTAGGGTTTAGGGTTTAGGGTTTAGGGTTTAGGGTTTAGGGTTTAGGGTTTAGGGTTTAGGGTTTAGGGTTTAGGGTTTAGGGTTTAGGGTTTAGGGTTTAGGGTTTAGGGTTTAGGGTTTAGGGTTTAGGGTTTAGGGTTTAGGGTTTAGGGTTTAGGGTTTAGGGTTTAGGGTTTAGGGTTTAGGGTTTAGGGTTTAGGGTTTAGGGTTTAGGGTTTAGGGTTTAGGGTTTAGGGTTTAGGGTTTAGGGTTTAGGGTTTAGGGTTTAGGGTTTAGGGTTTAGGGTTTAGGGTTTAGGGTTTAGGGTTTAGGGTTTAGGGTTTAGGGTTTAGGGTTTAGGGTTTAGGGTTTAGGGTTTAGGGTTTAGGGTTTAGGGTTTAGGGTTTAGGGTTTAGGGTTTAGGGTTTAGGGTTTAGGGTTTAGGGTTTAGGGTTTAGGGTTTAGGGTTTAGGGTTTAGGGTTTAGGGTTTAGGGTTTAGGGTTTAGGGTTTAGGGTTTAGGGTTTAGGGTTTAGGGTTTAGGGTTTAGGGTTTAGGGTTTAGGGTTTAGGGTTTAGGGTTTAGGGTTTAGGGTTTAGGGTTTAGGGTTTAGGGTTTAGGGTTTAGGGTTTAGGGTTTAGGGTTTAGGGTTTAGGGTTTAGGGTTTAGGGTTTAGGGTTTAGGGTTTAGGGTTTAGGGTTTAGGGTTTAGGGTTTAGGGTTTAGGGTTTAGGGTTTAGGGTTTAGGGTTTAGGGTTTAGGGTTTAGGGTTTAGGGTTTAGGGTTTAGGGTTTAGGGTTTAGGGTTTAGGGTTTAGGGTTTAGGGTTTAGGGTTTAGGGTTTAGGGTTTAGGGTTTAGGGTTTAGGGTTTAGGGTTTAGGGTTTAGGGTTTAGGGTTTAGGGTTTAGGGTTTAGGGTTTAGGGTTTAGGGTTTAGGGTTTAGGGTTTAGGGTTTAGGGTTTAGGGTTTAGGGTTTAGGGTTTAGGGTTTAGGGTTTAGGGTTTAGGGTTTAGGGTTTAGGGTTTAGGGTTTAGGGTTTAGGGTTTAGGGTTTAGGGTTTAGGGTTTAGGGTTTAGGGTTTAGGGTTTAGGGTTTAGGGTTTAGGGTTTAGGGTTTAGGGTTTAGGGTTTAGGGTTTAGGGTTTAGGGTTTAGGGTTTAGGGTTTAGGGTTTAGGGTTTAGGGTTTAGGGTTTAGGGTTTAGGGTTTAGGGTTTAGGGTTTAGGGTTTAGGGTTTAGGGTTTAGGGTTTAGGGTTTAGGGTTTAGGGTTTAGGGTTTAGGGTTTAGGGTTTAGGGTTTAGGGTTTAGGGTTTAGGGTTTAGGGTTTAGGGTTTAGGGTTTAGGGTTTAGGGTTTAGGGTTTAGGGTTTAGGGTTTAGGGTTTAGGGTTTAGGGTTTAGGGTTTAGGGTTTAGGGTTTAGGGTTTAGGGTTTAGGGTTTAGGGTTTAGGGTTTAGGGTTTAGGGTTTAGGGTTTAGGGTTTAGGGTTTAGGGTTTAGGGTTTAGGGTTTAGGGTTTAGGGTTTAGGGTTTAGGGTTTAGGGTTTAGGGTTTAGGGTTTAGGGTTTAGGGTTTAGGGTTTAGGGTTTAGGGTTTAGGGTTTAGGGTTTAGGGTTTAGGGTTTAGGGTTTAGGGTTTAGGGTTTAGGGTTTAGGGTTTAGGGTTTAGGGTTTAGGGTTTAGGGTTTAGGGTTTAGGGTTTAGGGTTTAGGGTTTAGGGTTTAGGGTTTAGGGTTTAGGGTTTAGGGTTTAGGGTTTAGGGTTTAGGGTTTAGGGTTTAGGGTTTAGGGTTTAGGGTTTAGGGTTTAGGGTTTAGGGTTTAGGGTTTAGGGTTTAGGGTTTAGGGTTTAGGGTTTAGGGTTTAGGGTTTAGGGTTTAGGGTTTAGGGTTTAGGGTTTAGGGTTTAGGGTTTAGGGTTTAGGGTTTAGGGTTTAGGGTTTAGGGTTTAGGGTTTAGGGTTTAGGGTTTAGGGTTTAGGGTTTAGGGTTTAGGGTTTAGGGTTTAGGGTTTAGGGTTTAGGGTTTAGGGTTTAGGGTTTAGGGTTTAGGGTTTAGGGTTTAGGGTTTAGGGTTTAGGGTTTAGGGTTTAGGGTTTAGGGTTTAGGGTTTAGGGTTTAGGGTTTAGGGTTTAGGGTTTAGGGTTTAGGGTTTAGGGTTTAGGGTTTAGGGTTTAGGGTTTAGGGTTTAGGGTTTAGGGTTTAGGGTTTAGGGTTTAGGGTTTAGGGTTTAGGGTTTAGGGTTTAGGGTTTAGGGTTTAGGGTTTAGGGTTTAGGGTTTAGGGTTTAGGGTTTAGGGTTTAGGGTTTAGGGTTTAGGGTTTAGGGTTTAGGGTTTAGGGTTTAGGGTTTAGGGTTTAGGGTTTAGGGTTTAGGGTTTAGGGTTTAGGGTTTAGGGTTTAGGGTTTAGGGTTTAGGGTTTAGGGTTTAGGGTTTAGGGTTTAGGGTTTAGGGTTTAGGGTTTAGGGTTTAGGGTTTAGGGTTTAGGGTTTAGGGTTTAGGGTTTAGGGTTTAGGGTTTAGGGTTTAGGGTTTAGGGTTTAGGGTTTAGGGTTTAGGGTTTAGGGTTTAGGGTTTAGGGTTTAGGGTTTAGGGTTTAGGGTTTAGGGTTTAGGGTTTAGGGTTTAGGGTTTAGGGTTTAGGGTTTAGGGTTTAGGGTTTAGGGTTTAGGGTTTAGGGTTTAGGGTTTAGGGTTTAGGGTTTAGGGTTTAGGGTTTAGGGTTTAGGGTTTAGGGTTTAGGGTTTAGGGTTTAGGGTTTAGGGTTTAGGGTTTAGGGTTTAGGGTTTAGGGTTTAGGGTTTAGGGTTTAGGGTTTAGGGTTTAGGGTTTAGGGTTTAGGGTTTAGGGTTTAGGGTTTAGGGTTTAGGGTTTAGGGTTTAGGGTTTAGGGTTTAGGGTTTAGGGTTTAGGGTTTAGGGTTTAGGGTTTAGGGTTTAGGGTTTAGGGTTTAGGGTTTAGGGTTTAGGGTTTAGGGTTTAGGGTTTAGGGTTTAGGGTTTAGGGTTTAGGGTTTAGGGTTTAGGGTTTAGGGTTTAGGGTTTAGGGTTTAGGGTTTAGGGTTTAGGGTTTAGGGTTTAGGGTTTAGGGTTTAGGGTTTAGGGTTTAGGGTTTAGGGTTTAGGGTTTAGGGTTTAGGGTTTAGGGTTTAGGGTTTAGGGTTTAGGGTTTAGGGTTTAGGGTTTAGGGTTTAGGGTTTAGGGTTTAGGGTTTAGGGTTTAGGGTTTAGGGTTTAGGGTTTAGGGTTTAGGGTTTAGGGTTTAGGGTTTAGGGTTTAGGGTTTAGGGTTTAGGGTTTAGGGTTTAGGGTTTAGGGTTTAGGGTTTAGGGTTTAGGGTTTAGGGTTTAGGGTTTAGGGTTTAGGGTTTAGGGTTTAGGGTTTAGGGTTTAGGGTTTAGGGTTTAGGGTTTAGGGTTTAGGGTTTAGGGTTTAGGGTTTAGGGTTTAGGGTTTAGGGTTTAGGGTTTAGGGTTTAGGGTTTAGGGTTTAGGGTTTAGGGTTTAGGGTTTAGGGTTTAGGGTTTAGGGTTTAGGGTTTAGGGTTTAGGGTTTAGGGTTTAGGGTTTAGGGTTTAGGGTTTAGGGTTTAGGGTTTAGGGTTTAGGGTTTAGGGTTTAGGGTTTAGGGTTTAGGGTTTAGGGTTTAGGGTTTAGGGTTTAGGGTTTAGGGTTTAGGGTTTAGGGTTTAGGGTTTAGGGTTTAGGGTTTAGGGTTTAGGGTTTAGGGTTTAGGGTTTAGGGTTTAGGGTTTAGGGTTTAGGGTTTAGGGTTTAGGGTTTAGGGTTTAGGGTTTAGGGTTTAGGGTTTAGGGTTTAGGGTTTAGGGTTTAGGGTTTAGGGTTTAGGGTTTAGGGTTTAGGGTTTAGGGTTTAGGGTTTAGGGTTTAGGGTTTAGGGTTTAGGGTTTAGGGTTTAGGGTTTAGGGTTTAGGGTTTAGGGTTTAGGGTTTAGGGTTTAGGGTTTAGGGTTTAGGGTTTAGGGTTTAGGGTTTAGGGTTTAGGGTTTAGGGTTTAGGGTTTAGGGTTTAGGGTTTAGGGTTTAGGGTTTAGGGTTTAGGGTTTAGGGTTTAGGGTTTAGGGTTTAGGGTTTAGGGTTTAGGGTTTAGGGTTTAGGGTTTAGGGTTTAGGGTTTAGGGTTTAGGGTTTAGGGTTTAGGGTTTAGGGTTTAGGGTTTAGGGTTTAGGGTTTAGGGTTTAGGGTTTAGGGTTTAGGGTTTAGGGTTTAGGGTTTAGGGTTTAGGGTTTAGGGTTTAGGGTTTAGGGTTTAGGGTTTAGGGTTTAGGGTTTAGGGTTTAGGGTTTAGGGTTTAGGGTTTAGGGTTTAGGGTTTAGGGTTTAGGGTTTAGGGTTTAGGGTTTAGGGTTTAGGGTTTAGGGTTTAGGGTTTAGGGTTTAGGGTTTAGGGTTTAGGGTTTAGGGTTTAGGGTTTAGGGTTTAGGGTTTAGGGTTTAGGGTTTAGGGTTTAGGGTTTAGGGTTTAGGGTTTAGGGTTTAGGGTTTAGGGTTTAGGGTTTAGGGTTTAGGGTTTAGGGTTTAGGGTTTAGGGTTTAGGGTTTAGGGTTTAGGGTTTAGGGTTTAGGGTTTAGGGTTTAGGGTTTAGGGTTTAGGGTTTAGGGTTTAGGGTTTAGGGTTTAGGGTTTAGGGTTTAGGGTTTAGGGTTTAGGGTTTAGGGTTTAGGGTTTAGGGTTTAGGGTTTAGGGTTTAGGGTTTAGGGTTTAGGGTTTAGGGTTTAGGGTTTAGGGTTTAGGGTTTAGGGTTTAGGGTTTAGGGTTTAGGGTTTAGGGTTTAGGGTTTAGGGTTTAGGGTTTAGGGTTTAGGGTTTAGGGTTTAGGGTTTAGGGTTTAGGGTTTAGGGTTTAGGGTTTAGGGTTTAGGGTTTAGGGTTTAGGGTTTAGGGTTTAGGGTTTAGGGTTTAGGGTTTAGGGTTTAGGGTTTAGGGTTTAGGGTTTAGGGTTTAGGGTTTAGGGTTTAGGGTTTAGGGTTTAGGGTTTAGGGTTTAGGGTTTAGGGTTTAGGGTTTAGGGTTTAGGGTTTAGGGTTTAGGGTTTAGGGTTTAGGGTTTAGGGTTTAGGGTTTAGGGTTTAGGGTTTAGGGTTTAGGGTTTAGGGTTTAGGGTTTAGGGTTTAGGGTTTAGGGTTTAGGGTTTAGGGTTTAGGGTTTAGGGTTTAGGGTTTAGGGTTTAGGGTTTAGGGTTTAGGGTTTAGGGTTTAGGGTTTAGGGTTTAGGGTTTAGGGTTTAGGGTTTAGGGTTTAGGGTTTAGGGTTTAGGGTTTAGGGTTTAGGGTTTAGGGTTTAGGGTTTAGGGTTTAGGGTTTAGGGTTTAGGGTTTAGGGTTTAGGGTTTAGGGTTTAGGGTTTAGGGTTTAGGGTTTAGGGTTTAGGGTTTAGGGTTTAGGGTTTAGGGTTTAGGGTTTAGGGTTTAGGGTTTAGGGTTTAGGGTTTAGGGTTTAGGGTTTAGGGTTTAGGGTTTAGGGTTTAGGGTTTAGGGTTTAGGGTTTAGGGTTTAGGGTTTAGGGTTTAGGGTTTAGGGTTTAGGGTTTAGGGTTTAGGGTTTAGGGTTTAGGGTTTAGGGTTTAGGGTTTAGGGTTTAGGGTTTAGGGTTTAGGGTTTAGGGTTTAGGGTTTAGGGTTTAGGGTTTAGGGTTTAGGGTTTAGGGTTTAGGGTTTAGGGTTTAGGGTTTAGGGTTTAGGGTTTAGGGTTTAGGGTTTAGGGTTTAGGGTTTAGGGTTTAGGGTTTAGGGTTTAGGGTTTAGGGTTTAGGGTTTAGGGTTTAGGGTTTAGGGTTTAGGGTTTAGGGTTTAGGGTTTAGGGTTTAGGGTTTAGGGTTTAGGGTTTAGGGTTTAGGGTTTAGGGTTTAGGGTTTAGGGTTTAGGGTTTAGGGTTTAGGGTTTAGGGTTTAGGGTTTAGGGTTTAGGGTTTAGGGTTTAGGGTTTAGGGTTTAGGGTTTAGGGTTTAGGGTTTAGGGTTTAGGGTTTAGGGTTTAGGGTTTAGGGTTTAGGGTTTAGGGTTTAGGGTTTAGGGTTTAGGGTTTAGGGTTTAGGGTTTAGGGTTTAGGGTTTAGGGTTTAGGGTTTAGGGTTTAGGGTTTAGGGTTTAGGGTTTAGGGTTTAGGGTTTAGGGTTTAGGGTTTAGGGTTTAGGGTTTAGGGTTTAGGGTTTAGGGTTTAGGGTTTAGGGTTTAGGGTTTAGGGTTTAGGGTTTAGGGTTTAGGGTTTAGGGTTTAGGGTTTAGGGTTTAGGGTTTAGGGTTTAGGGTTTAGGGTTTAGGGTTTAGGGTTTAGGGTTTAGGGTTTAGGGTTTAGGGTTTAGGGTTTAGGGTTTAGGGTTTAGGGTTTAGGGTTTAGGGTTTAGGGTTTAGGGTTTAGGGTTTAGGGTTTAGGGTTTAGGGTTTAGGGTTTAGGGTTTAGGGTTTAGGGTTTAGGGTTTAGGGTTTAGGGTTTAGGGTTTAGGGTTTAGGGTTTAGGGTTTAGGGTTTAGGGTTTAGGGTTTAGGGTTTAGGGTTTAGGGTTTAGGGTTTAGGGTTTAGGGTTTAGGGTTTAGGGTTTAGGGTTTAGGGTTTAGGGTTTAGGGTTTAGGGTTTAGGGTTTAGGGTTTAGGGTTTAGGGTTTAGGGTTTAGGGTTTAGGGTTTAGGGTTTAGGGTTTAGGGTTTAGGGTTTAGGGTTTAGGGTTTAGGGTTTAGGGTTTAGGGTTTAGGGTTTAGGGTTTAGGGTTTAGGGTTTAGGGTTTAGGGTTTAGGGTTTAGGGTTTAGGGTTTAGGGTTTAGGGTTTAGGGTTTAGGGTTTAGGGTTTAGGGTTTAGGGTTTAGGGTTTAGGGTTTAGGGTTTAGGGTTTAGGGTTTAGGGTTTAGGGTTTAGGGTTTAGGGTTTAGGGTTTAGGGTTTAGGGTTTAGGGTTTAGGGTTTAGGGTTTAGGGTTTAGGGTTTAGGGTTTAGGGTTTAGGGTTTAGGGTTTAGGGTTTAGGGTTTAGGGTTTAGGGTTTAGGGTTTAGGGTTTAGGGTTTAGGGTTTAGGGTTTAGGGTTTAGGGTTTAGGGTTTAGGGTTTAGGGTTTAGGGTTTAGGGTTTAGGGTTTAGGGTTTAGGGTTTAGGGTTTAGGGTTTAGGGTTTAGGGTTTAGGGTTTAGGGTTTAGGGTTTAGGGTTTAGGGTTTAGGGTTTAGGGTTTAGGGTTTAGGGTTTAGGGTTTAGGGTTTAGGGTTTAGGGTTTAGGGTTTAGGGTTTAGGGTTTAGGGTTTAGGGTTTAGGGTTTAGGGTTTAGGGTTTAGGGTTTAGGGTTTAGGGTTTAGGGTTTAGGGTTTAGGGTTTAGGGTTTAGGGTTTAGGGTTTAGGGTTTAGGGTTTAGGGTTTAGGGTTTAGGGTTTAGGGTTTAGGGTTTAGGGTTTAGGGTTTAGGGTTTAGGGTTTAGGGTTTAGGGTTTAGGGTTTAGGGTTTAGGGTTTAGGGTTTAGGGTTTAGGGTTTAGGGTTTAGGGTTTAGGGTTTAGGGTTTAGGGTTTAGGGTTTAGGGTTTAGGGTTTAGGGTTTAGGGTTTAGGGTTTAGGGTTTAGGGTTTAGGGTTTAGGGTTTAGGGTTTAGGGTTTAGGGTTTAGGGTTTAGGGTTTAGGGTTTAGGGTTTAGGGTTTAGGGTTTAGGGTTTAGGGTTTAGGGTTTAGGGTTTAGGGTTTAGGGTTTAGGGTTTAGGGTTTAGGGTTTAGGGTTTAGGGTTTAGGGTTTAGGGTTTAGGGTTTAGGGTTTAGGGTTTAGGGTTTAGGGTTTAGGGTTTAGGGTTTAGGGTTTAGGGTTTAGGGTTTAGGGTTTAGGGTTTAGGGTTTAGGGTTTAGGGTTTAGGGTTTAGGGTTTAGGGTTTAGGGTTTAGGGTTTAGGGTTTAGGGTTTAGGGTTTAGGGTTTAGGGTTTAGGGTTTAGGGTTTAGGGTTTAGGGTTTAGGGTTTAGGGTTTAGGGTTTAGGGTTTAGGGTTTAGGGTTTAGGGTTTAGGGTTTAGGGTTTAGGGTTTAGGGTTTAGGGTTTAGGGTTTAGGGTTTAGGGTTTAGGGTTTAGGGTTTAGGGTTTAGGGTTTAGGGTTTAGGGTTTAGGGTTTAGGGTTTAGGGTTTAGGGTTTAGGGTTTAGGGTTTAGGGTTTAGGGTTTAGGGTTTAGGGTTTAGGGTTTAGGGTTTAGGGTTTAGGGTTTAGGGTTTAGGGTTTAGGGTTTAGGGTTTAGGGTTTAGGGTTTAGGGTTTAGGGTTTAGGGTTTAGGGTTTAGGGTTTAGGGTTTAGGGTTTAGGGTTTAGGGTTTAGGGTTTAGGGTTTAGGGTTTAGGGTTTAGGGTTTAGGGTTTAGGGTTTAGGGTTTAGGGTTTAGGGTTTAGGGTTTAGGGTTTAGGGTTTAGGGTTTAGGGTTTAGGGTTTAGGGTTTAGGGTTTAGGGTTTAGGGTTTAGGGTTTAGGGTTTAGGGTTTAGGGTTTAGGGTTTAGGGTTTAGGGTTTAGGGTTTAGGGTTTAGGGTTTAGGGTTTAGGGTTTAGGGTTTAGGGTTTAGGGTTTAGGGTTTAGGGTTTAGGGTTTAGGGTTTAGGGTTTAGGGTTTAGGGTTTAGGGTTTAGGGTTTAGGGTTTAGGGTTTAGGGTTTAGGGTTTAGGGTTTAGGGTTTAGGGTTTAGGGTTTAGGGTTTAGGGTTTAGGGTTTAGGGTTTAGGGTTTAGGGTTTAGGGTTTAGGGTTTAGGGTTTAGGGTTTAGGGTTTAGGGTTTAGGGTTTAGGGTTTAGGGTTTAGGGTTTAGGGTTTAGGGTTTAGGGTTTAGGGTTTAGGGTTTAGGGTTTAGGGTTTAGGGTTTAGGGTTTAGGGTTTAGGGTTTAGGGTTTAGGGTTTAGGGTTTAGGGTTTAGGGTTTAGGGTTTAGGGTTTAGGGTTTAGGGTTTAGGGTTTAGGGTTTAGGGTTTAGGGTTTAGGGTTTAGGGTTTAGGGTTTAGGGTTTAGGGTTTAGGGTTTAGGGTTTAGGGTTTAGGGTTTAGGGTTTAGGGTTTAGGGTTTAGGGTTTAGGGTTTAGGGTTTAGGGTTTAGGGTTTAGGGTTTAGGGTTTAGGGTTTAGGGTTTAGGGTTTAGGGTTTAGGGTTTAGGGTTTAGGGTTTAGGGTTTAGGGTTTAGGGTTTAGGGTTTAGGGTTTAGGGTTTAGGGTTTAGGGTTTAGGGTTTAGGGTTTAGGGTTTAGGGTTTAGGGTTTAGGGTTTAGGGTTTAGGGTTTAGGGTTTAGGGTTTAGGGTTTAGGGTTTAGGGTTTAGGGTTTAGGGTTTAGGGTTTAGGGTTTAGGGTTTAGGGTTTAGGGTTTAGGGTTTAGGGTTTAGGGTTTAGGGTTTAGGGTTTAGGGTTTAGGGTTTAGGGTTTAGGGTTTAGGGTTTAGGGTTTAGGGTTTAGGGTTTAGGGTTTAGGGTTTAGGGTTTAGGGTTTAGGGTTTAGGGTTTAGGGTTTAGGGTTTAGGGTTTAGGGTTTAGGGTTTAGGGTTTAGGGTTTAGGGTTTAGGGTTTAGGGTTTAGGGTTTAGGGTTTAGGGTTTAGGGTTTAGGGTTTAGGGTTTAGGGTTTAGGGTTTAGGGTTTAGGGTTTAGGGTTTAGGGTTTAGGGTTTAGGGTTTAGGGTTTAGGGTTTAGGGTTTAGGGTTTAGGGTTTAGGGTTTAGGGTTTAGGGTTTAGGGTTTAGGGTTTAGGGTTTAGGGTTTAGGGTTTAGGGTTTAGGGTTTAGGGTTTAGGGTTTAGGGTTTAGGGTTTAGGGTTTAGGGTTTAGGGTTTAGGGTTTAGGGTTTAGGGTTTAGGGTTTAGGGTTTAGGGTTTAGGGTTTAGGGTTTAGGGTTTAGGGTTTAGGGTTTAGGGTTTAGGGTTTAGGGTTTAGGGTTTAGGGTTTAGGGTTTAGGGTTTAGGGTTTAGGGTTTAGGGTTTAGGGTTTAGGGTTTAGGGTTTAGGGTTTAGGGTTTAGGGTTTAGGGTTTAGGGTTTAGGGTTTAGGGTTTAGGGTTTAGGGTTTAGGGTTTAGGGTTTAGGGTTTAGGGTTTAGGGTTTAGGGTTTAGGGTTTAGGGTTTAGGGTTTAGGGTTTAGGGTTTAGGGTTTAGGGTTTAGGGTTTAGGGTTTAGGGTTTAGGGTTTAGGGTTTAGGGTTTAGGGTTTAGGGTTTAGGGTTTAGGGTTTAGGGTTTAGGGTTTAGGGTTTAGGGTTTAGGGTTTAGGGTTTAGGGTTTAGGGTTTAGGGTTTAGGGTTTAGGGTTTAGGGTTTAGGGTTTAGGGTTTAGGGTTTAGGGTTTAGGGTTTAGGGTTTAGGGTTTAGGGTTTAGGGTTTAGGGTTTAGGGTTTAGGGTTTAGGGTTTAGGGTTTAGGGTTTAGGGTTTAGGGTTTAGGGTTTAGGGTTTAGGGTTTAGGGTTTAGGGTTTAGGGTTTAGGGTTTAGGGTTTAGGGTTTAGGGTTTAGGGTTTAGGGTTTAGGGTTTAGGGTTTAGGGTTTAGGGTTTAGGGTTTAGGGTTTAGGGTTTAGGGTTTAGGGTTTAGGGTTTAGGGTTTAGGGTTTAGGGTTTAGGGTTTAGGGTTTAGGGTTTAGGGTTTAGGGTTTAGGGTTTAGGGTTTAGGGTTTAGGGTTTAGGGTTTAGGGTTTAGGGTTTAGGGTTTAGGGTTTAGGGTTTAGGGTTTAGGGTTTAGGGTTTAGGGTTTAGGGTTTAGGGTTTAGGGTTTAGGGTTTAGGGTTTAGGGTTTAGGGTTTAGGGTTTAGGGTTTAGGGTTTAGGGTTTAGGGTTTAGGGTTTAGGGTTTAGGGTTTAGGGTTTAGGGTTTAGGGTTTAGGGTTTAGGGTTTAGGGTTTAGGGTTTAGGGTTTAGGGTTTAGGGTTTAGGGTTTAGGGTTTAGGGTTTAGGGTTTAGGGTTTAGGGTTTAGGGTTTAGGGTTTAGGGTTTAGGGTTTAGGGTTTAGGGTTTAGGGTTTAGGGTTTAGGGTTTAGGGTTTAGGGTTTAGGGTTTAGGGTTTAGGGTTTAGGGTTTAGGGTTTAGGGTTTAGGGTTTAGGGTTTAGGGTTTAGGGTTTAGGGTTTAGGGTTTAGGGTTTAGGGTTTAGGGTTTAGGGTTTAGGGTTTAGGGTTTAGGGTTTAGGGTTTAGGGTTTAGGGTTTAGGGTTTAGGGTTTAGGGTTTAGGGTTTAGGGTTTAGGGTTTAGGGTTTAGGGTTTAGGGTTTAGGGTTTAGGGTTTAGGGTTTAGGGTTTAGGGTTTAGGGTTTAGGGTTTAGGGTTTAGGGTTTAGGGTTTAGGGTTTAGGGTTTAGGGTTTAGGGTTTAGGGTTTAGGGTTTAGGGTTTAGGGTTTAGGGTTTAGGGTTTAGGGTTTAGGGTTTAGGGTTTAGGGTTTAGGGTTTAGGGTTTAGGGTTTAGGGTTTAGGGTTTAGGGTTTAGGGTTTAGGGTTTAGGGTTTAGGGTTTAGGGTTTAGGGTTTAGGGTTTAGGGTTTAGGGTTTAGGGTTTAGGGTTTAGGGTTTAGGGTTTAGGGTTTAGGGTTTAGGGTTTAGGGTTTAGGGTTTAGGGTTTAGGGTTTAGGGTTTAGGGTTTAGGGTTTAGGGTTTAGGGTTTAGGGTTTAGGGTTTAGGGTTTAGGGTTTAGGGTTTAGGGTTTAGGGTTTAGGGTTTAGGGTTTAGGGTTTAGGGTTTAGGGTTTAGGGTTTAGGGTTTAGGGTTTAGGGTTTAGGGTTTAGGGTTTAGGGTTTAGGGTTTAGGGTTTAGGGTTTAGGGTTTAGGGTTTAGGGTTTAGGGTTTAGGGTTTAGGGTTTAGGGTTTAGGGTTTAGGGTTTAGGGTTTAGGGT